>VZSE01011613.1:0-345363 GCA_013398275.1 Promerops cafer | reverse complement strand
TCTCTCTTTCTCTCTTTCTTCCACCTTCTC
Organism: Promerops cafer; assembly: GCA_013398275.1. NCBI lineage: Eukaryota > Metazoa > Chordata > Aves > Passeriformes > Nectariniidae > Promerops > Promerops cafer. Next base: position 345,333 of record VZSE01011613.1, on the reverse strand, counting down.
CATTGAAAATATGGACAAGGACTTCCCTTTGACACACTGCCCAAGGAACACGGGGAAGGGGTAAATTAGTGCAACTATTTAATTCTCCTGCTGAAAGTGCCTTTTTTTCCTTTTGATTTAGACAAATGGAAAAGTTTGAGTGAATTCAGCAGCCTGGCACAGTCTCTTTGGCTGAAGCTGGTCTGCTGCATATGAAATCCTTAAACAGATTTTGGCTCAACAGAAACACACTGTTTTTGTTTTGTGAGTAAACCCCAAGTGTTATTTGGAGTCATCCTCTCACAAACACAGGCACAGAGCAGCGTGTTTTGGTCAAGCTGATTCAGTTCCTGCCTCAGCAAAAGGATTTTAGTTAATGGGTTTTTAAGTGATCTAATGTTCATCTTGTGAATGATGAGAGGACAAAAAAAAGTCTCTGTTCTGGTTTTATTTACAGACCAAAAAAACCTCTCGTATTCCATGGAGACACGAGGATACAGAGGGAAATAACTGGGAGGAGATCTTGGTCCCACTCTCAGCAGCTCCTCTACCCAGTCATTGACTCCTAAGTGCAGTAAGTTTCCCTCAAGACATTGTTCCTATCCTGTTTTTCTGGTTTATCGGGTACCTGTCCAAGCCTTTTTTGCAATTAAGAACACACTGGTCCCCCTTCAGTAATAATAAAGGCAAAGAGAGGTAATGCAAATAGTTACCAAAGGGAAGTAAAGCAAGCGTGACGCTTCTAAATAGGCAATAACCCCTGGTCCTGTGGCTGCAGAGTATCAACACAGGCACACATCAATACCAGTCAATGCTGTGCCAGGAGCCAGCACCCAGCCAGTCCCACAAGCCATTTCCACTCGTACTTGAGCCACCCAAAAGCAGCCCAGGTGTCTGCCCTGGTTCCACGATGCACGGAGCCCTTTTTCCTATGACTCAGTTGTTAACTCAGGTAATGCCATGGAGAAATTACACAGACCCAGCATTAGTAACTAGGTAATAACCTGTTCCTAATGGTCCAAATGCAAGATCAAAGGTGTTTAGAGAGGCACGGGCAAGGAAACTGCTGTGTTAAAACACAGTTAAAACTAAATAACAACCCATCGCTAGGAGACATTTGCTGAGAGACATTTACTCAGAGGCATTTACTGCACATATTAGCGGGGTAATGCAGAAGGGACAAATTCATTACCTGGGTAATGATTTTACATTTTTCATTCAGTAGATTGTCTCCAGGAACCATTTTTGCTCTGTCCATATGCACATACTATTATTTGCCCCCGTTTGCTTTCACGAAGATCAAATCTGCAGTGAAACTTGAGAGAAAGCTAGGCAGAACATAGAAATGTGGCAATGGACTTCAACTCTTGATTTGCAAAAAAGTGGGATGAAAAAGTACTCTCACATTCTTGCAGACTGGGTAGCTGCCAGGACATAAAGAAGCACTGGTGGTGCAGGTCTGCAAGCCAGGTAAAACCTCGTTGAGGTTTTGAGGGTGAGGAGTTCACTGGATGTCGTGCAGTAATTGTGTTGAGACAGTTCTTTAGTCCCATAGATCTCCTGAAAAATGCCTTTGAGTGAAGAAATCATCCATGATATGTACTGTACTGAGGAGAATAATTTCTAGTTTGTGAGTTTCCTGTTGGAGGGATGCACTTATAACATGCCATATGAATAAATTAATGATTAGTCTGCTGCAGGAACACGTATTGATCTGATTTGTAAAGTGTCTTTTCTTTCTGTCCCAGAAATGCCCTTGCTGCTTCTGCTCATCCTTTAAAATGAAATTCTTTAAGAGAATGGAAATCCTCAAAGTACACTTGAACTTGAAATTAGAATTTCTATGAGAAGGCCATCATCTAGAAAAGGGACAGGGTATGCAATTTCATTTAGAAAGATAGAGACAAGGTGGGCAGGATGGGAGAGAAGAAGAAGGAAGAAAGGAGGAAGCTGTAAGGAAGGAAAATATATAAGGGTGGATCACAAGTGTCAAGCTCAGATCCAGTTCTGGAGCCTGCCCTATACCTGTGCCTGCCCAGCTTCAAATAACCAATTTTTACAGAGTGAATTGATATAAACTGAAATGAGGCTTTTGAGTTGGTCACAGACCCAGGGCTCCATGACAAAATGCAAATCAAGGCACAAATTTGGATTTCAAATGTCCTCAGATCTGGGTGTGTTTAGATGTGCAGTTTGGCATTACATTTCCAATAATGAGTTGCCTGAACAATCACTGAGCCTCAGCTCGGGGAGCAAACGCTTTGGCTTTGCTGGCCAGGCTGTGCTTTGCAGCTGCCCCATGCTGATATGGCCTGCCCTTGCTGCCAGCACCCTTTTTGTCCTGTTCTGAGGAAGATCCTTCTTCTTCCTCTTTCAGCCTCTATCCCACGGCCGTTTCTCTGCCTTGAAGCCAGGAGGAACCCATTGCAGAGGTGCCTGGCCAGACACACATTGGTGGATAGATGAGGATCCACACACACCAAAGTACACCTAAACAGCTTTTTTGAAGTGTTGCTATGCCAAAGGATTTGAGCTTGAGGATGGCAGAAGTCTTTTTGGCTCCAGCCCAGATTTTTTTTCTGCAGATCACTCCTGGTAAATACTTGTGGCCTATTTTGCACCCTTCAGACTAAGACTCCTGGGGTGGAGGATTCTCACTGTTCCGGGCACGAGGCTGACTCCACGCATGGGGAATCACACCTTGCAAGGGTTCAGGGTGAGCACATCAGCTCTGTTGGTACCTGTGGCCAGCCTGCTGAAATATCTGCCATGAAGGTGTTCAACGCTCTGTCTCATGGACTGGGGACCTGCCCAGACTGTCCAGGCTGGAAGTCAGATGGGAGAACAGGGTGATGCTGCTCCGGGGTCTGTTCCCATGAGATGCCAGCCTAATGTGGCATAGATGTCAAGCAGCTGCTGCACTTAAAGGGCTTCTTGCTTCATGTTTCAGGGCTTCTCACTCTACCCAACCTGCAATACTAAAACAGGTGTCTTCTGGCTTGGATGTGACCTGAAAGCAAAACTAGACACCAGGTTCTGATTCAGATCATCAGAACTCAGAGAGCTACATCTCCAATTCTGATATTTTTATTATCTATTTTTTCCTCATATACAGTTAATGATTTCTGCCAGAAGCTGAAAACAATTTGTGCCATCTGAAACTTAGAAAACTTACAGAAAGGAGGCTAATAAATACATACATGCATAGCACTGCATCATGACTGCCTGCTCCTAGATGATTATTGTAGGGACTCCCAAATTTCATGCTGCCGAAATGTATTTAGACATGAATATCAATTTGAGACTTCAGTTCTGATCATGCTAGATGACTCTTAACAACCATGACCAGCCTCTCCTCAAATCATTACCATTCGTATAGCCACAAAAGGCAAACTTGATGAGAGAATGAGAAGCTAGTAGGGTCTCAGGCTAAGCATACAACAGTGGGATAGCTATAAATGAACCTTTTCAACCATAAATTACATGTGGCCAGTAATTCCCTTTTCCCTCTCTCTCCCTCCCTCCCCATCCTCCCCCTCCACTCTGAAAACCCTGGGACAAAGGCTTGCCTCTCTGAAGGATGCCTTTCTGGAGGATTAAGCAGCTTTTGTTGACAAAATACAAATTACAACTCCTTTGCTTGGTGTCCCGCCTTCTCAGCTGGGCTCCAGTCCCTGAGGGACAAGGCTCTATTACCCCTGCGTAGATGAAGAGCTCAGAATAGGCAGATGTAATTATTAACACCATTCAATGGAGTGTCTTTCTGAATTATCAATTAAAAATCTCTACTGTTTTTTCCTCACACTAAATAGAAAGCTGACAGCAGTTAATCTATTGTGCAGCAGAGCTTTATATGCATATTTAAACAGAGTGCTTCTCTGCTTTTTTATTCCAGGGGCAGTGTGGGGTGAGAGGGACTCCCATGAGGTAACACAAAGACCCCTGTCATTTGACTGAGGGAAGAGTCTTTGCAAAAATATTGTCGCCTTCCACCCTGGCAAACAGGTCCCGTGGAGATATCCAAACAGGCCCGAGATGCCCGATATTGTGGGAGGTGACAAATGAGCCTTCCCTGCTCACACCCCAAAGTCTGGGCAGCTCCTTTGACGTGCTGCTATTAAAATGCAGAGTTCATGGGCAACAGACACATGAGCACGGAGTGAAAAGAGAAATTAAGCAACGTGATTAAAACCAACAGCCACGCGGAGCTGGGCTGCCAAGGGCTGTCAGCTTTTGGCTGAGGGGGAAGACTGATGCACCAGCTTTTGGGGAAGGGGCTGCGAGGATGGCTCAGGAGCAGGAGGTCATGGGTAGAGTTTTGCTCACTCTCCTGCTGCCCCACAAGTATGTCTCCAGTTCTCACCAGAATAAACTGCCTTGCAAACCTCCCCAGACAGCATGTTTCAACTCTGCTGAGGGCTTAAAAATTTCCATTGGTGGCACTGGGATGTTGAGCTACCACTTATTTATTGTCATGTACCACTAACCACAAGTTACCACTTGTCAGCTCCAAAGTCCAGTCCTAACATTCCTAAAAATAATATTTTTTTCTCAAATCCTTTTTTTTTTTTCCCCTTTTGGGCAACTTCTCTCTAGTTGTAAAGTTGGACCTATTGCTTGCACAGAGCAAACTACTGATATATGGGTAAATTATAAATTTTTTTTCTTGTATGTATTGTGTATGTCATCTTTTTTCATAGCTGGGATTCCCACCAAATCCACAAGTAGAGTGAGACAAGTTTTTTAATATTGGAAAAGTGGCATTATGCATAGCAGGAATTTCAGTTCAAGGGTTTCAATTTCCAGAGTGGTGTCAACTGAGAAAGCATCCAAAGAAAGACAAAACAAGCCAAATTTGGGAGTATCTCTGGGCTTGGAGAAGTGGAGTTAAAAATGCTATATCAGAGAGAAAAAATAATAACTGCTAAGGAACTGGAAAGCATTTGGGGCTGGACTTGTGCCTTCAGCTTATTTAGAAGCTTATTTTATTAGCACTTAAGTCCTAGAAGTAGCACTGAACTCTTGACATGTTGGACCACTTCCACCTATTGCCTAATACAACCTCTATTCTCTTTTTCTAGCTCTTCAGAGTTACCTAAGAGCATGCAATACCTGGCCTGGCAATTTTTCTTTCCTTTTTCTGTTTAATGATTTAACTCCCCTTGCCCCTAAAAGCCAGACCCAAGCAATGGATCCTAATGCACATGCAAGTGTTTCCAAGCTGCACTGCTCTGCTCAAAAGCCTTCCTCCAAGATGAATAGCATTTGAACTTTGTCCAATTTTTCTTATGTGGTATGTGCCCTTTATTTACTCCGTCATGTATATCTCACTCCATTTAAAATATTCACAGTTTGTTTTCAGAGCTATCTGGCTGGCCTTCAGTCTGGGTTTAACAAATGTTAGATGTTATATTCACTCACATATATCAGGTTTTGTCATGAACCAGAAGGGGAAAAAAAGAATTAAAAAAATTGCCTTCACCATGATTTAAATAACATGTTCAGATCCTTTATTTTTTTGTTTTAAATGCCTTCATCTCTTGGCCTTATAAGGTGCAGACTGTCTCACACTGAACTCTAGCTGGGTGGCCTCAGTCAGCCAACAGCCCTGCAAGCTCATCCCATTAAAGTCATTGTGTTTACTTCTTATTTCAACAAACCAACCTGGATTTTGTTGCAGGAAAAATTGAGGAAAAAAATCCTAGGTCCATTTCAGAGAAAAAGGGTGTGAAATTCAGTTGCTGCTAGGCTGCAAAAGGAAACCTCTCTGCATTTGCTGCTAAAAATGCCCTTTTTTTTTTTTTACCCTGGCAAGGGCTGTCCTTTTTCTTATAAGATATAAGGAACCAATCAGTTCATATCTGAGTACCAGCACCTAGAGCACCTCTGCACCAGACCTCTGGTCCCACTCCATGAGGAGAGTGTGTTCCTTCCTAGCCCTGATAACCTCCCTGAAATGCTTTCAGTGGTTGGGAAAACTGAGGCATGGGCGTTCAACACAAAATTGCTGGACAAGTCGAGGAGCAAACTCTTGTGAAGAATGATGCACTGGAGGGGAGCTCAAGCTCATGTGCACCAACAGGTACCACCTTTCACACTGGGGACACAACCTTGCCTCAGAGGATGCCTCTGGTGCCTTGCAGATGTAGGCAGACTGTGATCCTTCCCCCAGGAATTTGTAGTCCAGGAGTCAGAGAGAAAGGACCAGAACCTGCTGACAACAGGCCTTGAGGCAAAAATGCCAATGCAAAGGAAGATGATTGTAAGGCTGAGGTAAAGGGGAATGAAGTAATGAAAACAAAGAAATCTGTAGAGTGCCCTTGTTCATGGGCTGGGGTCAAGATCCTCAGTCCCATCTCTGAGTGGCTGTGCTATCATGTCACTTAATTTCCCCTTAAGATCTCCTTCCTGGGGCAGGGGTGAGTTCCCAAGGCAGTTGGTGAAGAAAGGAGCCCTCAGCAGAATGGTTCTCCTGGACTGCATATAAAAAGCCAGGAGTGGATGACTGGGAGGTGTGAGGTAATCCCTTCACAGCCCCAGCTACCTGTGACTTCTCTCGGGCTGTCACCATGTGCCCGATTTCTCTCCTGTCCTCCAGATAAATAGGACAATAAAAGGAAGACTGAGGAGTTGACTTGATAGAGTGTCCAAGTACATTCCAGAGATACCAGGCACTACAAGGGCTTTTCAAATTCAGCTGGAGAGCAGCATAATAAGAACCAGTCAGAAGAAGCTCAGCTGGAATTTCAGGGAAGTCAAATTCACAGGGGAGATAAAGCATGGAAAAACAAGTAAAACAATTAAAACAACAAGGCCAGTTAACCTGAGCACAAAATATGGAGGGGAAGCAAGACATTTTCAAGTCTATTTCCAAATTCTTCATTCAGTCAAATCCCTTTCTGAAGGCGTGTTTTGATCATAATAAAAGTTTCCTTCTCAACAGGAGGAAACCAGGGTGAAATCCCCATGGACGGTGATTTCCAGAAGACCTCCCCAGCTGAGCAAATGTTTCTTTTTTGAGTTTAACAATATCCTGAGCTCTTCATTGTCAAGATTTATTTTTATAAACTCAGTCCTGTCAGTTGTATGGCAAGAAGTGTCAGCACTAGCCTGGCACTTTATAGGAGAGCTTTTATCCTTTTGTGTCTCAAAAACATCTCTGTGTTAAAAACGCGGCCGGACGCCCGGTTTTAGTGATTTTCAGCTTTTATTTATTGGGTAGCAAAGTGGGGCCACGGGTGCAGAGCAGGAGCAGTCCAGGTCAGCGTCGGGGTGCTGCGGAGCCGACGCTGGGTCCTCTTTTTGGGCAGGAGCTGGTCCCTTGATGTTCCTTCTGGAGTGGCACACTGTGGGCTCTCTTGGGCCCTCTTGGGCCCTCTTTTTATACAGCTTTTGGTACATTTTGGTTGGTCACTTTTTGCATCCTTTTATTTGCATAAAAGGTAAGATGCTGGTTGGTTCTTTAAAAAGTTCTATTCAGGCTGGCAGGCCCGCCCTTCCTGGGGGTCCACCCAGGCTACTCAGGGGGGCAGGCAGGCTTGTTAGCCCAGGCTATTCAAAGCAAGCATTTTCATCTGCCCAGGGGTATGTACTCCACCCAGGCTGCTTGGATGGGCAGGCTCACTTGCCTTTCCCCAAACTCACAATTACACTTTTAACACAATAACAAAACTTTCTAACAGTACATGCATTATCGATATAACAATTATCTAACAATACTACTATTAACAGTATAACAGTTATATATTTTTAACATCTGTGCACAGGGAGCAGGAGAATCGGGGAGGAGAAAGTGCTGAAGTGACTCATTCCATGGAGCTGGAGAAGAGTCCCAGCAGTGTCTGGTGGAAGGTTGCACCCTGCCAGTGCTTGCAGCCAGGAAGAATTGCTTAGCAAGCACTTCTGAGGTGATGTAGCAAAGCAGCAAATGCAAATGGGTGAGCCGGATAAACAAAAACATCCCCCGAAGCAAGCTCTGGGGAAATGGATTCAGGCTGCTCCATCCCAGGGCTGCAGTCTGCATTCCCCCTGAGCAGCAGGAGCTGGCCTTGCTGCTGGCCGTGCAGGAAGATCCAGCCTGTGTTTGGAGAGGCTCGGCAGCCACTGGGAGAAATGTGCTCATGTACCAGCCCAAACTCAGTACAAGACCCAGCACTTCTGCAGCTGGAATGAACCTTGATGAACTGTTTGTAGCTGTATTAAGGGCCATGACCTCAAGCCTCTGCCCCGTGGAGGAGCTGCCCATCATTCACCTGTCTGACACCTGAGTTAACTGGTAGTTTCCATGAGGTCCTTGCAGGCTGAGGTAGGAGCAAGGGTATCAGAGCAAAGGCCTGACCCTCCATAGCCAGACTCATCCTCTGTGACCCACAGCTTTCAGGAAACAGAATTTGCTGCAACAGGAGCCTGACTATGGACTTTTCTTTTGGAGTTGGACTGCATACCCACACTACAAGGGAAAACAGCTTTAACCTGAAAGAGACTTTATTTAGATTAGATATTAGGATGAAATTCTTTCCTATGAGGGTGGTGAGATTCTGGGAGAGGTTGCCCAGAGAAGTTGTGGATGCCCCATCCCTGGCAGTATTCAAGGCCAAGCTGGGTGGGGCTTTGAGTGAACTGGTCTAGTGGAAGGTGTCCCTGCCCATGGCAGGGGGTTGGAATGAGGTGATCTGTAAGGTCCCTTCCAACACAAACCATTCTATGATTCTGTGACATACATGCTGCATACACACTGATGGATCTCTCTCTGTGACTGCCATAGAAGACACAATTTACCAGCTTTTGTTTGTAGGTGAGGTGGTGCCTGTTTCCTCTGTGCAGAGGCGCCAAGCAGAGGCATTGCTCTGGCTCTCCCCAGGTCACTCACGGATATAGGGAAGCATATCCTGAACCACAGCACTTGGTATCATTTTGCATCCTGCCAGTAGTTGTGTAATCATGTGTCTCACGCACCAGAACTGGGTTTCCTACAGTAACCTTCCAAACAGCAGGGCTCAGAGGTGTAAAAGGTGATGTTACAACGTGCTGCTGTTTGCATGGCAGCTTTATCATTCACATTTCACTGTTGCTTGAGAAGAATCCAGGCTGTGCATTCCTTGATTGCAGCTGCTGCATCCCTGGTTTGCAAACTGGGGCCATCATTGAATGACACCATTAGAGCATTCTCAATGCTCTCAGAACTTGCTGCTGCTAATACACAGGTTTTTAAAAACATGTACAGACTGGTCTGTATATAAACAACACCTGTAACCGAGGCACATGTACACTTATTGTCCTCCCTGTGAAATTAACTTCAGATTTTCCCCAGATCAGCTCAGCATTTTGGAGTACCACTAAAATCCCAATCTCATGGCCTAACCCCTGACCCAAGCCTTTAGATCGGAGAAACTCACTCAAAAATGTTGACATCTCACTGTACAAGTCATGCCTTTAAGATCTGAATCAACATCTGAGCCTCAGCCTCAGACATATGAACATTTCTCTGTAATGTAAAAGCCTTGATGTCCCTTTATTTTCTAACTGAAATTTCAAACTCATCTCTTTATCCCAGCTGATGGACCTTTAGCAAAACTACAGAACATTGTGACACCTCTAGTAACACCATGACATTTCTGTCTGCATGTATCTGGATAAGCACCTGACTGAATCAAAATCACTAGCCTCTGTGAACTTTTTATGACTGTTTTCCTATGGGTGACTACACAAGAATTCATCCTTAAAAAAAAAACCAAAAAAGCAGCAGTTGCAAAGAAGAGGCTGAGAATATGGGCCATGATGCTTTAATGTTTAGAATTCAAAGTAGTAAAAGTTTGTTGCTCATGCATCAAACATCTCATGATTTTTTAAGATAATCTCAGGATTTTTTAGAGTGTATATCCATGCTTTTTCTAATATGAAGTGGGCAACCCGTGAACCCTGAAAATACAGAAGTTATGACAGCACCCAAATAAATGATCACTTCAAACATGGTTTCTTCCCATTCTGTTCAATGGTTTTCTTTGCGTACTCACATTTTTTTTTTTTTTTTAAATCAAACTATTTGTGTTGAAGAGGTTGGAGGGAGAAAACAACTTGCAGCCTGGGTGATGGAAAAATGACCATGCTAACACTGCCAGCATTTGCCACTTCTGTTTCCAAGTGACCGAGACTTTCCAGAGACAGAGCACCCTCATGCAGCAGAGAGAGCTTCTTTATCCAGGCAGCTTGTGCAGTAACTTGAAAAGAATAATGACATTGCCTAGAAGGCTGCAGATCAAGGACACAAGCCCTGATGCTGCTGCTCCTCTCTCAGCTATGCTCTCATCCAGGACCTGGAATGATTTTTTTCCTTGCAAGCAGTTTCCTATTTCATTGGCAATTAAATGTGTGCAACTGAGCACAGGCAAGCTTGTAATCATTGACTGTCATATTTGGAAATTCCTCTTGTGCTCCTCCATCAGCTTGGCTTTTAATTTAGAAGGAAAACTGCTTTCTGTCTTATTTATCCTAGGCAACTTCTAAACTCTTCTATATCCTGAACTCTTTCTAGGAGATATTTTAATGTGACATTTATTGAAGCAGATTGGCCAAGATCAAACAAACATTATTACTGTAGCTGCATAAGCATATTTATCATTAGAAAACACAAAATATTTGTTTCCTTTTCCTATCATTAAGGCTCACATGATTACATGTTGGTAATCTATTGGCTGGAGGGATATTTGACATGTGTCGTTCCATGCTGGTCTTTAATATTTTGGGTGATATGACACAAAAAGTCCTGTAATGGCAAAGTGGGGCAAGGAAGTGTGAGGGGTTGGTTCAGCCTCTGTGACTCCTTCAAAACACCTTGCCATTGCAATGGGTGTAGGACTTCTCAAAATTCAGGGCTGACTGATGCAATGCTGTGGAAGTGAAGCCACGTGGTTTCAGCAGAGCTTTTGTCTTTCTGATGCCTGTGGGTTGAATTAAGGTTACAGCAGAGAAATCAAGTTGTGTGTAGAAGTGTAGAACAGCTTTGGCCATGTCCTCGGTTTGAGCTCACACTGGGTGTCATGCTTGGAAAGGCAGCAGTCTTTAAAACCAGGCTTAAATTTCCAGCAGAATGTGGAATCAGAGGGTAAATGTTTGGAGCAAATGGCAGTAGCAGCAAAGAGCCCACAGCAAGAGCTTTGGTGACAACTCTCCTTGGACCATGATCATCACTGACAGTGCCACTGCTAAATCCAACACCACCTTTTGCCAGTGCTGCTGGCAAAGTGAATGTTCTGCCTGCGTTGAGCTACCATGGCTGCAGTCACACCTTCTGTTGAGTTGACAGTCCTAAATTAATTTCCTTTGTGGATGAGGCAGAAATGATAGTTTATAAACACATACAGATCAGCGCTTCACCTAAAAGAAGAAACATCCTTTTTCCTGAAAGTAATACAGCCTCATCAATCACACAGATTTAAGTTTATTATAAAATAGCAGAAATAATGCATTATAAAAGCTCAAGAACATAGGCATGATTTTATAAAGACCCTGGTATCCCACTATCCTATTTCTAAGCCTTGACCAGTAGCAGGTGCCTAAGAAGGGGTAGAGCAAATGAGTAAGTGTAAACAAGATTCAACAATTTTTACTTCAAGGACTTCCTCAGCTTAGTCACATCTTTGCAAATATGTTATGCTGAACAGTCAAAGGATAGTTGGAGGGAAATGGGCTTCCATTTGCTGGAAACATCCAAAGTGATTTCACCCCAGTGAGTCATAAGGTGAAGAAATTAGGTATAAAGTCCAGGAAAATGAAGGTGGATTGTGGATATAGCTGAGCATCAGCAGTGGGGGCAGGACTTCAACTTCACTGCTGGAAATGGGAGCTGGCACCAAGGGAGGAGCTGCAGCCCAGCAGGACATCCCCTGCAGCCTCTGGAGACAGCTCTGCCAGGGAGCGAGGGCTAAGGGAACCACTGGAAAAATTATGTTGCATTTAATATTAGTTTGACAGTCCTCCTCCTTCTCAAGTCACCCCACAGTAACATATATGAAGAGCCTCATTCATTTAGGCAAATGTAATTTAGTTGCCCCTTGGACTTGATGATCTTACATGTTAAGATTTTCAGCTTTAAACTCAAGCACTTTGGCCCATTTTTTAAATTCCATCCATTGGGCCAGGTCTCCAGTCCTTGTCCCTAAACAACATTACTAAAAGCTGGTGAAAAGCATTGATCCTGCCTGGTTGTCTGTAGCTCCAGCCATGTACAATCAGATGAGCCAAAATAAACACAAACTGGGCAACTATTCCAAGAATGAAAACACCTCATTTGTTGAGCCTTCAGGTCTCAAAGAAGCTTTGTCCACTCCTGCTTCAAACTTTCCAGAAAGAAAAGCCCGTTCTTCCAAAAGATCATGGATGTAAAATTCCAGATGGATTGTTGCAGACTTTGAAAATTGGGAAAAAAAATTGTCTGAGACTGGGAAACTACTGTAACATGAATACTGTTTTGGACTTATGTCTCTCCTCAAAATGGTCCCAAATATAGCAGCATTGGACAATATGATCTATTTGGTAGCTTGAACAAACCTGCAAAGTGCTGGTATTTTCAGGATTTAAATGATACATATTGCATTTCAGTATGCTAGAAACACTGGAAGCATTATGAGACATTTAAATAAAACATTTTACTGAGTATTAAATGAGGAAGCATTCAGCTGGTTTTGGCTGGAGAGTCATGCATTTAGAAAACCTGAGCTTTTTTACACACTGTAATATTAGTTATTTGGCAAGAGACTTTCTAAACCCTCATTAGTAAGATTGTTGATTTGGCAGCAGTGAAATGTGTCTGTTTATGAGTAAATCCTCACATTATCTTTCTCTGCTCTTCTATTTTGCTTTTTTCCATTAAATATTTCTCTCTGGAGCCATTCCACCACTGCTTTCCTTGATAACCCATTGGCCCTTCTAAATGCAGGACTTCCTGCAGGTGATGAATGTCTCCTTCTATGAGCTGCAGCTTTGAGACCATGATGAAGTGCCCATCTCCTTCCCCTTTGCAGTTCTTTAGCATTGGTCAAGTCAAGACTGGCATCTGACACTGGTGTGTGGGAGGAGGTTTTTCCCAGGGATGATGTATAAAATTTGTTTGTTTATTATTCTATTTTAGGTCTTTAACAGTCCCTGTTCCTCATTGTGATGAGTATTTCTGTCATGTTTAGGGCTATAAAATGAGTTATTATTTGCTTTGCCCACCTATGAGAGTCCTGGATTAGGAAACTCACCCACACGTGGGATCTGGATCTCTCTAACAGTAGTTTGCTGTGGGTTCAGTATTTCCTCTGCTTCCCTCTACTTTTGTCCCATAAGTGGAAACCTGGTAGAGGTGAAATGTATCCATAAAAAAGACTTTGAGTGGGATATTCTCCTTTCTAGATCCACGCTCCAAGATTCAAATGTGTGCAGTTTAGGAGCACTGTTTACGCTTCCACTCTGTGGAAAACAACAAGGCTGTAAGAACTATAGAGGTGAAGTCTAGACCATGCCAGGTAATGTGAATTAGCAGTCACTAATTATGAATGTGGGAGGGGGAAAAAACAAAGGTCATTTTGACCCATTCTACACCAAAAGCTTGGAGTCTGTCCAGAAAACTCCTGCCTACCAAGACCCACTGAAAACAGTGCTTTGATCTCTGTACAATGCACTCAATTAGAGGGAGGGAATTTTCAAACAGAAGCTTTTTGAAATTTCCTTTAGGATGAATAATTTTGAGGGTGGTGGAGGATGGCAGCAACAACTGAAGGAAATAATTGCTCACTATTTGCCCAGACATTTCACTAGAACATGAAAAGCCATGAGGAAGCACCTTTTGGTGGTGGGCACAGGTACAAAGCTGTACACAGCACGCCGAGGTCTGTGTGGGCGCAGAGGGTGATAAATAGCCATACACACATGGCTTTGTATGGCCCTTGTCTCAAAGTATTTCACCCTGTGGACCTTACTTTCTCCAGCAAAAAAAATTTAAGGCCTGCAAGACCTCATCTGGACACCAGAGCAATTCTTTCTCAAAATGCATTCATCTACCAAAAGTCTCACATCAGCTGCAAAAAGGGGCAAAGCCAGATATAGAGGTCACCTCCTGCCCATGGCATCATTTCCTTTGGGAGAGCAGAGCAGCTCATCTGCTGCCCTTCTAAGGCTGTGAGGAACTTTGCCTCCCAGCCTGGACTGCAGGATGCTTAACAGACCTGGGTTATCCTCACAGCTCATCATTTTTCTTAATTCCTATCTATATGCTGCCTCACTCAGGGTCTTTCTAATGTCAGCTATGCCAGTTTCAGCACTCAGTTGACCACAGCCCTGTGGAAGTAAGACTTTCCATTCTTTCCTTCCTGTCTTTTGATAGTATCCAGTAATTTTAACAGCCATAGATTAAGTTAAACATGAGCCATGGGACTGTGCAGTGCTGTCAGTTGCTGTAGGATGAGGGACAGTAAAACCTAGCTCTCCTGATCTGGCAGCATTTCACAGGATAACTGGAACAGTGCTGGTGATGGCAAAATCGGTCCATATGGGTTCAACAGCATTTTCCACAAAGGACATTTAAATCAACGTGCTGAAATGGAGTGGGAAGCTCTTCAGAACCAGCACACAGAGTTCAGATTAAGGTTTTGGCTGAAGAGTCATGCATACAAGTTAAATGATGTTATTTGCAGCTGACTAACAGAATCAAGCTCTGGGCAGGAGCAAGCCTGTGGAGATACGTGGCATCCACGTCAAGTCTTTTCAGAGACTGAGTTACAGATAGGCCTGTGGGAAATGTTGTTTATGAGTAAGGAAAAGGCTTCCAGGGAAAGGTAGGTCTTATAAACCCACCTACAGCTCATGCAAGGAATTGGGTTTCTGTGAGAAAGTCTGGGTGTGAGGAGCAGAACAGTGGTGGTGCTAATGGGGAACAGCGTGACAGCTGTCCTTCCACCCAGCAGCTTGGAAAGGGGAAGACATGATCTGGCACATGCTGAAACTCAGGACATGAGAAGGCTGTGAAGACAAACCTCAGCTGGTGTTACTTGTTGAGCATTTTAAAGCCAAATATGAATGCAATCTGTAACTGGTTTACTGCATGTTTGTAAGTCCTGTCACCTTTCAAAAGATTTCTACTCTCAGAGTGTGGATAGACATGTAGTTTCACTAAACCAAGATAAGGATAAGAAGAGGACATGCAGGTGGATTGCAGGCAGGAGTGGCTGTAAGCAAACTCATGGTGGAGATGCCTTGATTGCCCTTGACTCAAGACATCTGGCACTAGGAGCCCCAGCCTTCCCTCCAGAGAAAGAGTGGAGCTTTCAGGGTCATGATTATCACATCTCAGTTATCTTCTGGAGATATCTCCTCAGGTCGGCTTCCTGAGACACCTGAGGTTGGCTGAGATGTGTGTGAGCCTTTGCTGCTGGGAGGAATGGATCCAAGGACACAGCTCCTCAGGCTGGAGGAGCCCAGATAAGCAGTGGTCGTATCAAACGAGAAAGGAGGTAAATACCAGAAAATGTGATAGAAGTAAGTTTCTGGGAGGCATCCTAAAGTGTTTCTCCAAACTCACAATGCAAAAGCATCATGGCTTTCAGGGGAACTGGCATCTAAGTAAAATGAAACACCATCTCCTGGTAGGTGAAGGCATAAGGCACTCACTGCTGCAGGGAGAGGCTTAGCCATATTCAGAAAGCATATTCCTAGCAATAATGAAGATACCTGGGTGTAAGTTACATGTCCTAACAACAAGTACATTTGGAGGGGTAGTACTCCCTGTTAAGAGATGAAGTCATTCCTTAACTATTTCAATGCAAAATAAGTATTCTGAGAGAGAAGATTACTTAAAATTTGCCTGCAGTCATGATTTAATGCAGTTATCTCAAGTATTTGCCACTGGCTACTGTCAGAGTCAAGATGCTGGATTAGATCAGCTTTGGGTCTTCTTTAAAATGTCAGCTTCTGTATGCTGAGGATGGGGGAAGACAATCTGTAGATCTGTAGGTGAGATAGGCAGAAGATAAATACAATTTTCATGTCTTTCCTTTATGCCTCACTGACTTTGCTAATGTGGCAAGAAGAACAAAGGCTATCCAAGCCTAGATTCAGTGTTTCCAAGTCCAGCTGCCTTTCCTGTCTGAGAGAGGCTAAAGTGAGCTGTAGCCAGTATTTGGATCTTCAGCTTCTGTTGAGAAGTTATTTTCCCAAAACAATGCATTTCAGACACTGTCTCGATTTAGGTGGAATTTCATCCATCCCGCAAAGGTGTGCTCTGACCTCCACAGTGTCTCCCATCCCCTGTATCACACCCATATCACACCCATATCACCTGTGTTACCAGGGGAAGTGGGAATCTGGTACCTTCTACAAAGTCCTAATAGACACACAACATTTTCCCTAGGGGCTTTTGTCCCTTAAGGTTTGTCAACCCATGAAAGGGCCCCAAATCACTAACTTTTATTTATATCCTTAAACAGATCCGTGCCACTCCAAGAGTGAAACATGAAGTGTCCTAACTCCACAGAGCTTACAGTCCCTGTTTTTATGATTTATTTTTAGGCTTTGGCTGATGGGCGCAGTCAGCATCAAAATAAGAAGTTAAAGAAACAGGTTAAAACAGCAACAACCCACAGGAACACAAACAGAACCTGACTCTGTTTTTTTTTTAAGCACAAGAGACTCCAATAATTTATAATGGATGGAGTTCTTTTGATCTCTGTACTATCCACTTAAACTTTTCCGTACAGTTACTCAACCATGCAGGCCATAAGGTTAAAGGAAGATTTCCATGGTCAGATGGAGCAATAAGTTTTTTTTGTTTGAGACTTAATTCTTTTTGAATGTGATGACAGCAAGTTATACAAAAATGCACCAGCTCATGCGTTTCCCTCTCCAATCTTTGATAGATGACATATGTTCATATATCCCAGCTGTTACTTAAATAAAGCTGCATGTGTACAATATGTCAAAGACAACACAGGCCAAACTCTATGATACAACTACTTAAGATATATAGGCTAAAATCTGTATTTTGTCTCCCAAAATCCTAAAACAAATGAAACTGATCCAACACAAACCACACAGCAGTGTTCTTCGAAGTGACAAGAAAATCAAGGTTCAAACTGACACTTCTGATTTTGATGGGACATTTTTTGCCCCAGTACAGTGCCAGTATGTTTTTGTTCCCTAACTGAGAAGTGGGCTTTATGCCTCTCTTTGATCCCCAGGGGAGTCCTAACCTTTGCAGTAATAATATTTGTGCTTAGCCGTGTTGGATCTGGGACCTGTTATGACTGGGCACAGGAGAGTGATGAACACAGAATCACCTGCATCCCAACCATGCTAGTACATGCCAAAATTGCTCTTGGAGATTGAGATAGGGAGCAGCACAAAGCTTACCTGCTTACAGGGGCTGGGTTTAGGAGCCAGCAGGGAGCTTTATGGCTCAGCCTTCTGTCCAGTTAGGGATGGGACTGTTCTTCATTTCTCCCCAGGAGTAATGAGTAAGCCAGGGATAGGCACATAGCTCACATACTTAACAAGCATACCCACCTAAAATGGAATATTGATTTATTTGTGGCTAGGACACATGGCTGGGTCCTGGCTCTTTGTTGTGCCACTGCTAACGTGTTGATCTCAGATGAGGCACTGTGGGTTTCCTGCCCTAATTTCCATCAGCCCCCACCTCCTCTCTTATTTTAAAAGGGTAAAATGCTACTCTGCCTTGCCATTTAACACATAGGGCTCCCAGGGGTCTATCTTTCTTTTTGCATACCAGCCCCCTGTGTTTACATCAGGCCTCCAGTGACCATCTTTGCAGTATCTACATTAAATCAAGATGCCCTGTCTTCCACAGATACCAGCAGCTCCACTTCATTAATCAATTAACCTGGGAGACCCAGGAATGTGGCTGCAAAGACAGCATGAAGATTCTGGCTTTTTACAGATGAAAGAGTGAATGAAGAACAACAACATTTTTGAACATACCAAGCCATGATAAATGGATGTAGGCAAACACAGGTCTTGACACTCTCTGTCAGCACACAAAAAAGGCCTTGCAGTATTTTCTGATTCACAGACCTGACCAATCTGCCACTCCATACTGCCTTTGAGTACATGGAAATCCCCACTCACCCATCTGCTGTGAGAACATGTGTGTTGAGGGTTAGATAGGTGAAACATCTCATATCTGTCAGCAATGCCTGCAAACTGAGCGGGGAGGACTTCGTGAGTGATTTGCACAGTTTCTGGCTTGAATAATGTTAAGCTTGAAATGTCTGCAATCAAGTCTCTGCTGCTGAAAAAAAGGAGCAGAAGCAGGTAAGGAGACAAAGTGCAAACTGCACATGGAAGGGATCCTGAGTTTCGTCATGTCAAAACAAGAGCTGATATAATCCAGTAATAAGTACTGTCAACCTGATAATGAGTCACCTCTAAGTGGAGCATCTCTGCTCCACATTGTGCAGCCTTCTGCAGAATGGGACTGTCCTGATGCTGGGCATAGAACAACAAAAAACAACAGAAGAGTGCTTTGCCAGCAACTTCAAATGCAGCCCCAGTCAAACCCTCTCAGGGAGGAGTTTTCCACATTCATCATCTGGCTTATCGACGCTGTCTTGAGCAAAACCTAGGTGCAGGCTTTGTGAGTGCCAGAGCACATGAACAATGGTTGAAGCAGGGAGGGCAATGATAAGCAGAGAGTGCAAAGCACACGTTTCAAGCTCTACCTTTTCAAGTGAGTGTTGGGGCCAGGGAAGCTGAGCTTGGGCTGAGTGCCAGCAATCCCTGCAATTTAATCCTAGCCCTTGGAGGAACAAGCTGTTATCCTCTCTCCATGCCAGTGTCTCCCCCTTATCTCACATTCGAAATTCTTTAGCCACTTCAAAACAAAGTATCTCCAAGGAACACTTCAGAAAATGTGTTTTCTTTTGTCTCTGGAAAACACTGATGAGAAGAAAAGCTCTTTTGTGTTTTGTGTAAGAAGCCTTTCAACGTCTGGGCTCTAAGTGCTCTCTTCTGTTCATTCACTTTCCCTGAAGTCTCACGTGTAAGAGGAATAGTCCTTTCCACACGGAGGGCTGAAAAACTCAGCTTCACTCATGAGACAGTGAAGAGGGGGAAGCTTAGGCAAGGGACAAAGCATCAGGTATATAGAAAAACATCAAAGCAACACCAAGGGGCTAAGGAAGGCCAGCAAATATGCCTAAGTGGAGCCAAGACACACCTGGAGAACCAGCAGCTTTGGTGCGTGGATGGTTACTCCTTTTGCAGGGTGATGTTTCCTCCTTTCCAGCTGTTATAAAGGCATTCATCTCATCCAGCTCTCAATGCAAAGGGATACTACTAAGCCTAAACACTGGGTAATGATCCAGAAGATTTGTGTTCACTCAGAAAACCTGGAGGAGAAGAGTGATGAGGGACTTGGAAAGCTGCAGAGGCTCAGGGAGTGAAGTGTGGACCAGAAAAGTGGGGTTTGGCTTTAGGAGTCCTGAGAAGTGAGATTGAATCCAGGTCCAGGAGGGGTTCAGGGCTGCTTCCCAGTTGTTTTCGTAGGCTTTCTTCTTAAAAAAACAGTGGGGATTTTGCCCTGCAGCAGTCAGTGGGAGCCTTTCACTGGCCTTCAGGGTGGGAATGTATCAACATCCAAACTGCTCTGCGCTGGGCCTACTGCAAGCACAGCCCTTCAAAGGATAATATGAGCAAAAAGAGAGTCAACCCACCACTGTAAACTTATTGCATGCCATAGAGATGACTAAGGCACTAAACTGATAAAGCAAATATTGCCAGTGATAGCAGATAGCCATAACACAATCTGGCCAGCTCTGTTTGGACAAGGAGCAGTCTGCTGCAAGAAGACCTTGCTTTGGCTGCCTGTGCTCTCAGACAGGCATGCTCAAATTGCCAGGACTTGGCTCTAACCAAGGGCTGTAGGTGTGGAAGAGCATGGTTTGTGACCCTGCTAGGAGGCTTGGTGCCCTGTGGTTTGTCTGCCTCCAGTATCCTCAGGAGTGCTCTAACCCTGCCAGCTGTGTGCATGTTCTCTTGGTGTCCTACTCTGTCACACTGGGGGCAGCAAGCATGACCAACAGTGAATTCTTATCTGTCCAATTTCTCAGCAAATCTTTTTTTTTAACCATGCTCTCTTCTAAGATGTTTGAAAAAAACAACTCAGATGAATACTGTTCCTTTGTAACCTTATGTTCCAATCAGCATCTGTGGGCTACTTAGTCTCCCATTTCTTTCTCCTTAACTGATTTTTCCTACCTGTGGCAATAATGTGGGTTCCCACCCAGAGATGCCACTGGAAAATCTTAAAAATAGAATCTTAAAAATATCTTTAGGGTAATCATAGTTGTTGATTTGAAGAAGTTGGTATGGTTCCAATCAAAAAGGCAGATTTTTTTTTCAGAAATATTTAGGTGACATTGTTCAGCTTGTGCTTTTTGTTGAAGTTTGGAACAGATTTTCCAAATCATCCTGTTTGAGACTCATACTCAGTGTTATGGAAGACTGCATCTGGTTCATATGATTGCCAAGTGGTGTTTTATGCTGGTTCAGGGAAGAACTGTGAGAACAGTCTGAGGGCTGACACTGCATGGATGCTGCAGTTACTTCACAAAACCCCCCACAAAAGCTCAAATCAAATGTAAGTGCAATATGATGTTTTTCTGCATGCAGTTTTTTTTCTCCTGAAACATCCTGGCACTTAGAGGTATCTACATGATGTTTAAATTTCTTAATCTTAGGAAGAAAAAAAATGTTTCTCTCATAGATGAGGAGTTGTATGTAAAGTTCTGTCCAATGGTAAAAGTTTATGCCTGATTTATAAAAGGCTGTGCTTATGATTCAAGTGCTGATGAAATCACAGCTTAGCAAACAGGGTCTTTATCTGGGACAGCAAAGTTGCTGAAGTTCAATAACGTTTGTTGGGCACAGCTCTTTTTTCCTTCTTTTTCCCCCCTCGGATGATTTTAAAGCCATGAATTCTCATCCTGCGAGCAGCCCCTATTGTGCTGTGGCAGAGGAGGGCTTATCTCCCCGAAGTAGGCGTCACGGTGACTGTTTACGAACAAACCACACAAAACTTGGCTAAATCTTAATGGGCCCATTTACGCAGTATCAAGGGTGAAGTAGACTTGGACCCCACAGCATGTTCAAATTACATGGCTTTAAGTGAATTTAGAGCTTGTCAAAGGAGTTGGTTTGACAGCCCAGGAGACTAAAATCCTCTGTTTACCTCCTGAGCAGATATCACATGGGCCATTCACAAGTCCCCCTCTGTGCTAATCCGCAGAGGATCGGAGCTGTTACGGCTCCCAGCTCCGCAGCCTGGCTCTGAACCCCAGCCTGCAACAACCTGGGCTTTTAGCTCTGGAGGCACCTACTTCAGTCCCAGCGTGTCAGCCAAGACAGGGGCCATAATAAACTTCCCTAACGTGTTCCAGTCCTACCCCAGAGAGCTCCTTCTGAGGGCTGAACAACTCTGCTCTGTACCCAGTGAGTCAGATGGCACTAGTACAGAAAGGAAGCATAAAAAAAACCCCCAACAGCTTAGGGATAAGATCACAATGGGCAGAAAGAAATAGAAATGGGAGTGAAAGAAAGAAAAATGAAAATTAAATAGAAGGAAAGGCTGTCCTGCTTTACACTTTCCAAAGCAAAGTTATGCAGGCAATTGCATTCGGGAGAGCTTTCCATTATTGGATCAAGGAGATCTCTGCAGCTTCATTTTCATTCAGAGCAAAAGAAGAACAAACTTTCAAGATCCCTTCAATGATGGAATAGTCTTCACTCCTCCTCCTATGAAAATCTACAAAGATTTTTTTATCCCCAGGTTTGGTTCTTTTGGAAGGAGACTAGCTAGTTCTGTGTTTGCCATGAAAGGTAG
Organism: Promerops cafer; assembly: GCA_013398275.1. Classification (NCBI taxonomy): domain Eukaryota; kingdom Metazoa; phylum Chordata; class Aves; order Passeriformes; family Nectariniidae; genus Promerops; species Promerops cafer. The sequence continues at coordinate 323,483 of VZSE01011613.1, read as the reverse complement.
AAAATTGCTGGCCATGTTTTCTGTTCAGAGTCAGAGGGTAATTTTTGGCAATTCAGGCTAGAACCAGGACAGTTGTTAGGAAAAATGTTTGCTTTGGTGGCAAAAGGTGGATACAAGGCAGAGGGGTATGCAAGGAGCCTTTTGGGGTGATAGGTATCCAACTAGCAACAAACAGACAATACCCAGACAGAAGCCCTACATATTACCACGCTATTGCTGATATTCAGGTCCAGCTGAGCTGTTGTCAGATGGATGGAAGGATGCTGCAGGTTTCTGCAGGGTTTGAGTTGGATATGTAGGAAAACCAACTGAATCATATGATTTCCAAACTGCCATTGCTTGTGCAAGTCCAGGTGTAAGTCTGTTGCCTGTTGAATGGTGGAGTGAGACCTTCATAAGTTCTGTGTGCAGCTCCTTTGTGTTGGATGATTGGTGTTTCACTCCCTAATGACATGTGGCTAGAAGGTGTCTCAAATGGGGGGAAGTGTTTCTTTGTTTTGGCACTTCTTTTCAGTTCACAAGCAGCCAATGGAATTTTCCTCTGGCTTTTCAAAAAATCAGGGCTCACCTTTGATGAGAAATGAAACATGGAAAATTTCAGCGAAGGTTGTTGAATTTTTTTGGAAGTTCTGAGTGTATTAAGGAACGAAAATGTGTGAAGATGGTTGATAAGTAAGAGCATGCAGTGCAGATGGGGGAAATGTCCTTCACCTCCACTGACTAGAGCAGGCAGATTCATAGTGATAAATGTGCAGGGCCCTTCACTGTTAGCATAAGGGTGAGGATCACTGAGTGCAGGTCTGAGGGAGCAGATCACTCAGCAGTTCCAGATAACTGCTGTCCCCTCTGAGCATCAGCCAGTTTCTATTTGCTCACTGCAGAGGTGATTTCACAGCAGTCAGTGAAGCTTCGCCAGCCTAAGGAGAAGCAAACACAACATGCTGTGACAGAGCTGTGCACTGAACCAAGCCCTATTTATTCCTATGGCAAGAAAAAACATGAAGACTGGAATATTTTCACTTCCTGCTCCTCAACCCAGTTGAGTTTCTTCTTTGGGACTTTTATTGTTTTCCCTGTATTTGAACTGCAAATAGGAAGAGACAAAAATACACTTACAGGAAAGTAACACAAAGCAAAGAAAAAGCACCTTTAACGTCTCTCATTGTGCAGGTGTGATTTTGATCTCACCGAATAAATCTGGAGTTACTCTACTCAAGTGAATGGATTCATTCTGGAAAGTCAGAAATGAGTCCAGTCCTGTATGTTTTGTTTTGCTGGGAAGCAGGGTTTTAGAGCAAGCATTACACCCATTTGTTTAATGAAAACCCTCTTTCTTACACTGTAATCATGGGCACCTCTCACTTTTAATTGCTTTTAAAATGCTGGACTGCAGCAGTAATTTTATATCTTGGCTCCATTTAGCCTTGATTGCATCAGTAGCAGTTGAAAAGTGAGGGCTGAATAGCGTTTCACTGTTTGGTAAAATAATTACTGCTCTGGCTCAACATTTCAATTAATCCTTTCAGTGCTGCTGGAAAATGCTTGTGCCTGTGAGTCCTAACCACATATTCAGTGGAAGGGTCCTTCCCATTCACTCTCAGATGGTTTTGCATAGAGTCCCTCATGCAGCTGAGATAGTGACTGAGTAAAGAGATGAAGAAAGGGTTATAAGTGTGGAAAAGGGGGGGAAAAAAAGGCCCATTTGGAGACATGTCCTGCAAGTGGGGAACTGATGCTACTTCACATTGTGTGGCAGAGAGGAAATCAGGTAAAAGTATCTTTTTAAAGACCTGAAGCTTCTTCACCTGGGCTCAGGCTTGGATCTCACAGGCTTGCCATTGGTCTTGAAATTCCCACAGAACTGCTTCCACTCACCCACCCTGGGGCTCCTCAGTGGTCACAGCCTGGTGGGACAGGGTGTGAGGTGCGAACACAGGCTGAGAAATGGGAGGCTGCTCAGCCTCGAGAAGGGTGGGTTGTGTGGAGACCTCACAGCAGCCTTCCAGTGTCTGAACAGGGCCTACAGGGAAGCTGGAGAGGGACCCTTCCTCAGTAACCGTAGTGACAGGACAAGGAGTAATGGATACAAATTAAAAGTGGGGAAATTTAGGTTAGATATTAGGAAGAAATTCTTTATTGTGAAGGTGATGAGGCACTGGAACAAGCTGTGGCTGCCCCATTGCTGGAAGTGTTCAAGGCCAGCTTGGATGGGGCTTTGAGCAGCCTGGGATAGTGGAAGGTGTCCCTGCCCATGGCAGAGGGGTTGGGACAAGATGATTTTTAAGATCCCTTTGAACCCAAACCATTCTATGCTTTTGTGATTCTTGGACCCACAGTCTAGTGACAGGTATGTAAGAAATTCAACAACAAGCCCCTAAATCCTCGGTACCAGACAGCTGATGGTGGCACGCAGGGCTTGAGCCATGCAAGGGACACCACTCCAGGGTGTTTGTTAATCCCAAACTGCTCTCAAATGGACCTGGATCATGTGCACCTTCTGCTTTCCTTGGCATTGAGGGCCCCCTCTGAACTTCTTGCTTGCCCAGGACAGCTCTCCCAGGTCCCCACATAACACTGGGGCTTTTGCCAATGCTAGTGCTCTCCCAGCATGAGCCCTGAAAAGCAACAAGGCACTGATCTTGAGACAGCAAGAAGTTTCTTGTCACTGCAGATAGCTTGAAACTGAGGGAAAACGTGGAACTCAGTTTTAGCAAAGAAAAAAATCTAGTGACTTTAAAAAAAAATTGAATCTCATAATTTTTAATCCAGTAACTTTTAGGCTTGGTTCACTCTTCTTCTGTTTGCAGTTAGTCACATTACATAAATTGACTTATCCAGTAATAATTAGCTCCATTCCAGGCAATTAACACAACAGGGTATAGGAACTAAACCATTGCAGTGAAATTGACAGCAGTAGTGCAGAACGAAGCCTCTTATCTGCCTGAAGGGAGGGGAAGGTGCTGGAAGTAATCTTGGGATTTTACTATTTCTGTGCTCGTGACCTCTTTGGAGGTTGCTTGGTCTGGAGAAGCTAGAACATATGAATGTTCACAGAGAAAAGTGACATTTGAGCAATTCTTTTTTTTGAAACTGATCTGAAATTAGAGGAGAAATTAAAAAAAAATAAAAGGGTAGCCTGTAAAATATAGGGCTTTGATCAGAAACAGAAATTTCAGCACAATCTGACTTCAGCCTCTTTCCTCCACAGCAGTCTTCAAGGCATGTAAGAGAGTTGCTTGGTCTGTTTGAGCTCCATCTCTAGTTTATGGGAGCAGCACCTTGTCCAAGCGAAGGCAGTCCTGACTCAGATGGAGAGCTGAGGCCAGGAGAGAGTGACCATGTGGACGCTCCAATTTCTTGCTTGTTAGTGAAGAACCCTCTATCAGGAAGGTAACAATTTTGCCAGCAAAGCTTGTGTCTCTGGCATTATAATGCACCTGTGACAGAGCAAGACAAATTTGGCTGAGAATCCCTCTGTGACTTGGCACAGAGATCTGACCTTACTAACTTTGCATAGCCCTGGGTAAGGTGGAGGAAAAGAGTCCTGCTGCTGCCAGGAGCTGTTCATTGCTCCAGAGATGCAAGCAGACAACAGTCATGGCTGTGGGTCACACTACACAGACTGTCACACCTTGAGGAGTGAATATTTGTAACAGACAGACCATGAGCCATTCTTGGGCTGAAGCATATTCTCTTGAAATATTTGCTGATTTTACAGAGATAACAAAGTCAAAACAGCAGAGCTTTCACAGTTGATTTTATTTATTTTTTTAAAAAGTATTGGAGTACTATCCTTCTAAATTTTCTGAGTCAATTATTTGCTGCTAACTGTTCACTCAGCTAATCCCAGTACAAGGCAACTTTCATATTGCGTTCACAAGAGTGCCAGCCTTGTTCAGAGCCTGTCAGCACAAGGGATTTCTGTTTGTGAACAAAAGTCTTTACACATTCTGGCTCTGAACGTGTGTGCTGTCCTTCCGAAGCCAAAAAGACTCTCTCCCCGTGCCAGTTTGTGTTTCCAAAGTTGCTCTGTGTCCCCTCGTCATCAGCCAAGCTGTGCTGTGCTACTGAACTACGTTTTTGGAATTGCAAGGAGAGCTCGTCTAGAGGGGGATTGAGGACAAACTCCACAAGCCCTGGGCCAAATGCGTCCCAGCAGTGCATGCCTGTGTCCACGGGGAAGGTGCTGCTGTGTGCAGATGCAGAGGGATCTCAGTCATGTCGGGCTTGAGGTGCTGATGTGCTTCTCTGCTTCTGTCACACAGTTTTGGGTTTATTTTGGTGGAAATGAGAGCAGGAATTAGCTTGGCTGCTGCCCAGAAACCTTCCTTAGCTCTCTGTGGATGCCTCTCCCTGGGAAGTCACAGCTCTGTTTCCAAAGGAGCCCGGCACTCTGGCACATCATTTCTCAGAGGCACAGAGACACGAAGTCGCCTGTGGTTGGAGACACGAGCGAGGCCCCACATGTTTGATGCATCAATGAGGTGACAGCATCCACCAGCTGCTGGACGAGGCTCAGCAGGGCAGAGGAGCTGCAGACCTCACACTGGCACTGGCCACATGGTGCCTGCTTGGGAGATACATCTGCTGATTGGCATGAGTGTTGAACTGACTGATAATTCAGTATTTTCAGAAAGATGTGTTGGTATAAAACATCTCGCTCATAGGATGAGCACTACCTATAGCTATATTTTATTGAGGGAATGCTGTGGTTTTCTAGCAGCAGCCAATCTAATTTCTGCTATTCCTGTGTGATCACCTGAGAAATCTTTCCGAGTATTATTTCTTATAAGGAATATAGATGCCAGTTGTGAAACCAGTGCCCTTAAGGATTCTGCCATCTTGGTGGGGCTGGGCACAGAAGGATCTTGTGAACTATGATACATATGAGATTTAAGTAGGAAAATACCAAGAACTGTTCTAAACATACTAAACAGTTTTAAAAATACTGAACCAAGAAGCCTTAGCAGAACTGCTCATACACTAAAGGGCATTGAACATCGGGATGGTGTTTTAACACGTATTTTTTTCACCAGCAGTCTTTTATCAGGTAATTAATAAAGAGCTGTACAGTGTTACTGCTGTTCTGTCCTCCCCCTCAATATATGCCCACATTCTCTGCTGACATACAGGTGTTAATCTCAGTCTCAGAAATTATCACTAGCAGTGATGTGAAGATAAACCAAATTAGTTTTACTGTCATGTGTCTTGCACATACAGACATGGGAAAGGTCCCTAGAATCCATCAAAGCCCTTTTCTTCTCTCCTGAGCAATGTTTTAGAATTTACCAGTGCAGTGAAGATACAGAATTAATGAATCAACTAATTTTTTTTTCCTCTATTCTTCCTATTAAGTTTGAGAAACACTTGGCTTCACTGTAGAAATTGGTAGCATTTTAAAGCAAGCACAGTCTCTGCAGTTTAGAGTATTGCTTACACCAAAGTATTACAAGATGTAAGGAACTTCTGGATTTTCCCAGTGGAGATGTTTCAGAGACGGCAAAAAGTAACTCATAATTCCTATAGCCTTGAAAAGGACAGAGCAGCTCTTGCATATTTCTAAAGAGGAAACCCCCACCAGAAGTGCCAGTCTGACAATGTTACTGCTAAATCTGGAGATCTTTGGCTGATGGTAAAATAACTATTCTTCCTGCCAGCATTTTCTGAGGGAAATAGTGAGCACACCCATAGGAGAGCAGGTAAATGGGAACACTAGGAAAGTGAAATGATCCTGCAGAAAATACTGTACCTGACTGCTGTGCTGGGAAATGTGAGACCAGGTCAGGTGAAGAACCCTGTGATGTCTACTGGCTGAAATTGCCTTGGTCTCTTACTGAACCAGAGAAGGAATGTGGGAAAGCTGGTTCCAGTCCCTGCTCTCCACAAAGTTTCTGTATGGCCCCGGGCAAATCCCTTCTTTGCTCTGTGCCATGGTTGCTCACCTATGAGTGGAATCAAAAATACATTTACAACCTCTCTGCACATGAAGGAATAGCCACACTGAATTCTGAGGTACTTAGATAAAGAAGGATAAAAAATTGATAGGTTTTAGACTTCTACCAAGACGAGGAAGATATTTTTTTCAGGAAAACATAAACCTAATTTTTGAGGCTATTTAGCAAATGAGCTTATCAATTTCTAACAAAGTCAGAGGACAAATTTCCTAAGTCAGAAATGGCAGTTGTTAGAATTATTGCCTAGACAAAGGAAAAAGCTTTGAACAGCATGGTCTAGTCAGTCCTGGACCAAGAGATTTCAACGCAGAAACAGTCCCAGAGACAAAAGGGGACCTTTAACAGTTCTCTAATGACAGGTTTATTCCTTTCCAAAAATCCCCAAAAAAACAAACAAAAACCTCCCAAAAATAAGAGCTGGAAAAAAAATTTAGAAACCCCCACAATATGTCTGGTTATAAGCTCAGAGAGCAGAGGTGGAAAAGTCTTTCAGAAAAGTGAGGAAGAGAATGAAAGTTCAGAGAATGAAAAAAAGCTGTGCTGAAGTGTGATATTTCAACATTAATGCCACTGCCACAAATTAGTTTTGTCATCATTGAGAATTCAGCAAGAGGTTAGAGATGAATTATAATAATGCAGCTACATGAAAGGAGTTGTTTTTTATTATATATTCACCTGAATTTAATTTTCTTCTCTTCCACAGTCATCCAGTAGACTGTTCTCTAGGGGAATATTTACATTTTGCCTTTGAATGTACAGGAATTCAATGGAGGTTAGATTTTTTAATTATTTTAAAGTGAATAAAAAATATTCATGATAAAACACAAGATTTCCTATGTTCTCCAGAGTTTGTGAGGTCTGCAGCCATTCTGGAATGATAATGATCTCCAGGGACATAATAAACAGTGGTGTTTTTCAGAATAACCTTGTTTTCCTTTACCAGGTTCTTCTTTGAAGACCAAGTTGTTAATTCAGGAGTTTATTCCCCAGAAATCACACTTAGAAACATGCCTGTGTCTTTCTATCACTTACATAGCACTGTGTTTTAAACTGAGGTGGGTGGAAATGAAAATAAAATTAGATGTATGGATGAATCAACACAACAAGAGATTCTACATTTTGGGGTCTGTAGTGAATGTATTCTTAAACAAGAATTTCTAACCCTCATCAGGTGCTTGGTATTTAATCCTGCTTGGTGAAGGTAAAACAAAGCAATAAAGGAAGGTGCCACCACAGCAGCAACACTCAGATTCTGGAGAACTAAATTCAGTTACTTGAACCAGCCCAAAATGACTTTGGTAGGATGGTGTGACCAAGCCCACCACAATGTTTAAGGTGTTTAAATTCTCTTTGAAATCTCTGGTGTGGTCAGAGGTCTGTGATCTCATGTGTCATCACTATAGGCTGCTTCCAGATATATGTCTTAACTCCCATTTTTCTCAGGAAAATGGAAATAGCAGGCACTCCCTTCTAGGCAATAAAAAAATCCATCTTGACAAGCTGAATAAATAGTGATATCCATAGTTAGCGATAACTAATCTCATTCTGTAAACCCAAAAAAACAGCCTTTGAGAAAGGAAACAAGGTAATGGGAAATGGAAAACTGACATTCTCAAATTATTTTCTTAGCACTTGCATAGAAATCAATCCCTGTAGCTATCAGACAATCGAGTGGATACCATTCCTGATACTGCAATGCAAACTAACATCTCAGACAACCCCCCCGCTCCTCAGAGCCAGCTGTTGAAAGTTTTATTCTGAGTCAGTCTCACAACATTCTGGTGAGGAAGGAAAATACAGTAGATACCTCAAATTTACACCTGAAGAACAAAAACACCAGAGACAACTCCACCAGAGGAAATTAGAGCTTATGTGCTGTCCAGATGTCCCCGGAGGAATATTTGTCCAAAATTCAGATTCCTACGAGTTGTCTTCTGCCTGTATTAGAGGTGACTTTGGACACCTCAATTCCTCCTTTAGCATGTAGGAAAACGTTTTTGCACTGATCTAATCCAAAGGTGACTTTTGACTTCCTATTAATTACATGTCTCCTATTAGACTTATCAGTATTTTACTAATTTTCTTAGACTTGTTCCTTACCTTTTCTGAGAAAATGTCTTTCACTTCGGGCTTGCAGAACCATGAGCATTTGTAGAATATTTATACAAAAGACGATTAAATCATTTAGCAAAAGAGGATTTTCTGTTTACCTGAAATTTTCACTCATTGGAGATGACATGCTACAAATCAAGTTATTTGGTTACAAGTGAAACAATCTTTCTAATAAATTAATACAATTTAGCCTAAATATAAATCAGTTATTATTTTCTTTCTGATAAGATAATAATTGGAATCCTTTCCACATTTCGTAGGGCTTCTTTTATGAGCCATAAGAGGAACAATTTATTCACTTCGTGATATCTTGCAAATGCTTCAAATTTTTTTAAATAGCTCAGTGACTTTTTTATTGACTTTGTACAGAATTTCTGGAATCTATTAATGTTGGTGGACTCTTTTCTCATTTTCACTGTTGTGTACTGAAGCCAAACTGAGAGCAAAGTGTTCATTTAGGTTGGAAATGAAGCAAGGCAAGTTTGTCCAGATATATGAATGACTACTTTTCTCCTAGAGGAAAAAATAGCAGAATAACTGAGTGCTGTGCAGTACTCTTCCCTTATTTCTGGAACTAAACCTGGATTGGAGTGATTTGTGAGACTCCTGCTTGTCCTGGATTCCAGAAATGAGTTGTTGTACAACCATTTCTAATCTCTCTGGAAGATAGATGAAAGCCTCAATAGAGCAAACTCAAGACTTTGGGAAGGTTTGCACATTTATTCAGGAATTTGGTACCTGACCTAAGCTGAAAATATGAAGGCAGTGAGTGCTGTTCTCATTGAGAGAGGCCAGTTAAACCTGAGCACAGCTCTGAAATTCCAGGGTTCAGCCATTGAGTTTCCTAATAACTTGGGTTTTGTTATTCTTTATGTCTTGCCAGAGCCACAGCAGATGAAGAAAGTAAAATTTCATCATCCTAGCAGCTGAGTGAATACAATTTCTGCATTTATCAAGTACCAGATAACTGACACGAAGGCAAACAAACAGGCAAATATGAGTATGTTTCTTTATCTCTCGGCTCCCTCTTTAGAGATCTCCCCAGGGCAGAAAACCTATGAAAGCTAAAGTGTTCTCACAAGGTTTTCTTTTTAGCTCAATTAATAGCTCTTTAGAGGTCTCCTTCACCGCAGGCTCCTTTGGACACCAATGTTTTGTTGAACTTGCACACCCTTCCTCTGAAGCGGAGGTTACTCCATAACCATCCACAACACTCCGTGCATTGATGAACAAGAGTGCAGAGCACCAGTCACAGGCTTCTGGAAGCGTATCCTCAGCCAAATCATGAACAAACTCCTGAGTAAATATTCATCAGCCTTTCTCTCTTATAAGCTTCATTTAAAAATCATCTGAGATTGTGAAATGCTGCATTAAATCTTACGGTTCTGGGCAGAGCCTGACGCCGTTGTGGCGTTGAACTGTGTCACAGGTAAGGCTCGTTTTTCACTCAGCCAGTCTACCCTAGAGCAGGAGTGACAGACATGGACTAGACAGAGTGTGGCTGCCTTGAACTTCTGCATCCATAGAAATGTTGATGCTGTACAGAATGTATGACGTGTCCTCTGGGCAGCAGTTTCGATTGAGAGACAAAGTGTTTTTTATGTTCAAAGGTGCAGCTTTAAAGCCTTTCTTCTCAGGGCCTTTTTCTTACAAGTGTCTCTCTCTTGTAAATCATTTCCACCTCCTCCAGATGAAATTTGTTGTCCTACAGAAGTGCCTGATTAGTATTTGGGGTGGGGTGTATGTGTGTGGTGTGCGTGGCCATTTTGCTGAAATCTCCTACGTTTAGAAACGGTGCCCATAAAAAGAGCAAGGGTGAGGTTACGTATAAACCACACACTGTAGTAACAAGTGTAAACAAGAGCCACAAGGATGAACAGACATGGTATGCCAGTGGGAGAGAGCACTAATGATCAATTTTTTGTCAGCCTCCTTATTTTCATTACAAGAGACCGTTACAGAAACTTCCATCTTTGTTTTGCTGTGCAGAAAGTAAAGCAGCAGTCCTGGGGGGGCCAAACTCTGGACACAGTACTGAAGCTGGAAATCCACTGAAATGGATCAGAGAGGTTCTCCAGAAATAAGAAAGCTGTTGACATAGAGAGGGAGGGAATGATTTGCTCTTTCTGTGCATGCCTGATAGAAAAAGGATGGGCTTAAAGTGCAAAGATCCAGGTTAAATTGTTGTTTCCTCAGCCTTGGTGAAGCCAGTTACCGAGCAAGGCAAAGTTGTTCTCATTGCTTGAGCACCAAATATTGCTGTCTGCTGTCATTACCTACCTCACTGCAGCTATCTCCTTCCAGAGCAGTAAAGTGAAGTGTTTCAGTACCAACAAAGCAGCTAAAATGTTCCTTTAGGCAGAATATGAGAGAATACTGAGTTTAAAGAATTATTGCCTGTTTTGCTGATGCCTGAAGAAGGGCCAGTGAATTCACAACTACAGACTTGCACCAAACTGCACAAAACTTGTTCTGCCACTTTAAAAAAAATCCTGGTTTTCTCAGCACCATTCTTCCAGATTTGCCTTGCTCCACTTCAATCTCTGGCAGTTCCCTTTAGTTCTTTGCTGTTCCTCCTTTTTTTCTCTCTCACCTTTCTCTGACTGTCTGTAATTTTAACTCTTGAACTGACCAGTCAACCATATCCCACAGAATTTGACTGCACAGTAGTTTGCACCTCACCCCTTAAACAAAACCGCAAACACGACAATATGGCATTTTCTTCAGGGGAAAAAAATAGAAAAAAATGGGTGTTTTTTTAGTTTCCTTTGAAGAAAACTTAAGCTGAACAGGCCCTTGCAGTTGGAGGAGATGTTCTCCAGCAAAGTCATGCACTCTTAGGCCACACCAGGTCCCTGAACCCAGACCTGGGAACAGGATCTCTGGATTAGGAACCCACAGGAGTTGGCAATGCCTGGCTTACCCTACTGCCACCGAGCTGGAGAGCCTTGAGGACCATGAGAGCACAGGAATAGGTCTCTATTTTGGCAATCATTGGTTGCATTGGCTCCTTGAGGCTGTTGGTAGCTAAGGTGTAAGGAGAGAACAGCTCGTCACACAGCGGTACTAGAGCTGAGGAAGAAAAAACACTCCGCAGAGGATTAAAGTCTCCTTTGACTGGTTTGTTGTTTTTTGGTTTTTTTCCTGGAGAAAATTGCTCACAGGCACAGGAAAGCTGATGGCAGCAGACCCTGGGATGGCATCTGGGCCAATCCCTTGAACACCCCTCAGACCTTCATCAGGTCTTAATTCAGGGAAAAGAAACTTCTCCAGACTTACCTAACTGTGAGCCAATACAATGGAGGTCACAAAAAAACCCCCAACCTCAAACCAAATAATGAATAGAAACATTAAAAGAGCTGCTTTAAAAGATACCAACTACTTTCAATAACTCAGTGAATAGCTGCAGTGGCAGTATCTCTGAATAAAGGCATTTTTTAATGTTAGTAATGGCCAGTGCAAGGAATTAATGCAGGTACTAAAGTAGCTTAATTTAGGGAGGTGAAACAGCCAACTCTAAAATGAGCACTGCTACACAGATTGTGAAAAGTCTGCTCTGAGAAGGAAGCACAAAATTGCATCCTGAAAATGAGAAGCACTCTGAAGGAGAAATTCATGGTAATGTAAACTGGAACTTTTCTTCAGTGAATCACTTAAAATTAAACTGCTCTCCTTCTCCTTATTCTTCTCAGGCTGCTGACATTCATAAAAATGTGTGTTTGACCAGCCGCTCATTTGGAATGTTTCTCTCCTTCCGTAACGAAAATGTGTTATTTCTCTAAACAATATGCCACTCAATACCAACAGAACTCTCCTTAGCAGATAGGACACAGTTGCAAGGTTTCAACTCGTGCCAGGGTTAGGATCTAGGAAGAAAACCCTGGTAGACTCAAGTATTTACTTATTTAGCAATTCTTTCCATGGTCATATTTTTGAGCTGTAGGGGAAACCATCCTGAAGAGTAAACTGAGTGACTGGGAAGTGGAAGCACAGAAGCTTGCTGTGACTGAGTTAGTAATGTTCTCTTTAAACAGTGGCCCCACTGAAGAATTGAACTTAAGTGCCTCGGCACAGTAAAGCCTACGTGTTGTCTTTGGGAAGCATTTTCAGCTTAATAGGGACGAAGTTTCCTTTATGCCTGATGCAGCAGCACATTTCATTTCACAAATTTCCTTTTCCACCCATTTAAGCAATTAACTTGGAATGAATGAGATGCCAGATGAATATTACTACCTTAAGAATCAATAGCTGGTTCTGAGGTGGCTCTGGAGAAAAGAAGGGTCTATATTAGCCAGCTGTGCATCTTGACACCTTGCCAAAGCCACGCCACCTCAGCAGTTACCTCAGGAGCACTGTACCCACGCCTCTGCGTGCCCCATTTCAGCAGCAACTTGTGCCCTCTTATTTCCCTCCTGCTCTGGTTCATGGGCAAGGAACAGTGACCTTTTGGGTGAAAGAGCAGAGCAGAGGCTTTGCTGGTTGGCCTAGGGACATGCAGAGTGCATCCCAGGTGTGGGCAGGCAGCATGAGAGAAGATGGTGTTAATTGCTCTCAGTGCCACCACAGAGTTTACAAGTCTGAGTAAAAACTTCTTACCTGGTAAAGCTGACCCATGTGTAGTAAACAAGTCACTTTGCTGCTTCCCACAGCTGTTATGAAAAGGAAGGTGATGAAACTTCCATTATGGGTAGATAGAAACCTGCTGTCCCCTCGGATAACACAGGTGCACTTACAGTTGCCTCCTTCAGCTCTCTGTCCTCATGTGGATCAACTTCTGGGCCGATGAGGTGGCCCCTGAAGAGAGGTGAACAGTGGTCCCCTTTCAGGTGCCTTCAGGCAATCATGGTGGGCAGAACTGAATGAGGAACGATGTTTTGATGCTGGCAGCTCACTAAGCATGTCTAAAACATGCTGATGAAAACAAGTGTAGAAAACTGTTGAACCTGATAAAGCAGCTTTTAAGCACAGAGCTGGAAACTCTTCTGAATCACCCTTCACCTGGAAGATATCTTAAAGGATAAATATTTTCCATTTGTAGGATATTCACTTCTGGAGATGCCTGATTTGGAAAGACAGGATCAGGTTAAACATGAGGCACATGGAACATGGGGCTTCTCTCCAAGGCACTGCTCCCAACCAGGCAATAGGGGACAGATTGGAATGAGAGGCTGTTACAGACCAATGAACCTCCCCATGCAGTCTGTTGAGGTTATTTTCAGCACAGGTCAGCACTTTCAGGCTGAAGTTTGACATGGGGGTTCTTACACTGTTCCTGCAAGACATTTGCTCCCCTGCCTCAGGAAGCAGGTACTTATCACTGTGGTTATGTGGTCTGCATGAGCAAAGCCTTGTACTCACCGGGAAAGGGATCCTGTGCACTTCTGAAGGTCCACCTTAGGCAATGGGAACATCCCCCTTCCAGGCTGAAGAATATCACCCTGTCCTTAAAAACCCTGGGCAAGGTGGTGGATGGGGTAAAGAGAGGGGGAAATGTGCAGTGAGCCTTGGCTGTGGTGACTGCCTGTGATGGCTCAGCTGCATGGTGCTCCAAAGCAGGCTGGGATGTACATCCCTGGGAAAAATCATGAAGATCCCTGTCCCTTTGGGGAAGAAAGTGGGGAAAATACCACTAGAAATACTTCATCTGCAGCCCCGTTGAATGAGGACTAAGTTATGGTGAAATGGGTGGCTTTCTGAGCCCAGGGTTTTAGGATATATAAACTTCCATGCAATAGTTCTTTAATCCAGAGCATGGCAATAAAAAGGGGAATTGTGCACATTTCATTTTAAGCATAAATCTATTTTTTCACTGGCTTCTTATTTTGACCTCGTAGGTTTGGCCGTCTGTCAGAAAGCACCACATCCGATCCTACTAATTCCTTTCTTTGGTCCTTCCTGTCAGAGAGCTGATGTGGTTTTGGTGAATTCCTGCACAAATTCACTTCATACAGTTTGACCCTCTGGTATTAACAATAAGTTTCCTCCTAACAAGGAAACCAACAGAGTTACAAACATATGCCTTCACTTACACACAGGTATGCTGACACCTAGAAGTCTGGATTTTGGTTCCTACATGGAAGCAGTTCTGGTTCTTGGAGGTGTTGGGAACACGGGCTCCTATGACAAGGCTTGACTTCAGGCATAGAAGATTGAAAAATTTGGCATAGTAGTGTCATCATAGAAAGTGACAGCCCTGAAACGGTGTAGAAATAACCTTAATGTCCTTGTTTCTTAAAACAGCTTCCTTCAAGTGGAGTTTTTCTTCTGCAACTGTCAGAAATACCCTTAGCCTGGACTGAATTATTTTCCTTTCTGAGGCTCAGGCTTTTTTTTTGTTTGTTTGGTTGTGTTGCTTTTTTTGTTTGGGTTTTTTATTGTTGTTGTCGTTGCAGGTTTTTGTTGTTTTTTTGTTTTCTGCTGGAAGGAACTATTCCAGCACTAAAACTGAATAAAATGCAAGTGTGCCAGATTGGCGTCAGTTTTGTTTTAACAAACACTTCAGTTATGCTTAATTTTATGGTTTTTGCTTTGTCACTGTGTTTTCTCAAATGCTACAGGGCTGCATTCATTTTAAATGAGCACTAAAGCAAGTGAACCAACAAGGATTTACAGACGTGTTTATGACGGAAGCAGCATTGTAAAACCAGGACTGACACAGCACGGAGCAATATCTGGGTTGTACTGGATGTGAAGATTCTCGCCCACTCCCTCAGCCTATAAATTATTGCTGCCACATCACTTCTGCACGAACTCGTCTGATCAAATCAGGTGTTTAGAAGTTGAAAACTGGTAGTTCTTAGGTCAAAGTATCTTTTGTATTGAAGTATAAAATACATGCTAACCACTTTTTCATATCCATGCTAAAAGTAGGTGGATGCATTGTTATTAGGAGCCATGGGTTTAAGAACTAATCTGAGATGTACAAAACAGAAAACTATTAGAAAGGGAATGAAATGTCTGGCAGTGTGAGGGGCAGGTGCCATACCATCAGATCTCCTTTGTGAAGGAGACTCCTTCCACATCCAGTCTGGTCCCTATCACTCAGGAGTGCTGACTTTGCTTCCAGTGATGTTTGCAAATATGTGTGCACATTCCTAGTGCGTGATCAATGTTGTTTTTTTACTTTTTTTCTCTGCAAACCACTGCCAATTGGACCCTTTTTCTGGTGGAAATGTCAGGTGACACTACTCTTTCTGCAAAGAAGATGGTTTTAAGGTAAAGATTTTCAAAATCAGCTCTGATACTGAAGAGGTATCATGGAGGAGAAATGTTTTAATTCATGAACAGACGTGGAATTCTATTTTCCTATCACAGCAGTAATCCATACATGTTACATGATTCAAATTGTGAGGCAATGGCATTCATAAAATATCTAAAAATTAGGAATTAATTTTTGGCACTCCCAAATACTCTAAGTTTTTCTAAAATCTCAGAACTAGTATTGGAAATTGGAGGTCTGTAAATTAACTTCCATCATCTCCCTTTTTTGAGAAAGGACTTCTGGATGCACCTTGTGTTTCTAAACACAAATAATGCTCTGCTTCTGGTACAGATTATTGCTTTAGAAAGGTTTTATCAAACAATAAAACATACAGTCCATTTCTACAAGTTGTGTGAAACAAAAATTGTTTTAGAAATGTGTAGGTTGATTAACATCTGTGCTAATATGGAGTAAATATGAAATTTTAGCCAAGAATGTGAAAAGCAAGTGTTCACATATGTATTTCCAATCCTTTCTGAAACTTATTATCTCCTAGTGGCCATTATTTTACAGCTCGTGGCTCCTATTGCCTGGTCCAACCCAATAGATCTGAATATCTTCACTCAACAGAGACAGTACCTTGTTGAAAAACCTTAATGTTCACATCAGAGCTTGTGCTCCTAAAACACTTAATAAAGCTCAGCTGAAATATAAATCCAGATTTTGGACAGATGGCTGCCTCACATTAAAGTTTATTTTCCAGGAGTTTGCTGTATACTTTCCATGGATACTCAAAAGAGTAATTTCTTGATATTATGATGTTAGCCCATCAGTAATCTTCAGAGTTTCCATCTCACTTGCCAAACCCCATGAATCCATTTAGCCTCCTGCTGACCTATGTTTGTGAACATTGCAGGGTGAATTTCATCACATGGCTGGGATTTACTATCCCCTGAGATGCCAGTAGTAGACTTTGAGTTGTCCTATTTTAAAGCTACAAGGTTCACTGACACTGAGAATAAATTGGGATGAAAAACCTTATGTCATGTCTTCACAGCTCCTGAGAAATGTGTCCCTTCCCAAGTCACTTGAGATCCAGATTTCTGGCCAGGGTGTTTTTGATAGACACTTTTTTTGTTTCTTTCCTTCATTTGAAAATGTTGGTTTGCTAGATTTGAAATTTTCAATGTAAGGTCTGGGTACGCTTTTCTCTGTGTTGGGGATAAACTTTCTGAATGAATGGCAAGACCAGTCCCTGCCTCCTGATTACACTGCAGCACTGCCAACGACACAAAAGCAAAGACCTCACTTATAATGACAGAGAACCAGCCCTTCAATACATCTAATTCAGATCAAGCTGTGAAACCTAGAAAATCTGTGTATCAAGTGACCATCAGGCTGTCAATCCTTCCTGTTGAAGATACTGCTAAACACTCATTGAATGGAGACATACAGGTGATGGGGCTCAGAAAAAAACAGAAAAAAAAGAAATTATTGTTTTCAGCCCCAAATACTGCTGACTCTTGCCCCAGTGCCAGCCTGCACTTGTCTGCACATCTCTTTACATGGCATTGGAAAAAGAATGGGAAAGGATCAGATGTTCTGTTTATTTATTTATATAGTGATGCTGTCTTGTGGTACTCTCTAGAGGCACCAACAGCAGTGTGTGGGCCTGAGCAATCCTGCTGATTGACATCTCTGCATAGATTTCTATTCAGACCTGCTGAGACCTTACCTGGATTTTAGAGGACTCGTCAGAAGCAGAGCTAAACATCAACATAAGCTTCATCAGCAAGACAAGTCCTTGCAGGCAGATGAGTAACTGAAGGAACTCAAGTAAAAGCAACAAAAATGTAAAGACAGACTGACAAGTTAAGAAAATAATTAGAAAAGCTGCATTGGATGGGAGACAACTGGTGAGGGACATGCTTGTTCCAGTTTCTTTGAGGCATGAAGCGCCAGCAAGCAAAAAAGACTATTTGCAGATGAAAGAATTGTAAGGATTCTTTCTTACTGACAGCTCTGATCAAATGCATACTATCCATCAAAATACCCTATATAGAGACCAAAGAAACAAACATTGGGAGGGCTAAGCAATGAAATAAGAGAGGCTGTTAGCAGAAAGAAGGTATATTCCTGAAAAAGGTGAAGCTGTGGTCAACTGAGGAAAAAAGAAGAGAACTATCTTCTGTAGATTAAATATAGAGGGTTGTGAGACACTAGAAAAAGTTGCCCAGAGATGCTGTGGATGCCCCACAGGTGCCCCACAGCACAGGTCAGGTTGGATGGGGCTTTAGGCAACCTGCTGTAGTGGAAGGTGTCCCTGCCCAAGGCAGGAGGGTGGAACTAGGTGATCTTTAAGCCCCTTCCAAACCGAATTATTCTGTGATTCATTGATTCTATGAAATATGCAGATTCAAAAAAGGGAAATCTAAAAATTAGTTTGGAATCACCTTTAAAAAAGGCATAAAGAGTGAACAATAATAAATTTCCTAGCTATATTATGAATGTCTTGCAGAGATTTTGCAGACCAGTGAACAGTGAAGTTGTGAAAGTAGCAATGAGAAACAGCAGAAAAGAGAAATGAGTTTTTATTTTCCATATTTATTCACCATGAGGCCTTAATGCATATTTTGTCTGCCTCAACTCCAAGGACAAAGAAGAAATATCAGGAGAAACAAATTGTCAGCATCACATATTGTTCATTAAATGAGTTCTAAAGAAAGGCAAGTTGGAAATAATGGATCTTCTGGCTGCGGAGTGTGAGCTCTCATTTAAACCTGCCTTTTAATAAAATTCTTCAAGCGGAAACATACAAGTTTGGGTACCAAGCAAGTGGTAGAGCTTATAATAAGGAAAAAGATCATGATACATGAGAAAATAGCCTTTACTAATTTATGTGGGAATAATCCAGACAGCTTCTGTGACAGGAAGAGAAATCCACTGTGTTCTTTGAGGGATTCAGTGAACACATAGACACAGGAGAATTGGTTGACAAAATCTAACTGGATTTCTCAAAAGCAATCAACAAAGCCCCTCAGCAAACCCTGTTAGAGAGCCTGTTAGATAGGTAAGACCTTAATGTACACACCTGGGTAAAAGAGGGGAAACAATAAGTAGGAAATAATGGTCAGTTCCTGAATGTTTGCCAGGAGGATTTCCAAGTAATGTCTGTTTGTGCTTGAGCTGTGCAACATTAACGTATTTATATATATAAACAACCTCCATGTCTGGTGAAAGCACAGACCTTGCTCACCAGCCCAGACAGGACGGCTCAGGGTAAAAATGAAAGTTCACTATGAAGACATGCAGAGGCAATAAATCAGCTTCACAATACTGATGAAAAAATGCCAGATGGAATTCAGCACTGATAAATCAGAGCTAACGCACCTAAGGAAAAAAGCCCCCTCAATTAACATGCATAATCACATGCTCTTCAGATATGTTCTTAGCCATTACTTTTTAGGAAAGAGACCTTGGAAGGATGGCAGACAGTCCTATAAAAAGTAACTTGATGTTCTGTTGCAGTCAGAAAAATCTCTTCTGTTTGAATTTAAGAGCTACTTGGAGAGGAAAACAAAAAGGAAGTAGTGCTTATGCCACTTTGCAAATCTATGGCACGAACACATCTCCAATAGTGTACACCAGTCCAGACTCTCCACCTTAAAAACTGTGTGGTAAAACTTCTACTGTAGTTGCAAGTGGATGTAGACAAATGTCTGTAGACCTGTAAATGGACATCTCTTACTAGAACAGCAAGTAGAATAAAAAATAAAATAAAATAAACTTACAATCAGGTACACAAAGCCTCTTCAGATCTAAAATAAAAAAGCAGCAAAGAAGTGGTCTTATCCAAAATCTAGTTTGGTATTTTTAGCTATAGAGCTAAGTCTAATAAAAATATTAATTACAACTATCTAAAAACCTTGTATTGTCCAATACACACCTAGAAAAGGTATAAAGAAGCTTTCAGGGTATCTTATGGCACCCACACAAAAGTGGAATAATCACCTCTGATATATGAAGTTGAGAGAGATATAGAGAAAGCAATTAGGAAATGAAAGGTTGCTTATTTTCTAATACAAGATTCATGGAAATCAAACATGAAACTAATAGATGTCAGGTTTGAAACCAAGAGGAACAGGCATTTCCTCATACAGCACTGAGTTAAACTGTGGATCTCTTTACCACAGGATGTTGGGGAGGCTAAAAGTCTACAGAGCATCAAAAAGTGACCAGATTGAGTAGAACACAGAGGGAAAAACCAACCAAGTATTAACTGCAAGAGCAGCAGCCAGTGACTTAGGAAATCCAAAAGCCACTAAGCCCTAGAGCTCGAGGAATTTGCAGGGAGACACAATGATATTTCTACTTGGTCTTTGTATGCTTCCCTAGGCATCCACTTTTAACCATTAGTAGCGCAGTGTGTAAGGGAGATCATTGCCCTGACCCAGTACTGCCTTCTGAATGTTGTCAGACACCTGGGCTCAGCAGAATGCATCAGGATCAGGCTCAGGGAAGAGCCCTAACTCCAAAGGTGGAGCAGAAAGGTGATTTAGTTCAGGCCCTTTGGTGATAATGACATGGAGAGGGATGGAGAGGGGAGGTCTGGTATGCTGTGTCCACCTTTATCCTGGTTGGAGATCAGAAACAACAGCTGCTGTGAGCTGAGGTGAGAAGTTGGTTTGGGAAATGATGGTGGTCAGCTTGAAGAGCTTGAAGGGGCCAAACACTTGGGTTAGGAGTCACAGTGGCATTGTTAGGGGCCACAGTGCCACTGTTAGGGGTCACAGTGCCACTGTTAGGGGTCACAGTGCCATCATTAGGTAAGCCAGGTCAGATATTGATGGCCCTCCCATGCCTGGGGCTCAGCACATGGCACAGCTCAGGGATGGCCAAAGGGCTCCACGTTGATGTCCTGGCTAACAAAACCTGGGGCTTTGAAGGGCAACACACCAACTGTGCTGCCAGACCTCTCCCTTGGGAGGGATTTTATTCTTATTCAAGCACTGCTATAAAGCACAAGTGCTCTGGCTTTAGGAGGATCTGCTATTCTCATAATGATATATGTATTTTCAGAAAGCATTGTTCTTGAATGGAGTTCATTAAAATGAATCTGCAGGTAACTGCTCTGTTCAGCTTTTTGACAAATAGCTCCAACTCAATGCTTAACTCCAAAGGGGCCAGGAAATGAAAATATAGCCCCATTCCTCAATAATTATTAATTTCCTGTCACTATTTTCCTTGATCCAAGAGTAAGGAAAGTTCTAAAAATCTTTAGAGGTTGATTAAAGAGTAATTTGTTAGTGGGATGGGGGGAGGGAGGTGAAGGAAAGGGACAGAAGATTATTTCTGAACACCAAAAATAGTTTCAAATTCCCACCAAGAAATGACAAATTGTTATATACACAGTCAGACAGGGAGATGTATATTTTGTTTTAAATTCCAATTTCAAAATGTACTGCATAAAGAGAAACCACAAATTGAAACTTCATGTGCTCACGCTGGCAGCAACACCAAACTTACGGTTTTCTTCTAAAAATAATATCCCCAAACCCTACCTAAACCTTCCTGAACCTCCTGTCCCCTCTTTAAAAAGTAAGAACACAGGGTGTTTTGATTGCTTGGTGACTTTTTTCCTTTCCTTTGAGTCACTAGTGGAGGACCAACTACTCTCAGCCTTACTCAGGTAATATTTCCATTGGTTTCTATGTCAGATTTGCCTGGCTGAGGTGTGCAGTATTTTTCCCAGCATTTAAATGAAATAAAGTGACAGGAATGAGGAACAGTTTTGGCAGGAGAATGAGAAGCAAACACCATTTTTTTAAGGGATGGAGAGTAGAGAAGAAAGACAATGATGTTAGGACCACTATATAAAACTACCCATTTTCCACCTTTGTAATTTGTCCCTTTTAAACAGAAAGACCCTTGATTTGAGTAAAATATCTAAAGAAGATTAATTTGGAGGGCTCAGTGCTGGTCATAGGAAACAAGCCACATCAAAATCCCCCAAATAAATCACCTCTGGTTTAAGCAAAACTGTACCACAGGCTAAAGACAAACCAGTCCTTTCAGCTTTCAGAAGAGAAGTCAACATCAAAGGAGAAACCTGAAGTAGAAGCCTAGAAATGCAAATCTGTTGGTCTTTTCACATTCAAATTCTCACGCTTCTTCCATTCCCTTTTACAGAAAAAGAATGTGGTCAGACTTGGGGGAATGACTTCACAGCTTTTATTAAAGGGTAGCATAATCCTCCCCTGGATAACTGGAGAATCATTATAAAGAGAAATAAGTAGTGATGATCTGTCCCAGTTTGAATGCCGTGGTTTGGAAGTTCTGACCCATGAGATGTTAATTTCCCAGTCTAATTGCATGAAAATGTATAAATATGAGCACTGATGAGGAAGAGAAGTATCCTGCTGAAAGGTGATTGGTATTGAGTTCTCTCTGCTTTTATGAGGGGAAAAAAGGCTCCTACCCTCTTAAGTGAAATTGCACATAGTAGTAAGAGTCCAATACATGAAAATAAACCCCAAACGTGCACTTCCATTTTACTATTGTTCCATTTTACTGTTGAGGTGGGGCACAAAGAAGTTAAATGCTGTAAGGTGATGTGAGGGTGGATTTGGACTCCATTGGGTCCATCCAATGAAAGCAGTGGCACTGAGGACATGCAGTGCTGGGTGTTAAGTGTCAAAACTTGGGTGGTGAAACTGCCACCATGTTTAACTGTGTGTAAAGAAGTCATGCCCATGGTATTAATAGCAAGTCCTCCAAATTTATCTTCATTAGATATTTGACACAAATTCAAAGGTCTTTCTGTTCAAGTGGCCAGCCTGGATGGCTTGGGGTTCTTATAGACTCCAATCAAAGCGGGACAGGAATTATACAATGTTATACGTAATTAAGAGTAATTTCTCTGAACTTCCTGTTATTGTTCTCAAACAGCATCAGAGAAACCCTAATTACTTGCAACAACAACACTAAGGAAAACCCCCGAAACCACTGGAACAATACCATGTAGAATAATGTGAATTAGTTGTTAAATTTAGTACCTCCACGAGAAATGCTCTATTGATAGCTTAGAATTGTTCTGCTTGGAAACCACCTGAGCACTGCCTTATTTCTAGACATCTGTCACCACAGTTATTATCTAACAACAAGCATAGCATGAAAATAATCATTCTCTTTAAGGCAGGAACAATAACTAATTGACTGACATGAAATTGCATCAATATCATTATCTCTTGTTGACTTTTTGATAATATGTTGATGATCAGTTTGTATTTTCCAGGGTGGAAAACCCTACTTGTTTCCTAGCTGGAGCCTTGCACCAGGAAGTTTTCTTTAATAGCTACCTAATTTTGCAAATTTAAATATAATTCTTTCCAAGAGCTGATGATATTTCAGTACCTTGGTATTATGGGTGGTGTGAGTTTTTTGTTTCTTTTTTTGTTTAATTATTGTTGTTGTTGTTGTTGGTGTTTTCAGACTTCAGGCTTCTGCAGAATGCAGACTGGTATAGGGTTGTGGTGTCATAGCAGAATAAAGCTCGATACCCACAACTCGGCTCACTACCTGTCCAGACCAATTTTGAAGTTCTAGGCTGTTAAAGGTATTTAAACACTTGAAAGGTGAAAATGAATGATTCTTAGGTATCTAATTTATGCTGAAGCTAATGGGAATTAGGCATCTTTCATGGATTTATCAAAAATCATATAGGACTGTAGTAGCAACAGAAGCTACAAAATAACTCTAAAATTTTGGCCTTTTCTGATGTAAGGCATGCTTTCCAGAAGCAGTCATTTTTATAAGTTTTTCCCAAATGTTCATTTTTGTGAGAGCCCTAGTAGTCCCATCCTAGCTGAAAAACCTCCTCTTACAAAGTGTGCTAATGCCTCACACATTGCTCTTCTGCATTTGAGGTTTATGGTCAAATACCACTCAAATATTTCATGGACCTTCGAAGCTTTCCGACAGCATCAGGAGTTTTACATAGCCTGGTGCATAATCCTCAGAGATTTTTGCCCTACTAGCCCAATTTTCAGAAAAAGCCACATTGCTCCTGAATATCACATCTTTTTAAGGTCATAAAAATACCATCCAAGCACTTTTGAAAAAAATTTTTGGGAGCATGAGGGTGTGTGCGAATATTTTCAAAGTTGCAATTTGACTAACCTAGCCTCTGCTTAGATCATCAAACAGGCATGTGTTTGGGACACAGAGGCACTACAGTCCTGGCATATTCAGCCCAGAATCCTCATGGTTACGTGAATAATTATCCCTTCATACCGGCCTAGAAATCTTGGACAGAAATAGCAATCACAGCAAGGGTGCTAAGAAATAATTTGTACCATACATCTGTTAATGTCCCTTAGCCCAGCTGGAACCTACATGCTTTCCTCCCTGTCTTGGGTTTCTCAAATTGTGTTGATGTGTATTTAAGCTGCGGGAACATTCGAGGCAATCAGGCAGGGGGGAGACAAGAACTTCCCTGGTATTTTGATTCCAAACTGTGATCTCTCTTATCTGGATGGGTGAGGAAGAAAAGTGTCAAGTGTCACTTGGTCTCCTGTTCTCAGCTTGTCTGGCTAACTCAAGGAGGAGCCTCTGGGGCCAAAGCCATTACAAAAGTAGAAGACCAAGAAGACAACTCAGAGCAGCGTTCTCCAACAGGTGTCCCATGAGCACCTCACTGGGATTACACTGATGATACCCCAGCTGGATATGACTGATACTGATTTTTTGAACAGCATCAGCCAAAGGAAGACTATCATATTTTGCTTCATCTTGGTTTTGAGAAGGACAAGAGAATTCCCTAAGGAGTGTCATTTCAGGACACCAATTGGGAAGATGCAAGAAGTGGAGAGTAAAACAAAACACCTCATATCTGGCCCTGATTTTATCAGAAAGTTGAACTAGGCATCTCCTGATATCCCTTCTAACCTACAGCAAACAATTATAACATGAGGAAGCCTGATCTATCAAGCCTATTTTGCTGTTAAAGAAACAGTTTTTTTTTTTGCTTGCACAGCATTTTGTTTAGCCTCTTGCTTGATGTAGGATCACATTGTATTTATATTTAATGTGCTTTCTCTCATTCACTCTTCCCCCTCCTCTCTTTTACTCTAATGTCACAAACTCTTCCCACCCCATATATTTTTATTTTACACAAGAATTATGCAATTCATCTGGGATTTGCTTTGGACTGAGTCCAAATACACCCACACAACTACTCTAAGAGTGATGAGGTTTATCCGAAGACAGACTTGGCAAGTCTGTGTTTCAAAGGGTTACTGATCCAAAATGCTTCAGGAAGAGACTTCAAGACAGACAAGTAACCCCTCAAAGCAATAAAATAAAAGATTGTGAACAGTTTCTGTATCTAAATGTTTACAAGAGTTGAAGGTGGTAGCTAAAACATTTTGTCTGAAAATGGCTACTTCTCCACTAGTGAACCAATTTCAGTCAGTTTGATGATAACTAACTAGGTGCTCACAGCCATGACTATTCAGGGTTTCATGATGTTGAAGACCTGCCAGGTTTTTTCTTCAGAATAACACAGGAGTTTGGCTTGACTGATGGTAAGAGGAATCTTCAACACCCTGTTAACTAATTTTGTTCCATCTGCAGATGCATAAAACAACCTTGGGAGTCCCTGTTGTCCACTGACAAGGCTATGAATCTAGAGACCAGGTTTTGATCTTGGCTCCCCCCTTGGACTGCTCCACAGCCTTGACTGAGTTGCCTTTTTCCTGCAGGCCTTACAACATACCCTCCTAGAAAATGAGGGTCCACAGTACAGCCCTCCTTTGTAGAAACAGTCAAAGAGCTACTGATGAGAACTGCAGTGTAATGACTGGGATTCTGTTTCTGCCAGTGCACTAATTCCAGAGCCCACACCCAAACTTATGAAATTACCTTTTAAATGATGAGACGAAATAATTCTTTCTATTCTCTCTCCTTTTTTTCTTTTTTTCCCCAGGATGTTCCTGTATTTGTGTCCCCTGGGTGGCAACGGTGGAAAATGTTGGCAAGGAGAGCAGACAGTAGACAAGGTCCTATTGGCACAAATCTGAGGGCTTTGCCTGTGTCAGTGATGTAAGGATACCAGTCTCCTTCAAGAGGTGTGGTTTATCAGTGGAGCTTTTGCAGTGCCTCAGACGTCAGGCTAATGGTCTCATACAGATTCTGTAAGATGCCTTTCATTCATCCTGCCAAACAGGAGCTGTGCTTATGATGCTTTCCCAAACTGAAGGGCATTGCTCCATGAATGCAAGCAATGTTAAAGCCTGAATAATGCACACAGTCTTCCATTTGCAAATCGCCTCCACCTCTCCCTTTGCCCTCCCCACCATGTGGTTTAGCTTTTGGCTCTGCAATAGATACTCTGAATCAATGTTAGCTTTCTGAGAGACTAACACTGAACACTGAAAGTCTGAGTCAAATCCAGCTGTGTTACAAGTCCATTGTTGGACTGTTGGTTGTTTTGGGTTATTTTTCCCTCGAGTTCTGTCACAGATGAACTGGACCTTGGCAGCACAGACAAGCACCTCTATTTTGTCATTCGGTGCCCCGAAGACATCCATGTACTAATCATCCATGTACTAATCAATCCAACCAGGAAGCCAAAGTATTTTTAAGAGAAGAGCACATTGTTCATTGTAAATGTTTGCCTCACCATTAGTGCACAAAAGAGAAAGCTTAGAAACAGAAAGATGAAGCACATAAAAAATAGCTGGATCATGCAGCTTACAGAGTGGATGTAGTGTAACAACAGCTTGTGGGAACTGTGAAGCACTGTCCTGATCTGAGGTGTATTTCAGTTTTCAGCTGAGTAAAATCCCAGCTTCTGCACAAGTAAAAACTTGTCCTTTTTACCAGGCAATAACAAAATATTTGTGGTGTTTTTTACGGTGTGAGCCACCATTCGCTTAATGCTATCTGAAGGTCGTTTCTCTGAGGACAGACCACAGCACATCGCCACACTAAGCTCCCAGAGCTCAAGAGTGGTGCCAGGCTGTCTGCAAAGACCCCCAGAGGCCACGTTTGTTTGCTCTGAATGGCCTGATGGCATGGCATGGGCTGGAAACCACCTTACACCATGCCCTGCTCACCCAGACCAAGGCAGTGCTTCAGAGTCCCAGCATCATGAAAGGAGAAATTCTGCTGTCGGGGTGGCTGCGTCATACCTGGTTCCACTGAGTCAGAGTCTCTGTGCTCACATCTCTGAAACAGCAACCTCCAGAAAAAATCCACTAATGCTGAGGGGTCAACCTGAATCAGTATGTCCACTGGGCAGTACTGGGGAGTTTCAATTGATATAATTCTCAGGAAGGACAGGGATTGCCCTGGCAGCAGAGCTGCTGAAGGCCACAAGAATCTTAGAACCCTCTGCTGTTATCAGGACTGTGTCTCTGGTTATCTAAGGGCTGTAGTTTTCCAAACAAGAAGACTGAAGAGGATCTCCCTAGTTCAATCTTACCGGTCATTGTCATATGCGAGATGTAGCTGTCCTCATCCTAAGCAAAGACTGGACTCACTTTTCCTATTCTGGTCCCAGAGAGAGACAAGAAATGTTCCTCCAAGAGCTGGCATTTGAGCCACTTTAAGGAAAAGAAAGACTTATGGCTTAATATCTTACCATGTCCAGGATTTTCTTAGATATGCTAGAGCTGTGTGGCACAATGTAATCCTGCCCACATCTCTGGTGATCGTTATTTTTCATAAAACATAAGAAGAGCATGCTTTCCTCAATACTGCACTTCCAGTTGAAGAAATCAATTCAAATCCATTATACTAGTCAGAAAATGCAAGCTGCTGTGAAACTCACTTTGTTTTTCCTTTAAATGCTTCTTTTGATAATGTGACCAGAGACTCTATCCTTGGACATTTCAAACTTTCTTCCATTTCCTCATTGTACCATTCAAGATTTCTCTAGATCACCTTCATGACTCATCAAATTCAAGGATTCCCTCAAGCACTCTAATCCCTCTTCAATCCATATATATGCTCCTGTGTCTTGCTTTCCTATCTTTCCATGGGATTTTGGAAGCTTCTTTTAAACCTCTCTTCTTACACAGTCCCTTTATCCTTTGCTTTATCCCTCCATCACCCAGCATATCAACTCCAGCAGGACCAGAGCAAAACTGAGGTGGAAGGAAAAGGAAATGCTTTCAGTTGGTGTAAATGACAGTCATAAGACAGGACATTGGCCTAGGGGCAATTAGGATGTGTTTATTCCATGAAGTACCATGCAGAAATACCTGAGCTAGCTGGGAACATGCTAGTTCAGGTTACAGAAGCAAAGTGTACACACATTAGCAGAAATACTGGAATTACTTGGGTGTGGCTTTTGGGGATTATCCTGTTATATGCAAATAGAGAAGTACTGTGAAGCTTATGTAGCCAAAAAAAGGGATCATTTCCTTAAGCTTTTAAAGCCCAAAAGATTTTTGAATGTTTTTGCTCTTTTTTCCCCATTTTTTCATTGAAGTCATTCATTATAAATGGTACATTTTGTACAGATGAAACTTGTAGAGCAGCTGTGAGGATGCCACTGCTATTGCTGCCCTCCCTAGAGACTCCAAAGGTAGTGATGGCAGAGTTAGAGCAGAAGAAACAACAGTGGATGGGCTGAGTTGAATATTTCTACTTGCCTGGTCACCAGGAAAAGCAGCTGGAGTAATTGAACAGAGGGGGATCAGGGAAAATAATCTGCTGCTTCAAGTAGGCTTCAAGAATCAGGAGACTTCCTTGTGGGGCCTTACCTCTGTGAGTCACTGGAGCCCATGTCTCTCTCAGTCTCCTTCTGCATCAGCACAGCTCCTCCCAATCTACATTCCTATAAAGCAGATGAAGATCACGAGCTTAAGCTCTTTGTGCACATCCACCTGGCTCTCTCTGAGAGGTACTTATGTAGCCCCATCACCTTAGATTTTTTCATGTTTTGCTCGCTGCCCCAGAAGGCAAATTTGATGAAATTTCCACATTTGTTTTGGGAATGGTAGAAGTGGGAGACTTTGCGGTTTGTCCAAGGAGGTCTGTGGAAGAAATTAAACTAAGGTGTCTCAAATGTCAATTTAACACTTTAATCTCTGTAAGATCCTCATTCTCTACTTCAGTTTCCCCTGGACAGAGGAAATTGCTGCCGTAGGTGATCCAGCATAATCGCTGCAGACTCACCTACAATAAATTCATAAAACAGTCACTGAAATAAGCACTTTTATTGTCAGATAACACATTGGTCTAGGATGCTGCTCAGGAAGCACTGCAGAGCACAAGCTCAAAGGGTTAGTGATTTCTTCCAGCAGCTGAGAACTCCTCACTGCCCACACGAGATCTTGGTGTTGGTGTTGGCCTGCTGGCATGGAGGTCCTGCATTGTCATCTTCAAAACAGAAAGAAACAAGTGATACAACTGGATTGGGCTGAGATGGGGAATCTACCTAAACAGGATGAGGTAAATTTGGGTGATGAGCCAAGGTCACAAAGGCTGATGCAGAACAAAACTCCCTGTCAGTTTTATGGGCTGAGCTGGTACCCTGTGCAGGGATGCAGAGCATCCACACGTGGCATCTTCACCTCCCTGCCACAGCAGTTTGCACTTCACTAACAGCACCAATGTTAAAACTTCCTTTGGCCTCCAGAAAGAATATAAACATGGCTTTCAATGCAGATTAAATACACACGTACTTTTGAAACATCGTCGCTCATTACTGATTCATGGCTGCTGTCCAGTGAGTGGAGAAAAACATTTCCCCTCCTAGGTTTAACAACAAAACCAAGAAAAAACCCCAACAAGTCAATGACTTATACTGTACACTAAAACAGCTTAAAACACAAACATTTCCAGAGTACAATATTTCAAGTAGTCTTGTAACCGGAGGAGCTATTTTTTAACTGGATTCCTACTTTTTACTACCAACAGCCTTGTCTTATTTGCAGAGGCTCTGCTAGATGTCAGACATCCTGACTCCACTTAATAAACTCACTTAGAGCAGAACTTTCTTAAGTCACAGTGTAAGTACATAAATTAGTTGTTTCAGCCTTAGACCAACACGCTTCTCTTTCTTCCCTCTCTCCTGAGCACTGAGCTGTGATGAAGAAACTCAAGTCTCAAAAGAACCAACAGTTCATTAAAAAATGCTGCCATAACCCAACGTGCCTAAAATCCTGCAGCTCCTGTTGGCTTTGGTTGGTGCTGCAGGGATGCTTACTTGTGGATACAACTAGGCGAAGTTTGTGTCCTTAAGTCAGGGACCTTAAGTTTAAATTCCATTTTTGAAATGCTTTATGTGCAGCGATCTCAGAGAAGGAACTGCAGAGGTGACACCAGGTCATAGGCAGGTTTTGTATAAAATGAAATTTCATGCACCAGGAAGCTGAGAGACACTCTGGTGTGTCACCAGATAAGCAGGAGCAGGGCATATTTCATTAGTGGGTGGATCTTAGTCTGGTTCCTTGTGAAAATGAAGCTCAAACAAACCCATGGTCACGTCTCCATCTCTGTCTGACCCTCCCTCATAGCACCTCTATCCACTGGTCAAATTTATTCACATTTGACAGAAAGAAACACATTGCAAAAGTAAATAAAACTGAAGGATATGGGCTGCCAAGTGAGAGAGGCATGCCAGAAGTCCTGCTGTCTGAGAGGAAGGCCACTTAACCTTTCAGTGTGTCCAAAAGGGGATGGGATTTTGGCAACGTGGGCTCACACCTTCACAGAAAAAAATATAAAAATTACTCAAAGTTCCAAGGCACTGGACTTTGCTTATTCCTGTGCTTGTAACCAATATCTGTTGCTGTTGATGCATAAAAGCGACTCATGACAAGCATGGAGGGATTCCTAGGATTGCCTAAACCCTAGCTCTGCTAGCCTCTCTCCTGGGAGGGGATGTGCAGCATGGGATCAGTTTACTCATTGTCCCTTTCCTGGGAGGGATGAAGTGACATTCCTTCTCACCATGCCAACTCCCATCTGGACACAGGGCTGGTCTGACCTCTTGGGGCAGAGGCACAAGGGCCACCCATTCCCAAGTATGGCCCCTTTGATAGGAGAACAGGGGGAAAAACACCTTGCACTGGTGGGAGCTGGGAACAGCATCTATTCCTGGTCTCTGGTCCTTTGCCCTGCCTGGCTGCCCCTTGGGCAAGCATCGAGCAATGCCAGGCTGATGACAGGCAGTAGCTGGCAAAGCTCAGTGTTGCAAGAACTGTGCTTCTCCTGCCAGCTACTACGTGTTGTACCTGGTGGCAGCTGCTATTTCTATATTGAAACTCGTTTCTTGCTAATAATCTCGGTGTTACATCTTGAGAACCAGATCTAGCCCTCTGGTAATTTGATCTTAATTAAACAATCTAGCTGCCAGTCCAGTCCCTTTCTGGTGAGCTGTGTATTGCAATGTTTGGTGTTAGTCAAAGACAACAGACATTTATCAGGCCTGGTGTTGTAAATATAGCTCAATTTCCAAGAGATGCTGATAGTAAAGTTTGCCTTGCCCTGCCCTACCTCTCCCCTAAGCTGAGTCATAATAACACAGAGGGTTAACCCAACTCCATCACATGGGGTAATGCTCAGCAAGATCTGGCAGATAGGAGACCTCACTAATCTTACAAATCTCATCTTTCACTCTGAAGCAGTTGGCTGCAATACTTTTTTAATTTTTTTTTTTGCGTGTGCTTAAGTTATTGTTTAACACAATCTTCTAAGTTACATAATGGTTTCTCTCTTCACTTGGTGTCATCTGAGCAGTGCACAGGAATGCACACACAGCCTCTGACATCTTTTGAAGTCCTCCACAGCCACTGCTCCCTGTCCACTGAGCAGTTTAGTAAAAGCAGGAGCTACATGTTCTTACACACACATGCTTTCCAAGAGCCAACTACACCTGTCTTGTACCACGTGCCATAACCTTTTGGAGAGTTTTGCGCAGGTTGTGCCAAATTACAACAAGATTACCAGCAGAGAGAGCTCTATTTTTCTCCCTCCTGAAGTAACTGGAATTGCCAAACATAACTGGTTATGGTCTCAGATGAAAAAGCCACACTCACTGCAGGAATCAAGCTTTCAGCCATGGGGAGCCCATGGGTTGCGGTCCTCTCCAAAATGCAGCTTTTTGACTCAAGGCAAAATCTTTGGCTTATGGAAAAAATATGCCCTTGCAGGCAGGAGGGAGCAGATGGGAGGCAGATGCTTCTTCCTTTGGGATGGTTCAGCCTGAAAAAGGCCTGGCTGTAGTGGTGGCTTGAAGCCCTCTGATGGTTTGTTGCTCATCACAGGCTAGCCATTTCCCCCAAATCCTAGGTGGGTCATTGCTAAGCCTTGCTGGGCTCCAGGCAGATGTTCCCCAGGTGGCAGATGGAGATCTGTCATGGCAGAGCCTGCCCACGGGGCACAGATCACCAGCACTTGCTCTGGTTTTACCAATCCACCTCTGAATGGGAACTCCAGCCCGCCCAGCAGCAGGTTCCAGCAGCTTCTCTTCAAAAACAATTTCACCTCACAAATAATTTTCCAGAGACAGAGATAGAAATTTCATCGAGGGTCATGAGTGGACTCGGTTCTATCTCAACTATTTAGTTTTTCCCCTTTTTTTGCCTCTATTTGTTTTTCATTCTTTGCTGCGGTATTTCACTACTTTTTTTTCCCACTGGATGTTTTTGCTCCTCCCTTGCCTGCTTTGTCTCTCACAGCCTCTCCTAACCCAGTGGCATTTGTGTTCAAATGTTCAAACCTACCCTGCTCAAGAGGGCTCCGGAGCAGGGTAAACAAGTTTGCCTTGGTGTTTAGCATGCAGCTCAATTGTACATTTACAGTAGATATTCTGATTTAATTTGCTTTTAAACAGCCTCTTCAAACAGCTCAGAACTCTGGACATTGTTCTTTTAGGTGCATTACAAAACCATAATTAATTAGCTGGGCTCCCCTGTGGATTTTCTCAGATTTTACCCAATCTTCCCGCCAATTTTAATGACCTTCCCAGTTAGGGGCTTTACATCTGTAAATGCTGAGTGCCATTCAGCACTTGGTAAACAAGGGGTATCTGAGCAAAATAGCCAGAGCTTGAAATCAAAGATTTTACTTGTTTGTAGTACAGGAGACACTGGCAGTCTGGGTGGCTCTTAGCACCTGCCGTGCTGTTGGATGACTGAATTTTGGCTCTCTGTCCCATATTAAAAGAACTCAAGACCGATCTGTGTTACCCTTCCATAAAGTTGAGATTGTGGGGAAATCTGTACTGCAGAGCCCTGCTATCCCACCCACTCTTCTTTGCCTTTTGAAAGCAAGAAACAGCACTTTGTTCATTGTCCATGCAAAACTTGCCGAGAGCTCTCCAAAGAGAAAGTCAGCCAAGCAACTTTCAGCTGCTCCCTCTTGCTGCTGGCTCCAGGCCAACATTTCCTAGCAGGTGTCATGTACCAGCTGATAAGAAGGAGGAGAAAGGAAAGAAAGAAAGAAAAAATGAGCAACAGGAAAACACTTGATGATCTATCACATGGGCACAGACCATCTACCACATGATTCTCAGTGTCTCCTCAGATCTTGGCACACCTGGTGCAAAGGCAACACAGAACTTCACACCACCTTGTGCAGGCTGCTGCTGCAAGGCAGGGACTGCTATCCACATAAAGGAAGGCATCTCCATCTGGAAAGCAGCAGCCAGCTCGTTGCTGTGCAGGAAGGACGAAAATGCTTTTGCTCTGATCAAAGCTGGATTTTAGGTGGTTCTTCTTCAGTCAAAAGGGTGGCCCAGTGGGTTGAGTACATGGCTGGAATGAAGCACACTGGGAGCCAACTGGACTTTTTTGATGGATGTAGTATGTGAGCATAGGTCTGGCACAGTTGCTTGGACCAAGGTTTGGCATGAGCTGCACAAGAAGTAACTAAGCTAAAGAATCAGGAAAGTGGGGCTAGAACACACTGGCTTCATGGGAGTACATAACCACAGAATGGGAATGGAAGCAGAAGAGATTATTTTCTCAGTGATGTCAAAGTTATGTGCCACAACATGGCAAGCAGGTTTTCAGTGCATTGTGAAAATGTACACATTTTCAGAAAGTATGGAACTGCAGTAAGTTCCCTGTCTGGGGAACAGAGGGTGCACAACCAAAAGAAAGCTTTATACTACTAATTAGAGAAGCTGGAGTCTGAAATAAAATTACCTCTCTGAGGTGTACAACCTGTTCTCTCCAACATGAATTATGACTACTCAGAATAAACTGAACCAACTCTGGTTTTGAATGTTCCAGTTGTGAATGTTCCAGTTTCAGATGAATGTACTTTTCTTGCATGTTCAGGGTCTTTAGTTGCACCTACATTAGTGCAGCGAGGACCGTAGTGATGAAACCAGCCAAACCTCCTGGTCTGCTTGTTCTGTGGCAGAACAGCCTTTGTGAGCCTTCATGTGAGTGCAGCTGTTCAAAGGGCTGAATGCTGAGTAAGACATAACCAGCCACTGCCAGAGGTAAGCTCACTAATAAAAGAAAAGTGGTTAGGCAACAGTGTTCTGTCTGAGCCCTGGCTTTCCGTCTGTGAAACAAGGATGATGGCCCTTATCTTGCCGGGTAGTTGTGAAGATAGATCATATCAAAGGTGATTTAAAAGGTGCTCAGAGACTGGTGGGTAGAGGAGCAATGTAATTGCCTCAAAGAGTGGGATTTTCTTGCTGTATTTTTTAACTTTCAGAGCAGGACAACAGCTTGTACAAACTTCTCCTTCAGGACTGTCCAATGGGAGCAGCTTTTGACCCCTTTGTCCCACCTGGAGCTGATATTAGCTCATTGTTTGGGTTTGAAGAGGCTGGACAACCTTCTGGGAGATGTCCTGAACTCCAGGAAATTGGGCAGAATGGCAGCAGAGGTTAGTGGATTATTTTTCCCACTTCTGTTCTCTGTATCCAAGGGGCAATTGTTTTTTCTAAATTATCTGAATTATTGGTTTTGAATAATTAAGATACAATCAAAGATTAGTATCAGGCTGGTTTTAGGCAGTTATTATCTTAATCAGTTGAAATGGTGATTAAAATCTCATGGGCTGCCAGACAATTGCTGTCTGATGTCAGTCCATTCACAGTCTACAGCTGATGAACAGAAATAAGGACAATTTTAAGCAGCTCCCAAATGCCAGAGCACCAAGGCTCTCTCCAATGGGATTATCTTGCTAACAGTGACAACCTGAGTGGTGACCCTTTACAGCAAGATGAGTGTACTTCCCTCAACCATATTTCTTACTTTACCTTAGGACTGAGAAGGACCTGAAGATGACTGGAAACCTTGGCTGGGTCAGCGTTTCAGGAACAGGTAGGAGCTGTCTGGTGAGGAGCACAATTGGCTACTGGGCCTGTCCAGTCCATGGTGCTGCAGCAATGCCAATCAAGGGCCAGCACTCATCATGTTTGCTAAACCCCCTGGTTTTATGATGGAAAGTGCTGGGCTGAGATATCTGTGCACAATCATGCTAACCCTGATGATGCCAGAGAATTCAGTTCAGACCTTGGTGTAGGAATTGGCCCACATCAATGCTAACCTGATCAGAACTGAGATTAAGCAGAGCCAGAGCAGCCACATAATGTGCAGAAGGGAACTAAGAGGTTTCCAGGATGGGATTATTAAGACAAAGATCATAGTGGGTTTTTAAAGTTTTATAAAACCATTTCAGAGTGATGAGTATGTTAACAAAGAGGGACCAGAGAATGGCATGAGCTCACAGGTCAGGCAGATGGGAAGTCCTTCATGCTTGCTCTGAGTCAGCTTCTGCCTCATAAACTCAGCTCAGCCTAGATGCTTCTGTTGGATCTGTTGAGTGCCCTTTTCCACAGCCCTGGCAGGTCTAACTGTGTCAGCCTGGTTGGGTGAAGATTCATTTTCCCTTGATGTACATTCACACATGGGATCCTGCATGAGAAGGATTTGACACATCAAATGGCACTGGTTCAGAAAACAGCAGCCAGTCATGAAATTCTGCTATGATTGTAATTCATCCTTTTGGAGAGAGCCAAAACCAGGCCTTTGTGCCATTTAAGTCCCCTTGAGATGTGAAATTTTGCTGTGCAATTCTGTCAAACGGACACATGGAGTCTATTTTTAATTCTAAATACCCCCACTTTGGAGATGTTGCTTTTTCCTCTATTTCCTTTCATCACAGCAAGGAGCTTATTAAAAACTTACTTCTGCAGCGGAGTAGACTCATAGAATTTAGATTTTATTTGTTGAAGAATAACCATCTGTCAGCTACTGAGAAGGAGGAAAAGAATCTATCCCTGAAGATTTGGAGATCTGCGAGTCTTTAACCAGCTCTCGGAACACGCCTATCTCAGAACAGGAACTGAAGTACCCTGGGAAATCAAACAGGAAAATCGAGTAATAAAATGTTCAGAGAGGCGGCGCACAAATGTGCAGCGTGAGGGTGGAAGCACTTGCCCGTAGAAAGAAAAGGGCTCAGGTTAATAATCAAAATGACCTCACACTAATAAATTAGGCAAGGAAAGAGAAGGACAGAAAGGAAACTGCTCTTTAAATGCTCATTGTCGGAGAGCTGTTTAGCAGCTCTCAGTGCAATCAGCAAGTGCTCCCTAGTGCAGGTCTCTGGGTACCTGTTATGTAATAAGCTGCTGAAGGGTGTGCTGCAGAAACTTCCAGAAAGGTCACAGTCTGTACACACGCGGTGTGGTGGATATGAGAACTGCTCTGCATAATTACTCACCTTTTTTAATAAACTCCCTGGTCTCTG
The DNA here is from genome assembly GCA_013398275.1 of Promerops cafer. NCBI lineage: Eukaryota > Metazoa > Chordata > Aves > Passeriformes > Nectariniidae > Promerops > Promerops cafer. Next base: position 287,486 of record VZSE01011613.1, on the reverse strand, counting down.
CTGAGACTTCCAGTGGCAGCACAAGAGGGACCTGCATCGACGTATGCCAGGAACGGTGGCTGCTTTTACAGTCTCAGAAGGATCCTTCACTGGTGTGCAGCGAAGCTGTGGAGCCAAACATGCATTTGCACTTTCTCTTGGGCTCCAGCCAGTCCCAGGCTGTCACCATCCACCCCTGCTGTTCACAATATTAGTCCTGTCCCACACAGGGCTGAGAGGTGACAAGTGGTGGTAGGATGCAGCTTTAAACACTGCTCAGTGGCTTCCCCAGACTGTATGGCACTGGTCTGCAGATTCTATGTACCTGTGGTCAGATGGAGCTGCAGACAATTTTGGGAAGTTCTTCAGTACCTGAGTGGCCCCAGTTCATCAGCTGCCCATGGAGGCAATGCAAACTCCCTCAGAAGTCCTTGTCTGTCCAAAGGGACTCTTGGCTCAGGGACATTTGTTTGGCTTCCTATTGTAACAATAGGCACCCAAAAAGAATAAAATCCAAAACAACAAAACTTCACCATGGAGAAATGATGATGTCTCGCTTGCCCAGACTAAAGCTTATTGCTACCAGCTGGAAGAGTAAGACATCTCCACATCTCTGGGTCTCATCTGCAGCCTTTGGTACACACACACGGGTACTGTGTGCTGTGTTCCTGCTCATACTGGTTCATATCCCAGTCAACACAAATGTGCTCATTTCCTTTGCTTGTGGACACCACGTGCTCCTACCTGAGCCAGTTCCTTGCTTGGAGGACCTCCAAGCTCTTTGTAGGGAGATTGTCCAGCACACATTGAGTTGAAGGCTCAGCATCTGCTGCAGGGGCATATCTACTCTGGTCTCCAGCGTACCTGGTCCCTCTCCTCCATCCACTGTCCTGTTTTCCTCTGTGAGGTCTCTTTCCTACCTCATCTCCCAGTGTAGCTGGGAAATCAGCTTGCTGTGCTGTGGGTACAGCCATCTGGAGGAGGAGGCTATGCCAGACGGTTCAGGGCATTATCGACAGACCCTTCTGCATCTCACCCAGTGTTGTGCTAGCCCTGAGCACTGTCCTTGCTCGCCGCTCCTTGCTACCTCCCCCAGCTTTGGTCCTGCTTGGTGTCTGATTCAAAGCTCACAAAATCTCTTCCCACCATGCTTGGACCTTGAGGCAAGACCAGAGATGAACCCAGATGATGCTGTGTATGCTCATGCAGTTTCTAAGAAATCTGAAACCTCTTTAGGAAACACTTCTCGTCAGTGGCTGATGTTGGTGTTGAAATGTTGGTGTTCTCCTTTGCAAAAAGTCAACCTCTCTGCCTTTGGGACTCTTACTATTAAACTATTAATGGACCTGTCTCATTTCCCTCAGACTCTAGTAGAATAAAAGTTAAGTGTTTGCAGAGGGTCAGAGCTGGGCAGGTTTTCCCTTTTCTCCCTGTGCAATTAATACATTCCCATCACTGATTATTTGATAAGAACTGATGGGCTGAGGCCATGCTCTTGTAATCTAAACTCTATGGACAAAAAGGACTGTGGTTTGGGGGAACAACTAGTGTCCCCAAGTCTGCGTAAGTGACACCTATGAGCTTGTAAGAAGTAAGAAAATGTCATGCCATCCTAAACAGAGACCAGGACCAGGGCATTGGTATAGGCTTACCTCCTTTCTACTTCATTCTCTTTGTGGCTGTCCCATGTGGCTGCAGGGCCACACAGACCTTTGCTGGCCCTTATGTTTTACTAACTTGGTTGGTGCCCCTCAAGTGAAACATACTTCCTTGGACTAAATGCCACTAATGACATTCATCTTCCTATTGAAAGCCAATGAAAGCTGCAAACCCAAGGTTTTTCAGAGAAATGGAGGAGAGAACACCCCAGGCCATGTGATTTTCAGTAACTATATGATTTCTTTTTTAATTTCCTCTCTTCCATCCCATCTGAATTGTGTCTCCACAGCAAGCCTAAGGAGGCTCAGCAAAACCCGAACTTGGAAAATGAGGGAGATTAAGTGGATCAGGCAACTGGCTCAAAAGTGGAAGAGAAACCTTGTGATGGGAGAGAAGGAGCCCCAAGGGAAAGTTTGATAAGAAACAGGACTAAATTACATCCTGTCCTGTCCAAAGAACCCCTACATCACCTCTCTTTTCTTCTTCCCTCAGCAAGTCTCACCTGTCAATTACCATAAATTCCTAGATGAGACATTTACTATCTGTTGGGGTTAAATGTGTTACTTTCATGTTCTAGCTGGAAGTTCATAACTAGCTCACACCTTCTTATCAGAGACCAGATTTGTTTTCCTGTTGTTCTTAATTTTACAGCTGTTTTGCCTACCGTAAATCTGTCTCCACTGGGGATGCCTCATTTACATCCATTTATTGCAAGAAAGACTGAACTAAATTAACCTTAATTGACTCCAGTTCTGAGGAATTTTATCTACCATTTCCCATTCAGGGTAGGAGAGTTTCTGACCATGTAGGTGCTGGGCTAAATTCTGTCCTTTGGTAAGGCCATCTCCACCCAGAGTTATTTTTGTACTTTAAAGTGAAGTTGCTTCAGTGTAAGTTAGGGTGGGATCTACTCCACCACTAAGTTTTTCCAACATCTAATTATAAAGCTACATGCTAAGACAATTCCCTTTTGCTAGGAAACTTTGGATCCATTTGAAGTTTGGAAAATACCTTGCTTTTATGTCTGGACTCTCTAAGACTTAACATGTCTTGGGGATGCTGAAATTGCTTTTCAATTCCATACAATTGCGCCAACGAAGTTAAATTGCAATTTTCTGCCTTATTTTCCATTTTTATGTTGCTTGCTCCATTTCTCATCATCCCTGCTGCTTTATATTCTGAAAATGTTGAAGTACAGTGGAGAGCAGGGCATGGATCATTACTTGGATAACTCAGCTCTAGTATAAAGTTATCTGCCAAAGAAATGCCCAGGACTTAAGTCTTTATTATTATTACTACAGTTATTATTATTAATTTATTCTTATTTTTGTTAAGCTTTTCAATCAAGCTATCAAGGGAGCAGATTTTAGCCAGTGTGTTTGTGCATCTTATCACATGCAAGGGTGTTGGGTAGGGGGATGCTTGAGGAGTCTGTAGCAGCAGTGTCTGACTCCTCTCTCGAGGTATAGAGCAGCACACTGCATCTTGCCAAGCACTTACTCATGTCTCTGGGCTGCATTTTCCAGTGCTCTTGCCATCCTCCCTTGCAGCCATGTGCTGTCACCAACTGCTTACCCAGCCCCAGCATGGGCTTTGTTCTAGTAGATCTCACAGGAGCCATCAGGCTACTGGAAAAGCCTCTCTCCATGTTCATTTAGCACCAGCACTGCCCCGGAGCCCATGGCAGTGAATCTCCTATTCCTGGGGAAGCCTACAAGATGTGCATCCTGCCACATCCATTCCAGTGCTGTTTCCAGCTGTCAGTCCCAGGTGTTCTGAGCACCTGCGAGGTGAGTGGACCACAGCACTGACTGCCCAGTTAAGGAAGAGCGTGGTGGACACTGATGGGTTCACAGAGAACAGCAGCGTGCCCAGATCCTTCTTGTTTTGAAGCTTGTGAATACTTTGACACACGGTTATTTTCTAATCCACTCCAGTTCTGTTTTAACCAGGGAGTTCCTTTTACAGCTCCGTACACCGGAGGAAATGCATTTTTACTTCACAAAAGGAAGATGAGGAATTGGCTTTCCAGTTGTGAGTATTTTGGACCCTTGTTAACTATTCTCTCCAAAGGACTGATGCCAAGAATTTAACCTTCTTTTTTTCAGGAGGAGGACAGCAGATTTTTACAGTTTTATGAACAGCTGTACAAAATTGTAATTAACTGTTCCCTGAGCTGTTGACAGCTGGCAGCACCATTTCATGGTGAATATCAAAGCTATAATAATTCTCTTGTAAAGGGTAGGTAGCCTAAAACAATTAGAAGCTTTTTAAAAAGTTGTTTTCCTCCTTGGAGAGAGTGAGCATACAATTTAATTTAACACTGCACACTTCATCCTGTCCTCTCCTGAAATAAGAAGGAATATCAGCACCAACTCTTGACTTCCTAAAATATTCACTATCTGCATCCCATTGTGGGATATCATGGGACAGTAATGGATTTCACAACAAGAAAAAGCTGAAGGACACATTTCATTATTAGTTAGGGAGAACATCTGCCCCAGTCTTTTGCCTCATCAGAGTAATTATTCCAATCATACAGGAAAAACAGACTCCCCCACTGAAAACAACTGGTTAAGAAACTTAGAGGTGAAACAGAACTCTTTGTCTGCCACGTAGGATATCTGATATCCTGCTGCCTGAGAAGAGTTTCTCATGAAAAAGAAAAAGGAACAGGAGAAAAGAGTGTCTTGGATTGTCCTCCCTTCTAGACTGGGTCAGCTGGGAGATATTCTGTTGCAATCTTTCTCAGCAACTCTTTAAATTAAAAGATTTTCTGCTAGATATCAAAAAAGGTAGGTTTTCTTTTTTTCAAACCAACCTCTGAAACAGTGAAAACATGCATTTTCCCATGTGCATGTAGGAAACACACCTAGAGATAGTTAAATCAGATGGCTGAATGCACACTTGTCCAGTTTGTGAGTGCCAATTCCGGCCTGATCAATGTCTCCAGATGGCTCATCTAAGGTTGCCTGTGGAAGACGTGGTCCTTATTTCATCCATTTTATAGGTGTGGGCAATGTCCTGGCTCAGCCAGCAAGCAGCAGTGTCTGAAGGCAGGGCTTTGCACAGCCCATCACCACCACCAGCATTCCAGGTGGGATGCCCCAGTTTGTGTTCCCTGACAGGGACCAGAGAAAAGGAAGGGTCATTTGAGGGAATCCTAGGAATACCTGACCTCCCACGTCAGGTAAAACCCAAAAAATAACCCAAGCAAGACCTTTCCATCCTTTTCTCCTTACTACATCTGTTCTCTGGAAAGGAGCTGGACTCTGGACAGGAAACCACTGAGGGCTTCTCTTATCCTCCCCTTCCCATTTATACAACTGAGGAGCTTTCCAAGCAATAAAACCTTTTACCATCATAGGTGCAACCCATTATTTCTTTCCCAAGCATGCAAAGCTTGTGAATGACCATCTGCAACTCTGTACATATTTAGACAAAGAGAATTTTTCTGAGAAAGGAGGGGAAAAGCCAGACTGAGTCCAAACCAATCCAAATGCTTAGGATGACATATATTTCCTATTAGAGAGGAGATCAAGCAAGCTTTGTTAGCTAGGAGGATCCAGGTCCCTCGATGCTGTGTGCAAGAGTTTCCACATCTGTGCAGAGAAATGAGAGAGAGGCCAGAAGGGTCCAGAGAGGAGCTTCAGAGGATCTGGAAGACTCAGGCTGTGTGTCCTCCTCCATCATGGGCTGCCTGACGTCCCTCTGAGAGACACCTGGGCTTCTCCTCTCCCCAACAGCCTCACCGTGCAATTGTTGGTGTCAAACAGCTGTCTGCAAATGTTTGTTCCAGTGCAACAGAACATTTTTCATCTTGGCTTGAGCCAAGCTGGAAAGGAAGGAATGTTATTAGAGACAGAAGGGGAGTGTGCTCACAAGGGCGGTTTGTTGCCCTGTGCAGTTTCCTCGTGTAGAGAAGCCTTTGGATATGTGTCACCCTTCTCCTCCTTAAGGTGAGGCCAGCTGGGCTGCTTTAGCACACCAAGCAGAAATAAACACAAGACTGATGTAAAAATAATGTATGCTCAGACATCCTGGCTCTGAGATGAGAATGGGACAGAGATAGCAGCTTTGCTCTGAGCCCACAGGTTCTGCAGGGCACTAATGATGGTACTGAATCCTTAGGCTGTTGATTGGACCATAGAAATATTCTCAAAATGTTTCATCCTTGCCCTTCCCCTTCTTCTTCCTCCTCCTCCTCAGATAAATTTGATCCCAGCACCCTTTGGGAGACTCTGCTGATCTCAGACACATTTCAGCAGTTAAAAAAGTGTTGAGACATCATGTCTCCTGCATGCTACGACTTCCTCCTTGCAGTGATGCCAATTGTTGGTGCAGTTTCCTGATTGAGTTTTAGATCATAAAAGCAGGTATTTATTTTTTTGGAAATGCCATTAAAACCTTTACCTTCATACGAGGCAAGCAAAGGTTGAAATCAGGTTAGACTGCATAATTTCATACTTATGTTCCTAATTGTGTTTTTGCAGTGTTTCACATTACAGTTTTTCCTCGTCTCCTAAGCCTTTCAGTTGATAAATATACTTGTATTATGAAACTGCCCACTTTCTACATTCTTTTTCACTTTCTTCTCTCACATCAAAGCCAATATAAATAAAGAATAAATTGTTGACCTAACAAAACTGTTAGAGAATACACTTTTTCCCCTGGAGCTGAAAAGATTTCCAATACCCTAGCAGAACTGTCTTAGACCAGTAATTGTTAATGGAATAAAACAGTGTCAAAAGGTAAACACAGTTGTTTGATAAGTCAAGTTGACTGTGCCTTTCTGGACCATGTCTTTTGCCTGTCTGCTTTTGTTTTGTTAAGATTAGCTGTGCTCAGCTCAAGGGAGTAGCCAGAAAATGAATTTTGTATACACAGCTCTGTTTGCAGCTTCCAACCCCTGCACTTTTTCACTTTAGCATGGTGAGCACGTATCCTGCTCCCGAGCAGCTTTCACAATGCTTGCACAATCTCTCAATCAGTTGTTGTGGGTGCAACACTGAGTGAACCTCAAAAGATGAGCCAGTGAAAGCTATGCAGCCAAAACATGTGAAAGGCATCAAAAACTATCAGTTCAGCAATTCCAGCAGGTTGGACAACAGTCTGACCTTTGTCACAAGGAAAACCAGGGAGACATCAGTACATTTTTTATGCCATTTTCTGTAATAGCCCTTGTCATACTTTCTCCCAGCAGGAGTTTGTGACCCTGCAAAGGGTGAGGATTGTAATTCTGAGTCTGGTCCTTGCAGAATTTATTTCTGAGCTCCCAATAATCTAGTTGGACTTATTTTAAATAAAGATTCGTGGCAACCAAAATTTTGTAGCAGAAGCCAGTCCCACAAAATATTAACCCAGGCTGGGAGGGACTAAGAGTACAGTTTGCCTTTTCCAGTGCTGAATGGGGTTGTTTACTCTGGAGAAAAGGAGGCTCAGGGAAGATCTTATCTCTTTCTACAATTACCTGAAAGGAGGTTGTAGCCAGGTGGGGAGGGTGACAGGACAAGAGGAAATAGCCTCAAGCTGTGCCAGGGGAGATTCAGGCTGGACATCAGGAAGAATTTCTCCACTGAAAGTGTTGTTAAGCATTGGAATGGGCTGCCCAATGAAGTGGTGGAGAGGAAGCATTCACGAAACATTGGGATGTGACACTCAGTGCTATGGTTTGTTTGTCTGATGAAGCTGATGGACAAGCACAACTTTAGTGGTCAGCACCAGTCAGGCTGCCATCATCAGGCACCACTAAAGTGACCAACAGCTCTGTGAGGGAAGCACAGGCATGGTACTCTATGTAAGGAGAAGTTAAGAAAAAATCACATATTTCTTTGTCAAATTCCAGCTAAAGGCATACTGGTAAGATTTCAGTGGATTCACTCTGGATAAACAGTATTATTGATGCCCCAGGAAAACTCTGAAAGAATGGGATAAAGTTAAGCAGGGGGAATTGCAGAGGTCAGCCTGGAAAGTTTGCTGACTACAAGATCTGTTCTAAAATGTGTGCAGAGCTTGCATAAATTGAATCTGTTGAATATCCCTGCACGAGCAGTTACACAGCCCTGCTTGGGCTAGGAAACTCTCTAACCTTCCTCAGCCCACATGGTTAAATGTTGGTTGAGTGTGAGTTCTCCAAGCTAAACACAAGCTCTGAATAGGGGCCTATGTTCTTGCCCTGTAATACTGTCTGTAAAAATCCACAGTTCTGGTACTACATGCAGAAATATCTGTACCAGAAGCAGGATTTTTTATAAGGAAACCCCTCAAAATGATGGAGAACATGCATTGAGGCATTATACATATGATGTTACTCTAGTTTTAAAACACTTATCATCTCAAAAAGAAGCCCTAAACAATGATGGAAAACAAATAATGAGAGGATTTCCAGCCACCAATATTGGAGTTTGTCCACCTGAAACATAGTGGTCACCATGGCTAAATTAATTCCCTTCATTAAGGGAGGTCTGCAAGGGAGCTCTTGGCACCATTTACAGTTCTCTTTGACTGACAATCCCTACCTTCTGTCAGAAATTTGCTATGTTTATGAATATGTGTCACTTGAGCTATGCCTGATGTAACCCTCCCACATCACATGAAACCTGCACTCATTCTGTGGCCTGTTAGGTGGTTTTTAGGTACAGTTCTTCATCAGTTTTGAAACAGCCAGAGGGAGTGGTTACATTTTAAAGCCATTTACGTGGCTGTCACGTCTGCAGTTTGTTCTCTACTACTTCCCTTTGATGCTGTGTCATGTTGTTTGCAGGCCATTCATACATTTGCAAGAGCTCCAGCATCCCTGTGTGGAGCAGAGACCAGGATGTGGAGGCAGTTCTCAGCTTGTGCAACACAAAGACAGTGGTTGCCCGGGTTGGGTCTTTTTGGTTTTGCAGAAAGAAGCTGCTATTGTGCTCTGTGAAGTCATGCCCCGTTGGGTGAATGCATGCCAGCCCTCATTAGTGATGTTACTGTTACATTATGCTAATTGTATTTTTGAAGCTCTGTAATTCTGATTTTTCTGAACAGCTCAATAAAAAAACTTAATTAAAAAAAGATGTTCTCTGAAAAGGGCAAGAGATGCTCTTCTCAGGAGCTAGGGAGAGTTACAAAGGAAAAGCTTTGTCTGTACCATCTAATTGATCTTAGACATAAAGACTACTTATTAATTAATTCATGCTGCTTCAGATGATATGAGAGCACACGAGCAGGATCCAGGCTGTGGACAACAGGAGGTGGGAGATATGAGCAAGGAGTTGCAGAATTTCCCTTTTGGCTTGACCTTGCTCAGCAATCCCCTAATTAGGAGCAATTAGGACCATATACTCCCCCAGATTGCTTAGAGAGCAGATTTCATAGGTTTCAAGGAGGTGATGACTTGAAGCTGTTGCAAGACGTAGAAGGACATCCAAAACAGAGATGCTTTGCAAAGGCAGGGAACACCAGGAAATTTCCACTTTCTTCTTCTGGACGGAGACTCTCAGGGAGTCCAACCTTCTGCAGATCTCTGTGCAAGAGCAGCCAAATCCTTAAAGCCTATTTCTAGAAGGATATTTAGTCACACAGATAAGTCCTCTGATCTAGGTTTCAGTCTCTCCCACTGCCTCAAGACTCTGTAAAATGAGGCTTTTCCACCCCAGTTATCTCATCTCATATACTTTGGCAACGATCTCTGGACAGCAGGAATGGCCTTTGCATAAAAGTGACTACTGAAGTAAGCCATAATAGCTAAGCAGTTACACAGAATACACTCTTTCCATTGTAAGACTTCTGAAACCTTTCCAAATTTTGCTTTTTTGGTTGTTGTTGTTTTGGTTTTGGGGTTTTTTTTTTTGTGTAGAGAAACACTCTTCTTCCCACACGTTCATTTTTGTTCTTGGTCTGCAACTCTGAGTGTGGCTATGAAGCCTGAATGGTTCTTGCTGGTCAGAGCCTATGGAGCTTCTGTCTTTCTGTCATTTCATGTGTCAGGCAGACAACCAAAACCGCAGCAATAAAAACTTCACAGTACAACAAACCCCCATGTTGCTGATGTATGCCACATGGTGTATTTTGTTTCTAACTGGTCACACTTGGAAATTATTCAGTTTCTTTTTGCCACCCAGCCCCATTGTATGAAGCAACTTTTTCCTGTTTGAAGTCCAGTGTGTTTTTTGGGAAAAAATGAGGCATTTTTCTTGCGTGAGGTAACAAATGTCGTTGGAAAATACAACTGCAGAGACACTGGTCTTATCATCATCCACGATTTTCCTCTTTTTTCCCAGGCTTTGGAACCGTAATATTTGTGGTCATAGAGACATACATAGATTTCATAGAATATTCTGAGTTGGAAGGGACCCATAAAGATCATTTAATCCAACTCTTAAGTGAATGATCCTTATAAGGATCAAACCTACAAGCTGGGTGTTATTAGCACCATGCTCTAACCAACTGAGTTCACTGGGGTGATAAAGTAAAACCAATCAAAATATTTGCACTTCTTTAAGAATATTTTAAATCCTCCTGTTAAAATCCAGTGATATGTGTGTCAGATTTTTACGACTTAAGGCTCCATCACATACAAAAATACTCATTGTGACTTTTCTACAAACTCTTCTACACAGAATAGTTTGTGCTGCTAACAAAGGAAAATGCATTTTAGAATAAAATGTATTTACTGTCTAACAGGTCTCAGGAAACAGTACAAAATATCTTCTGTTTGTTGGGTTTGATTTTTTTTTAATTTGGCAGTAACAGCAGTTTCAGTGAGCTGAGTCCAAATGTATTCTCAGCTGGGGAGAAAGGACTGATTGATGGTGGTAAATATTAAACTGTTCAAGGCCCCTGCTTCACAGCATATAAAACCAGTCACATCAGCTCATGTTTCACTTTTTATGTCTTTTCTTTGAAAAAGACACAAAAAAATCTGATAAGCATAGCTCAAAGCCCCACCAAGCTGCCCGTACAACCAACCTCCTCAGCATGCAATTAGTTACACATTTATCACGGGAAAAGGACACCCTTAGATAACAGGGCTGCAAGGGGTCAGGATGCAAATTGGGTGCGAATTTGCTCTAACTGTGTGAAGCATAGCTCCTACACATTAAGGCAGTGGGTGCTGACATCTAATTGCATCGGCCTGCTTATGGCTTCTAGGGGACAATCTCGTCACAAAAACCACCAGGGGCTGTTTGGCTTCGAGCCTTAGTGGCATGGACACACTTCTTGTGGGTGCAGACGCACGCAGAAGTGTTGGTTAAGAGGAAGACAGGTGGTTGAGGAAGTGATGAGGATTGTAACTGAATTAAGATTTAAATAACAATACTCCACATTTTTGGCAGCTCCTACAGCTTCGTATTAATCTGGCTGCTCCTAGTTTTCCCAAGAGACTTCAGGGGAAAAGCAGATCTCTGTTTCCAGTCTTAACTGGGCAAGCTGGGCTCAGGGAGCAGTGTGCATTGACCCTTAGATTACATGTGGGAAGTTTGCTCCTGAGGCTGCATTCACAGAATGATAGAATCACTAAGGCTGGGGAAGACCTCTAAGATCATTGAGTCAACCATTAACCCAGCACCACCATGCTCACCACTAACCCCTGTCCCCAAGTGCCACATCCCTGTCACAGATGTTCTCTTTGCTCAAACCCTGTTGAGCTAAGCTCAGAGGTACTTATTCCTTCTTCCCTGCCCTGTCAGCCCAGGTGTATTTTGAATGCTGAGGCAATAAAAGCTTCTCTGTTTCTCTTCTGTTGGAAGGAGATTTCTCCCAGGCTCAGAAAAATCACACTGTTTGCCCGGCTTGTGCCAGCAATGTTTCTGTGCATGGGCCTGGCAGCCCGAGCAGCAAGTGATGCCAAAACAATTTTGATCACTACACCTAAAAAAATGCAAAACAACCAAACAAAGGACAATACTTCTCCACTGAGAACAATGGCCACAGCTTGACAGCCATTACTCACAAAGCTCCTGGGCTCTGGCATACCCAGAAATTGCTGGCACTTTGCAATATTTCAGAGGTGTCAACTTGCCCTCTATTTTTTAGGGTCATGTTGAATTTAAGAAACCACAAATAAAGATGGACCCATAGAGGCCCTGAAAAATATTCCCTGGCAATATTCCAGCCAAATGTTTCACGACCATGCTTTTTACAGCTTTACATGTTGTGGAAGCTATGGAGAGGACTCAGGAACTGCTGTGTTAAACTGCTCTTAGATGGGAACAATCCAGTGATTGTCTTATCAGTCATGGCTCAGGCAAGTGGAGGTGTGTGCAGCATTTCTTTTGTTGACAATGACATTTGTAACTGGAGAGATTGAGATTGAGGTTACAGGATGCAAACACAGAGTTTTTGCAAACAAGATGAAGTTGTGCAGCACATGTTGGTTGAACTGTAACGACTTACAGGGTAGAAAGGTGTTGTTCTCAATTGCTGCAAATTGACAGTTTGCTAGACAAAGTGATGCTGGGATGTCACATTTGTCTGATAAAAAGCACTCAACTTTGTCATTTCCCCCTTAGAAGACTGATAAGGTCTGATGACTGATTGTAACATATTGCTGGAATTACCATAATATTATCCACAAACCTTGATGCAATTGTGAAAGGAACAATTTGAGATTTATAAAACAAGAGCTGTTCTTATTCACAAATGACTCATGCTGGAAGTGTGAGGTTGACACAGGTGGAAGAGAAAATCATGTCTGGATTAGGAATGGTCTCTTCCTTCCAGTTGCTCCACTGCAAGACAAGGTATGGCAGCTGCATGAATGTTTGTGGATCACATCTCCCAGGAGGGAGTGTCCAGGGGAGGACACAGTAAGGGACCTCTTGGAAGTGGAATTGGAAAATGCAGTCAAGCTTGGAAGATGATAAGGGGATTTAATACCTTTAGATTGTAACACCTTCACTCAAAACAGGGCCCTTCTTGTAGGGATGCAGGTAATCACTGGCAACTGCCACCACTTGCCACCACCTGAAACCACTATTTTTCCTTGGCACTAAATGAGGACTAGTCTCTAGTGTGGGGCTTTTAGGAGGGTTTGGTTTTTATTTCTTTTTTTGTTTGTTTGTTGGGTTTTTTTTGTTGTTTGTTTGTTTGGTTAGGTTTTTGTTTTGTTTTTAAATTCAAAACAAAATTACTAGGTCAGATTGGAACGAGAAATTAAGCCAATCAGGTGTTCAGGCTGCCATGTCAATCCAATAAAGATTTCTTTTCCTGCTTCTCCAGAAACACAGCTCTGGTGTAGGGATCAGGGAAAATTGTGTGCTCCTGACTTAAAAGCTTGGCTAGTTATCCCTCTGTAAAGAAAAATGAATATAAAAAAGGCCACTACCCAGGTTCATGTACATTGTTTATAAACCATGCTGCTTAGAAATGGCAATGCCCAATTTCAGAAAACATAGGAAGGAAAGAACAGAAAACACCTGCCCTTTGCTGAGCATTGCACAGTCCATGGACATGATTCTCTGGGAACAAGGGAATAGAGCACAAGTATCTCACAGGTAGGTGCTGAAGCCACTCACATTTTCTTGCTCTCTGCGTGAGCACAAACTTGCTTCTGTTTGTCCTGCTTAGTAAGAAAAAAACAATTTCATCTGAAGCACCAGAGAGCTGTAATGGGATGTAGTAATTTCTCCCCATGCCTTTTGAGCAGATATTAGAAAAAGTTCAAACATACTTAAAATTAGAAGAAACAGGCTTGTGACATCTCCTTTTCTGGAACAGGTTGCATGTGAGAGATACAGGGAAATTTCACAGTGGTTTGTTCTTCCCTCAGTTTCTAGGATCCCATGATTTCAGTAGTTATTGCAGTTTTGTAACATCTACTGAACTAGGCAACTGTTTTGAAAGTTTCCAATACAAAATTACTTATGATTGCAAAAAGACTGAGGGCTAGGAGAGAATTGCATCATCAGGGCTTGGCATGGACCCATGGCACTGAGTCCTTACCAAAGAGCCATGTGCTCCCAGCCATCCTGAAGTGGCTTGTACTCATACCCAAACTCCAGCTTGGGCCAGAGCCTGTCCTGATGCGTGATCACAACAGCAGGGCTGAGCTGGATCCTCTGACAGGGCAGTCAAAGCACCCCGGGCTGTACATCAAGTGCCAACCAGCAGTGTAGGAAAGAAAATTCTCCCATTTATTGACTGTTCCTAAACTGTCCAGTGTTTCTTTTCCTTTCTTCCAGGACTGGCACAACAGAGCACCTGTGGTGTGCTTCTACCATGGTGTCCAAAATGCTTTTGGTGTGTGGAGATGATGTGGGCACACAGAAAGGGCTCAGGTGACTCACAAACCATTTAAAAAAGGATTGCAACCCACGTGTTCCTATTGATAATAGACACAATGTGCCAGCAAATAAGCAGCCCAAAACACAGAGAAAATAAGTTATTTTGCTTATGAGTGAGATGGCACAGGCAAGGGACAGCTGAGGCTTTGTGTGTGATGATTATGGAAGTGCTGCACTGATGGTGTCCTCTGAGAGAGCTGTTTCCTTTAACAGCATTTTCAGGGCAGCTCATGGACCACCTGTCAAAGCAGCATCTCCAATATTTTTCTGGTACTTGCAGACTTGGCCAGCTCCGCCTCCAGAAGGTTTTCTTCTGTAACAGACAGACCTTAAGCAGACAGCTCTGTGCCACAGCAAAAAGTCCAGTTGCTGTCCTTGATCTTGAATTTCATTCTTATTTTCAATGCAAGCTACACACATACTACAGAGAAGTTCCCTTTCCCACCCTTTTTCAGGAGACAGAGCAAAATTTATTTTCTTCCCTCTCAAACCCCATTCCTTCATTTTCTCTTGCTTCAGCTGCTCACGGTTTTCTTTAATGGCTTCACTTTGATATAAACTCAGGTGCTAAGCTGGTTTGGAGCCTGTAACCTTTTGTAGGCCAGGTGGGAGCAGAAAGTCTGCTCTGCTTCATGACATAAATATTTGTGGGCTGCTTTGTTTTTTTTTTTTTCCCCCAGGAATATATTTTGTGTGGGTTTCTTTCCCAAACAATGAAGCAAACTGTTCCCAGAGGTGGTGGTGCCAGCCTGGCCATCACGTCAGTGTCCACTTGCTGGGAGAGCACATCACCTCACCTTTGTAAGGGCAAGAACTCATTGCATCTCTCCAGGCAGTGGCCCTCTTGCCTGCCTGGCATCTTCCAGCAGCAGCTCTGACCTACGTGGCCACAGGCAGCCAACCCCCAACCTTCAGCACATGTTTGATAAAGAAGTCCTACTATCTCATGCTTCCCTGTGTCACTGGTGAATTTGTGCTGCGTGGTCCCACAGAGGCGTTTGCTGTCTGAGCAAAGGTTCATGCAGCCTCACCTCTGCCAGATGGGTGGGCAGAATGCTCAGAGTGGGCACCTGAATGCTCAAATCACCTTTGTTTGCAAAAAGTTCTTCAAAATAGGGCTATTTCCCACATGGCTGGTGCCAGTGGGTGCCATTACACCCACAAAAGCTTTTTACTGGTCTGGGCAGGATCTGCTTTAAAATTGAGCAAGTTTCCAAGTTTTCTCTGGCATGGAGGTGAGCTCCAGCTTGCTAGCTGGCTGAGAGTAGATGTATGCAGTGGTGGTGCCCTACTTTGTGAATGCAGCTTTTATGTGAGCAAATAAGGAATTTTATTTGCTGTGCTTAGTCAGTGCTCCATCTATTTGTGATCTAGACTCTCACTGAGAAAGAATCCCATCAAGGCATCCAGCTCCCTGGAATGGGACATAGGCAGGGTCTGCTTAACTGTTCATATAGAAAAACCCAGCTCGCAAAAGTGCACATTCAGGGCTTGCTTTCCAAGTGCTCAGCACTCACAGCTTGGACTGACATTTCAGAGGAGATCTGCCCCTTTTAATACATCCGTTCAGGCCAAGTTTTCAGCAGAGATCAGTCTCAAAACAGAGTTTGCTGGCTCTCTGGCCAGTTGTTTTGCTGCTTAGATAAGAATTGAGCAGATCTGAAGATCTGATCTTCAGCAACATTGAAAAATACCATGTTTTGGGGGTTGAGCATTGCAGGCATCGCAGTTGTCTCGTGCTTGCCAGACTGTAAGTAATCATGCCAGCAGCTAGCAGGCTGTCAGTTACTAGTGTAAGCTGCAAATCCATCAAGAATTGTTTATATTTCACAAGGGGACGGATAAAGAGAAGATTCATTTCATATCCCTTTAAAAAGTGTGCGCGTGTATGGCATTGGGTCAAGATAATTTTAGAGACAGATTTCTCAACAGGATCCTTTCTGAAGGTAGTCCTGTTGGAATTAACAGCCCCTCACCTTGGCATGGCTCCTGCTCTCATGGCTGCAGAGGATGGCTCTTTCCCCAGGCTGAACCTGGCAGTGGGTGCTCCCTGCTCTATTTCAGTTGCAAAAACTTACATCCCAGCACCAGGGTCATTGCTAAAGCCTTATCTTCATCCCTCTGACATTTATGTGGCTCTGGTGTGCTTCTGGAAAACATGATTCTTGTCCCAGAGCCCAAAGCTCAAGCTGGGGTTACAGGTTTCATAAATATTAATCCAAACAGGGAACTCCAGGGTTAGAGCATATCCTTATGCAGCATTGCTTTCACTGGGCCTGATACCCGGGTATTAATCTGTGTCATAAATTCAGACCCAAACTCACTTCCAAGACATTGTCAAGCAGAGGGAAAGGGTTCTGCAGGGTGCCTGGTGGTCACAATCTCTGCTGAATCCCTCTCATTAGGTAGTTATGGATGCGCACAGGCTGGGTCCAGACAAACCCCTCAATAACACAGTGAGTATTTCAGAGACCAAGGAGTCAAAATAGTGATTTTTGTCATTCCTTCAGTGGTCAGGATTATGGGCAAGGATTCAGATGACTCATCCATCAGTTCTTTGCTTCTGAGTGATGAACTTAAAAAGTGAAAAGAAATACAATATACCTGGACCAAACTTCCAAATCTGTAGGTGATGATATTTGCACACTTCCTTCACCTCACAAGGGCCAGGGGTAAAAGGTATTTTGGAAAAAAACATGCAAATCTCATGAGAAATGATAGAGCAGGCTGCAAAATTTATAGGACCTGTTGTAGAGTAATGACTGAGATTTTTGGTTAGAGCTGCTGTTACCATCACATGCTGTCGCACTGAGAAAGCTGAATCCATGGAGCTGGAAGGGGTGCTGGGAAAGAGATTTTGTACTGATTCCCCCTTCCATCAGGGATCTAGTTTTCAGCAGAGGAAAGGGAGGAGGGGAAGAAAATCAACACACCCATAAGCAAAGCTTTTTACCTCAACCCTGATTGCTGCAGCTGCAACCAGCAATGTTTTACCCCACACTGCTGTCAGGATGCCCCCTGGGAGTTGTGGGTCAGGTGTTTCAGACCCCCTTTCTTCACCTTGGTCCAGGCTGCCACTCCCCCTGCACACTTCAGCATCCAACCCTCGCCCTGTCCAGAGCCATCCTACTCCTGCCAACGTTTCATATCCTTTTTTCTGAGCCCCTGCCCAGCTCTGGTTTTCTCTCTGGTTGCCCTGCCCCAGGCTTGCAGAGGGCAACACCAAACAGCAATGACTGGGAGAGGGAGCTGGCAGGCAAAATCAGGTCAATAATGAAGGCTGGAGCAACCCTCACTTGCTCAAGCGGGTTGTGCTACACAAACACCAACTGCCTGCCCTCGGGGCTCCCCTGTCTAAGGGCAGGCTCGTGGGACTCCAAGGCTGGCTCCTTTGATCCCAGTTTCTCAGCAGCTGTGCAAGTCATGGCCTTTACAGTGGCTTGCTGCTGACTCACGGTGAATCACAGCTCACTGGTACTATAAAGGCGCCTTGGAGGGCAGAAATTATGTTTGTGCTCACTTTAAGACCCTGTTATGCCCTGGGAGCAGTGTGAAAGAGGCTTTTGCACAACACAGAGTCGGGCTCATTGTATTTGCACCCTACCATAATATAAATCAGCATTATTTGAGCATAGTCACTACTTAGAAGAAATTACAATAAATTAAGGTACCAAATTTGTAATTAAGGGCCAGCAAGCTACTTAATTAATCTTATATCTAATTAGCCAACAATAAATTATCCAAGCAGGACTATAAATCTATTCAGTGAGCTACAAGAACTGCATGCATAAAGACCTGTCCTGTACTGGGAGCTCTTGATGCTGTTCAGCTGCCCTTTGTCTCCCTGGCTGCCCCAGTGCCCCACCTCCAGGGCTTCTGTCTGGTTGAAAGCTGCTTTGGGCAGAGATCATGTCTTTGAAGTGGCTTGGATCACCCCAGCTTAGAGTCTGTGGACTTCACTAAAATAATCAATTTTACTGAAATTTAATGCAGGTTGAATTGTGTTTAGCCCCATTGTGAGTCTCAGCAAGCAGCTTTAAAGAGCTCTTTTTTACATGGTGGCTAGTAATGTTGTTGCCCAGAGAGGCTGTGGACTCCCCATCCATGGAGGTGTTCAGGGCCAGGCTGAACCTGGCCTGAGTAACCTGGTCTAGTGGAAGTGTCCCTGCCCATTGCAGGGGGGGTTGGAATGAGATGATCTTGAAGGTCCCTTCCAACCCCAGCCATTCTATGACTCTAATGTCACGTGCTAAAAGAGATGTGAAAGTGGCAAGAATGACCAGCTACTGACATATAGGCAGGTTGTACTCAGAAAATTATTGCAGAGCTGGTTTTTAATACGTGATGTCTGTTTGATTTTAATTACAGGCTCCACAGAATGCTACATAATGTGAATTGCAAGTTCTGAAAAGTTTGTGGGTTTTTTTTAGGCAAGCTGTGCAGGGCTACTCTTAGCAGGCAGGCAAGACCGGGCAATGCAGCTAAACATCACAGAGGTACAGTTTTTTCAAGTACCTCCTAAAGCCAATTTTCACAGGATCTGCCAGTACAAACAGGGATTTGTGACTACAGTTGAGTTAAGGAGCATAAAAAGTACATGGTGTCTCTATGAGAATTACAGCGTCTTAGCTGTGGTTGGCTTAGGGGATGGCTTTATTCAAAATGCTGTACCACAGCCAATCTGTGTCCTGAGGCTCTATGTTAAAACACACACAGCAAACAATGAGAGGAGATAAAGCCTGTCCCAAGAGCTGCATGTGTGACCACAAATGTGTTTTATGGCAACCCGGGGATGGGGTTTCATTAATCTGCTGCAGGGTACGTGTGGCCCTAGAAGGAGGTCACACATTCACTTGGGTGAAGTCTTGGCTCTGAGGAAATCACTGGGAGATTTGCCATTGGCTTCCACAGAGCCCATCTTGTCCATTGCTGCATCCCTCTTCTATGACTGTGGGACGATGACTCAGCTGATATAAAAGCATCCCCACATTTACTGGGCTTCAGGGATCTGATTCCAGTTGAGAACAGGGTCTGCTGGACACCATCTTCCTTGTCAAAAACACACATGTGCACCAGCAAAACTCAAGGATATAGGACTTAAAGCCTCCTCAAACATGATTTGTAGAAACCAATAAACAATGTGGTTTATTAGGCAACTTTAGAAAAACAAAGACCAAGGGAGATTGCCTTTAATTGGCCACCCTCTGACCATCCAAGAGAAGGCTTAGTAATTAAACCACCTGCCCCATCTCTTAGGGATGCTGTTAATGGATGCATCTCCACTAACTTAGTTGTCATAGAATCAGAGAATCATTTAGGCTGGAAGAGACCTTTAAGATCATCAAGTCCAATCCCTAAATCTCTGGCAAAGAACTGGGGCCCTTACATCAAATGCATGGGAGCACATAATCCATCTCACAATTTGCAAAGGTGTTCATGACTATTTATTTACAGAGCTTCCCAATCATGGAAGCCGTGCAGAAACAGAGCTTTGCCAAAGACCAGCAAATCCCTCCACCAAAGAAAATTTGCACAAGAGTAGTATAATACAGAGCAAACAAAGGATGGCACGAGGCCACGGAGCTGAATGATTCCAAAAGAGGTATCTGTGGGGAGACGTAGAATAAGATTATTTAAAAGGAGATATAAAACTAGAGTGGAATAAGGAGGAAGAGCCAAAATTCTGTGTTGATTCAGTCCCATTATTTCAAGCAGACGTTTGGATGTGATGTCGTTTGAAGATGAAGACAATAAAAATAGCTGAGGTTCTTCATCTTTCTCGGAAGGTATTTTCTGTTGTTAGTCTTTAGCCTGCTCTTAAGCAAAACCTGCATCTTGCACAATGACTTGACTTCAGGGCAGACCTTTGAGAACAACATGAAACATCATGAAACGAGCCAGGGCATGAGAATATGGAGCATTTGCATGTGGCCCAGAGAAGAGCTAGTCACAGCAGACAGGTCGGGAAGAAACTGCAGAAGGAAGACACAAAAGAGCAAAAAGCCACAGAACTTCCAAACAGAGGAAAGCTTAAACAAAAAAAAGGAATATATTTTAGGCAGAAGGAAGGGTGGTGGAACGCAGCAGAGATCTTTATTGCCACTGTCCTTTTCTTGGTCCTTTTATGCTACCTGTCCTTAGCAATAGGAGTGCTTAGAAAGGTTCTGCAGACTTCTCAGGAGTAAATGAAATGAAAAGTACTTTTTGACAATGCATTTTGTAAACAGCTGTCCTCACCTATTGAACTAAAATCCAATTCCACCAACAATCACCAAAAAAAAAATGAAGGCCAAAGTTTCACACTCTGGCATCCAATCCATAAAGTCTCCTTGAGGTCATCAGCTCTTCAGAGATTGCGAGAGTATCCTTTTCCCAACATAACATATCACATCCTTAACCATTCTTAAAACTGTGTTTGAATGAACCATTTTGGAAATTCTTGAGATGTTTGCTTGTGCTTTGTTTACTCTCAAATTGGAATTAAAACCAGTGCAATGCAAGTGGAATTCTAGCTGGGACAAAAACACAGGGACTACACTGCTCCATTCATGGTTTTCAACCCAGTTGGGCAGACTGAAGGCATTCAGATAGAACTCTGGAAAAAAAATCTAAGATGAAACTAAAGCTGCAATGAATTCAGTATTTAATTTCTTCCCAGCCTCATGGGCCCAGAACTACATCCCTGAGTTTCTGTTCTTCAGGTCAACCCTAATTCCTCCCCTTTTAGAGTCAATCCATTCCCATTCTGGCTCACCGTTTAAGCACTTCAACCTTCTTTGGGAATATCACACTTTTTTTTCAGAGACATCCACTGCTTATGGAGAGATTTTTCACTAGTTGTAGAACTGTAACAAATGGAAACCTACATGTTGTTTTACCCTTTTAGGAGGCACAATTTATTTACTCCCTTAAGAAAACAAATGCTGACATATCACTTCATTTATCCAGAGTTTGGAACACTGAAATCTGCTGTAACCCTTTTTTTTTGCCCACTTTCAGAAATATTTTGCAATACATACACCTACTCATTAGATTTTAAAAAATTCGCCAAACTCACCCACTCACTAGATTAAAAAAAAAAAAAAGTTCAGTCCAAATCACAACATGATAACAGGCTTTTAAACAAATAAGCACATTTCTTAAAAAGAATCCATATCTGCTAAATCACTTGTACAGAAGTGTGGCAAATCAGCCCACAGCCTAAGTGATACTTGATAGAATAGACTTGCTGGATATAAAAGCTTAAGTTTCCCATATGCAGCCAGCACTAATGTTTGCAAAGCCAAGATCTGCTGTTTAACATTTTGAATGTGCTCTCTGGTTTGACTTTCCTGCTGCTGCAAGCACCTCATGTCAGCATTCCTCAGAGTCTGCATAATGTACATAGAGGCTGATCTTTAACCTCGGTGTCATCACCCAGACCAAAATCAATAGAGGGGTATGACACTGGCGGGACCACTTGCCCGTGGTAGTTCAAACAGGCAGATGGGCTGTTGTACGAGCATGGGGCCAAAGAAACTTGGAGTTGGTCGAGGGGGTTTTTCTTTTTTGGAGTGGGAAATGAAGTTCTCAGAATGTGGATGCAGAAGGAGGTGAGTTCAGCTTCAGTGTCAGCAAAATCACTGCAGGTACTGCAGTCTTTGCACCTTGAGGAATGGTGAGAGGGCTGCCTGGTTTTCGGCTTTGCTGTTTTCTAGCTTTTTATTGCATGAATTCCCCCAAGATCCACATAAATACCACCTTCTCTCTTGGGCTAAACCAGGTCATGAATAATAAAAGCAAACAGCAGTTACGCTTCATGGTGCCTGTAAAATTCCATGTCCTTATCCTAAGGGACTGTGACTGGTTTTTTCACAGCTTTTCCCTAGTGCTGTATGAAATGTGGTTGGACATTTGGAGTCTGTCAGCTGCTCAGTTGCCAGCCTTGCAGACTGGGATGGGCAGTGATAAACTGGATTACCTCAGATGGTAGGTGGGCAGAGGCGACATAAAAGGGGACTCCCAATGACACAGCTGTGTGTGACATCATTCTCCAGTGCTGGGCTGCAGAAGGCACCTGTTTGTCAAAATTCAGGTCTTTGTGGTCCTCAGGCATCACAAGAGGCACATAGCTTAAGGGTAGGACACCCAGCGTTTGGAGGTGAGGGGCAGGACTGGCAGAATCCCTACAGTGCCAGCCCTGGGGAAGGGTGACTCCACTTTTGCTTGTGCCCAGGCAGTGCTGCAAGATGTTGTATTTTTCTGTGGTTGTACTGTCTCCAAGTTTCTGTGGGGTCTGAGCTCCAGGTTTGTAGCAGTGCCCTTGCCCTCATCTTACAGGGGCTGCAGAGGTGCCACAAAGCAGCCTGGTGTGTTACTGCTTGGAACATTTCACAGTTGGAGCACTGCTGCTATTTCCCTCTCTGTTTCTTCTTTCATGCTCATAGTAGTTCATGACTGAAAATCAGACAGACATTCAACTGTAAAAATAAAAATGTTTTTAGTTCACATTTTTCCAAATTCCTCCTCTCTCCCACCCCCACAAACCAGTGTATAACTCTTTATAATATAGCCTAGTTAATATTTCCCTTTCATTTTATACTAGCACAACACCTCAGAAAGATGGGTTGAAATAGGCAGGCTGTGCTTTAGGAATAGACTACTATTCCCAGACAAGCTGATCTTAACAAAAATATTGTAATGAAATCAATATGTATTATTACACATAATGAAGCAAAATGTATATTTTTACATATTAACTCTATTTGCTTTTACTCTTTACATGTAGTTATAAAAATATTTATTTTTGTGCTTAGAATAACAAAATGAAAGCTCAGTGTTCAGGCTCTATCTGGTTGGCACTTATTATTTCCATATGTTAGGGCAACAACCAGATTGCTCTGCCAGTTAATTCTGTGACTTTTTCTGCACCTTTTCATCTGATCCAGCAAAGATTATTTTCTTTGCAGCTATTATTGCAAAGAGGTGACCGATTGCCACCGGGCAGAGAGTTAAAAATGAAAGGATCAATTAAGTTTGTTCTTCTGGTGAGAAAATATGCACATTTTCTCAGAACATTAAATTCCATCTGAGGAACAGAGATGAGGAATTAAGATGCTTTCAATACTTTAAACAAGTCTCCCTGTTTTCAATAGCAATGCTGTATTTGGATTTAACTCTGGTCAGAAGAGCACTCCCAGTTCTGCTCACTGAAGTGATGGCAGAATGTCCTGTTGGCTCGAATGGAGCAGGGATCAAAACCAGCAGGGCAACCCTGGAAGATGAACCTGATCGAGATGAAGATGACTCTGCTCATGGCAGGGCAGTTTGACTAGATGACCTTTAAATCCCTTACAAATATGTGATTCTATGTAGTTGATAAGATCACGCCTTTTATCCCTGACATATCGGAGACATCCTATGTGTTCTGTGCCAGGTGGTGTTTCTCTGGTTTGTCTGAATGCACTGCTAATCTGAGGCAAGCCCTTGGAGGTCCACCACCATCACCAACCTCAAGAAGTTCATTTGGAGCCAGAGAAAAGGTTCTGCAGAGCAGTTTAAGGAAGGAGGAACATATGGTCAGTCACGCTGGGAGTTAGGAGCACACTTCTCCTGAGGCACAGCATGTCACACTGGATCTTTGTCCATGTGCTTGCAACCTGTCAGGAACACACATCTGATACCCTGTCCATAAAAATTAGTAAATGAGGGAGTGGGTCTCCATCAGCCCTCCAGGTGCAGCTGACCACAGCTAATAGAAGCTGCAGAAATATGTCTGAAGCTCAGTCACAGCCCCACTCCTGGCAGGATCAGTTTGCACTGAGCTCCATGACACTGAGCCTCACCCTTCCAGGGCAAACCTTGATCAATACTTAAATCTGAACCCTTTATTTCTCTTCTTGAGACCTCTGATATATCCCCACAGCAGCTCCTGGAATGTTTCTCACCTTCCATGACTAGGAGAGCCCACACTTGCTGAGTCACCATCCTGGGAATTTTGCTGGAGAGCTGGTGCAGGAAAATCAACAATGTCAGTGTTTTGTATATATGGTTATAGAGCAAGGGGAAACGCCAGTCAGATTTCCCGGACTTCTATATACTCCTCCATGGAGACACCCTCAACACAGCCAGGGATGCAGGAGCAGAGCTGTGATGGGCTAACCCTGACACCAGCTGCAGCAGAAATTGCCTCTTTATTTCCAGCAGTGCCTCTGCAACACAAATCCTGAGGACACACAGAGCAAGCTGGAGTCAGCAGGTGAGAAAAGGACATACTGGGGAGGGAGTTAGTGGGAAACACAGTAAGAAAAATGCTTCCCTTGGAAAGGTGTTGTAACAAAGATAAAATGCTTCAGATGTCAACAGGATACCACAGGATCCCAGACAAACCACAAAGCTTCTCTGCTGCAGAACTGTTCATTCACAAAATGGTTTTTCTTCCTCATATTCAGGTTATTACAGGTAATTTCTGTACTGCCAGAGCTGCACTGACCAGCAGTGTGAGACTTTTCATAGCTGCAGCTGCTCAGGCAGAATCAGACAACTCAACATAAAGGGACCTTCTGTAGGTATTTCCTACCCTTCCCCTGACAGAGTAACTGAAGCAGTAAAAGCAACTTTATATTGACATAATTCATCCCCATTGGGGGTGTTATATCATGTTAGAGAGATTTAGATGGTTAATGTGATAAAACTTGTGAATAGAGAATCTGGTAGGATCATGAATTGGTTTTTTTACTCCTTGCACTGTACAGTAACTCAGACTTGTAAGAATAACAGTGTATAAATTGGCCAGAACGAAGCCCCTTTGCCAAGACAGATGGGTTTTTAACTACCTGCATGCTCGAACCTTCCACAGCCACAGAAATCTGTTACAAGGGTAACAGGTTTGCTCCTAAGTAACATATTATCTAAAGAAAGCACCACATATATGCCAAACTTTCCAAAGGAAACCAGTGATTCTGGATTCTTTTATACCCAAATGCCAGTCCTGAGAAAACTTATAAGGTATCTTAAATGGGAACTGCTCTTTGTAAGGAAAATAATGATAAGGATGCAATCTCTGAAAGATACAGATTGTTCTGCAGAGGGCTGTTTTCTTATCTTCAGGACATTCTTGGGGAAGAGAAAAGAGTCAAAAAAAGTGCTGAGGAAGAAGGAAAGAGATCTAACTACCAATAGGGAGTGATGAACAGAAAGGGTGAGAAAGGACAGTCTTGGAAAGGGGCTAGAAAGTAAAAGACAACAAAGGAGAGGAAAAACTGAGGGAGGCGAGGGGGAGGGGGTAGGGAGAGGAGAATGTGTGAAACAAAGGTGAAAGAAAGGGAAGAAGAAATGAAAGTGAGAAGGGAAGAAAAGCCACAATCGAGGGCTGAGATGAGTACGTTTGGTTCCTATTTAATTTATACATTATATTCCAGTCAGTGTTTAGTAGGTGTCTCTAAAGGCTGTGATTTATTATAATTTTTCCTTTTCAGCCCTGAGGAGGAAGGGGCAAAGGCCAGGAGGGGGCTGGATTCTTTGCCTAGGGCACGGCAGCTCCTTAGGCTGGCCCTGAATTCAGAGAAGTGCTAATGCTCCCTGGAGCTGGAATGCAATTAATTTTCTGTGGCACAATGTTCCAGAAAGAGCATATTTGGGGAGGCTCAGGTTTGTGATTACAGGCTACCCTCAGCCTGTGAGTGCAAATCGGAGCTGCGACACCAGCTCTCCACAACGGGTTATTATTTCACACATCTGGGTTTTTGACCTGAAAATGTTTGTTTGCATGGCATTTCTGGGAGAGAAGAGGGTGAGCATCTCACTTTATCCATGTTAGTGGTCAGTTCAGCTGCCTGGCCAGACTCCACTTGAGTCAGCAGCAAAATCTTCTCTAACTTATCTCTGAATGCCCTTTATTTATCTGTTTTTTAAATTTTATTTAAAATTAAACTTTGTAAAGGTCAGATTTGGGGATTTTTTTTATTATTATTATTTAAGCAAACACTGAACAGAGACACTAGATGATTTAGAATAATCAGTTTAAGACCACATGTGACATGTTGCTGTAGCAGCACACTTTTTCCATGACAGCTTGTTGTGTGTCACAGGGACATTTGTCACTGATCACTCAATTATCCACAAATTACAGCTTAACTTCATTTACACCATTTCCATGTAAAAGTCAGGGCAGGCCCCTGAAGCAAATAGGCCCCATCTCCTGTCGTACCATTGCAATCAGTAGATTATTGAAAGCCAAGAATTTAACTCACACTTAGAAATATTTTTGCTTTTAAATACTTTACTCCTATCTTGAAGTAAGGCAATGCTTTTTGGCTGCTATGCTCTTCAGAAAGCTTCAGAACTTTCTAATAAAAAAGCCTGTTTTTTTCATCACTGGCCAGAATTTTCTGAGGGGATTTTTTTTTTTTTTAAAAAAGAAGACAAACATTTTTTTCATGTGTCTCATTCAAGTTTTCTCTCTGAAACTGGAAATCTGGTCCTGGCACACATCTACCACCCGAGCTGCCAGTTCAGCTATTCCTCAGCTGCTGGGGGATGTATGAAGACATGAGAGGGTGACAAGATTGTGTCAGGCAGTGCAGAGTAACTTCTTACCCAGCTTATTTGTGGTGGCACTTTTAGGAAGTCTAGGGTTAAGAGACTCACAGGTGGGTTTGGACTTTGTTTTATGCTCTGGTTAGAGCTTGCTTTGAGGTTCCTGGAAACCTCAAGCAGATAGGCTGATATTTCCAGAGCTTTTCTGCATATTCTTTGACTACATCATGTTACAAATATAACAAATCAGCTCAGACTTAAAGTATATAAAAAAGTACAGGCCTGCATCTTTTCCCCAGGGCAAGTGGGCAAGTAAAGCCTTCCATTGACTACTTTTACTGAGGGCAGTGCCTCTGAAGAAGGAACAATGCCCTTTTTTTAGGAGCCTGGTGCAAAACCTTTCCAAAGCAGTAACTAACAAGTTGTTACCTCTATACACCTATACTTCCTTTTGCTGACTCAATTAGAAAAAGAAGAAATGATTGACCATAGCAGAACTCAGTCCATTCCAGCCTCCATTGTTCAAGAAATAATTGAAAATGGTTGTACCAGGGAAGTATGACTTCATGGTGTTTGAATAAGATATGTTGCCCTGTGGAGGCTGATGGAAAGAAGATAAAATATACTGAATACTATATATTTAGACCATTGTTTGGTAGGTGAAATAATATTTCCTTGTGAGTCACTAACTTTGCTTGTGGATCAATACCATGGTACAGAGGCAATAACTGCACGTAGCTCAGCTTGACTCGTCAGGAGAGAGGATTTGAATAATCTCTTTGCTGGCATGAACACTCTGGAAAAAGCAGAAGCTCCCAAACTCCCCTCCCTGAGCAACTGGTGACGCAAACACTGATTTGAGGAAGGTTCTGCAGAATCCAGGGTTTTATTTCGGGAAGGATGGGGAAAGCAGCCTCACCTGGGAAGCTGGGTGGTCCCTGTTGTCTGCTAAGTGACTCCAGAGAACACCTGGTGCCCACAGGGACACCCTCTGCTCCTTCTGCCACCAGGTGTTACCAGGCACATGCAGGGCTGGAGCCCCAGATCTGGGCTGTCGCCCTCTGCTATCACTGCTGGAGCTGTTTAACTAGGGGGCAGAAGAAATTGTCTCTCAAATCCAAACAGTGGGAGGCTTTGAAACTTGGAAAATCCAGCCTGAACCCTTCCAACCACCACTGCACTGCGAGAAGGCAGCTGTTGGATGAAGATACATTCCTGTGTTCTCCCAGCAGTGTGCTACAGCTCCCAAGGATGCAAAACTCTTTTGACAACCACTGGACCAGCAAACCATTTTTTTTTTTCCTTTTCATTTTCTCCTCAGATTGAAGCCAAAAGGCAGTGAGGGCTAGTGAGCCAGATCCAGCCCTCAACATTTTCCCTATGGAGGAAGAGCTTTTTCCCACTGGCTTGTGGAGGTTATGCAGCTTCTAGCCCAGGGAAGGTGGTAGGATCTTTCCTCTGCTTTGGTTGCAGCTGGCAGCCTGGCAATTCCCATCACTGCACCTGGGCAGGGCTGGGCTGTTCCTGACCTAACATGAGCACTCTGTGGGAGGCAGCTGATCCAGAGTGGAGGTTTGGGGCTGGCTGTAGGGAGAAAGGGTGAATAATTGCTGACACACGGCTCTTTTCTCTCGCTCAGCTTGGGTTTTGGGCCTGAAGGTACTCAGTGCATGGTATCATCTGAAGGGTGAGTGCAATAGCTTTGAAAGAAGCAAAGGAAGTCAGGCAGGGAGCCTCCATAAATCTATCAGAAAGTTAAATACTGTAAAATCTCCATGTTGTTTACCAGCTGTGCCTACAATGAAGACAGAAATAATCCTGGTAAACATGACCTTTGATCAGCAAGGTGGAGAAATTAGGTCAAGCAGGTTTTTGCTTAGCTGAAACCATAAGCTGGGGATGAAGAGAAATAAAATTCTCTTCCAAAAAATATATTAGTCTGAGAGATCCACAGAAAACTGCTGTTCAGCAGCCTGAGGCCAATTTGCTGCTCTTGCAAACCTTCCTTGCATCGAGCACCAAACGCAGAGGGCAAAGGAACATGTGCACACAGCACAGGAGAAATTGCCTGCTTGGGTTTTGATGTTTAAATTACATTACAGGGCATGCTCTGGCAGGCTTTCTGTATGACCTTGGGGAAGCCCTTGTGTTGGTTCAGGCTCGGTTATCTGCACCTGCAGAACAGGGCACAGTCCCTCCTGCACCACGGCCGTGACACCAGGCGTGCCCGGGTCACCCTTTGCAGATGAGAGGGTGTCTCACCGCTGGCACACGCAGCTGCACACCCAGGCCAGCGTGTGCTTGTCATCTCTGCATTGCTCAAGGGGTCATGAAATTGCTGTGGGGCTCCTCCTGAGCTTGGTCTGTGCACCTCAGCCATGTCCAGGCAATGCACAGGGCCAGGGCTCTCTGTGCAGGCAGTGAGGGATGGCACCCCTGTGCTTTGGAGGGAAAAGATGTTAGCTCTGTGAAAACAGACCCTGGCTCTTTTTATTTACACCAGCAATGTGTTCTCCTGAGACTGGCATTCGTTCTGTGGTGTCCCATGAGGATCCTGTGCTCAGCATGAGGTCACGGTGAGCCTTGGTGCCTTCCAAACACCCCATCAGCACTGCTGAGATTCAGGCTGCCCGAGGGGGAATCAAGGCTCAGCATGCTCATCTATAATTGCTGGATAAAAGGATCCTCAGCAGAACTTGTCATATGGAAAATATGCTACCTCAGAAAATGCAAATAAAAAGCTGATCAGCAGTTTTGAATGGGGCAGGAAGCCCCTGCCTCAACCCTCATCCCTGGACCCATATGTGGGGGCCACCGACCTGAGCAAAGACACCCCAGTCTGAAACAGGTGAAGAAGACATCTCATCGTCCCTGGATATTATTTTACATTTGATGACAAAATATGCCAGACTCCAGGCTTTCCTGCAAGCAGCAGTTTAGCAGGGTCTGCAGATGTGTGAGCACTCAAGGGGTTAAATCAGCAAATGGGTGACATGATTTTACGCCTGTGGGCGGTTTGTTCCAAAGATCAGCTGCTCTCAAAGCAAAAGTAAACTAACAGTGTTTATTATGAGTCACTTAAGCAAGCAAATTATTAGTAGAATCTCATCTGTGGCTATGCGAGTTGGGACCTGAGGTGAAGGTTAATTATTTTTCCCCCTTAAATTGAAAAAAAAAAAAAAAAAAGAAAAAAAAAGAAAAAACCTGAGGTGCTTTAGCAACTGGCATGGGAAGATGCTTCCTGCACCTATCCGAGAGCGCTCAGCCTGGGTGTCTCTGGGTGCTCCTGGAGCTCGCAGTGCTGCTGAGTTAACGAGGATGTGGATCTAATTTTGCACACCGAGGGCTCAGCCCCAAACCCCCTGACATCCCGGAGAGTCTTTTCATTAACTTCGACGGGCCCACAGTCGGGCCCCGTGTGAATGGCCGGGGCCTGCAGCGGGCAGCAGCGGCCGGTGCACAAAGCCTGCCCTCCCGCTGCCCTCCCGCTGCCCTCCCGCTGCCCTCCCGCCGGAGCTGTCACCGCCGCCGCGAACCTTTCAGAGTCCCCTCAGCCGGCGGGATGGAGGGCCGGTGATTGTGGGAGCTTTCTCTCAGGGCAGCACCTTGTACGTAACCCGCGCTGGGGTGCTGGGGTCTGCCCGGGGATCAAGAGCACAAAAGCAGATCGGGGACTGAGAGGGAATGCTGGGGCATTTCCTTCCCTCCCCCTGCTAGGAGCAGATTTCATCCCATGAGAGGGTCTTCTCCATTGAAAGGAAAGAAGTAACCCCCTGAGGACTGAGCCTTTTCCCATCTGCTGCCTGGGGTTGGGCCTGTGTGAGCAGGGTGTGCTGGGCTCCCTCTTGCCACGACACCTCCCCTGTCTCCAGACCTGAGCCGTGGCTCATTCAGTGTGTCCAGTGGTCTCCAGACCTGAGCCATGGCTCATTCAGTGTGTCCAGTGGTCTCCAGACCTGAGCCATGGCTCATTCTGTGTGTCCAGTGTCACTGCAGACACCAGCACGGCACGTCCTGGCCGTTTTGAGCTGCTGTGGCAGCAGGCTGCTATCGAAGCTCGTCCTGGTGCTGGCCTGCTGTGTGGGTGCTACGCAGGCTCTAGAGACACACGCTCCTGTGGGGGGAAGGTGGCACTGAGACCGACCCCGGGGCTGCTCCCAGGTACCCAGGGCTTCTCAGCCATTGCTGTGACCAACATGGGCAGGAGAAGGGTGGTCTACAGGCAGAGGTGGTCTACAGGGTCTAAACACCCCTCCAAGGCTTCGGAGGAAACTGAGTCTTGTCGACTTCTTCTGGAGAGGCAGAGAGGCTGTGGGGTTGGGCTGAGCTAGGGTACCACCACAGAGGGAAGAAGCAAGAGGCCACATGAGTCCATGCCATTGCAGAAGAGCTCAAGAGTGATAGAACTGTCCAGACTGTGCAAGTTCTCCCAGTGCAGTGCTTACCCTCAGTGCTCAGTAAATAAACAACAATAAATCAATGTAAATAACGTAATAGAGTGTAGGTCTCTTGAGTCAAATCTAGAAGAAGTTTAACAAGGCTCCTTGGAGCAGGGGCTCTGTGTTGCTCTCTGTTTTCAGAGCACCATGGTGCTATTCACATGATTTTTAATGCAATAAAATTACACAATAATGCAATACCATAATAATAAATTAGAACAGAGACGGTTCTCAGACATACCAAATGAGGAGAGGCAAAGTTTCACTCTTGCAATCCCAACTCATCCATAACCCTAGGCAAACAGCTAGATTTTTCAAAGCAGCTTTGCTATATTTTTTTTTTTTTCTTTCTTTCAGTGTGTCTTTTTAGGCCACTCTGGAATCATAGTCCTCTTTGGGAAAACAGCATCTTAGCATCCCTGTGCTTTGCTTCCCTCACTGGTGAATGCTGCAGAGGGAATTATAACTCTACCCCTGCACATCAGAGAATCAGACACAGTGCTGATAAGTGTAGTATTAAACTGGGGCTTTGCAATTCATTTTCCCAGGTCCAGCAGGGACCACTCAGCAGGAAATAGGTGCTGTCTCTGTCCTGGGAGACAAGATAGGAAATGTGAATTCCTGAGAGCACAAACCCAGTGAAGAGCTGGCAGAATGTACTTGCAGCCCAGCTACAGGGCAGCCAGCAGCGCCTGGAAGTCCTTGTCCCAGGGAGTTACAGCTCTTTGCTTTTCCTGCTCGGTCTCTGCCAGCAGTGGGAACTCCTCGATGCCATTCCCCAGAGCAGTGGGGAACCTGTCAGCTCACAATCCGAGTACCATGGCCTTCACATCCAGAGAGATGCTCCCCCGCCCTCCCTCCTTTCCCGGTCCCTAAAATGTCTCTATCTCAAGGAAAAGCAGTTTAGCACATCAGCAGTCATGTTCAAATTCCAAGGCTAAGCACGGAGCATGGGAGAGAGAGAGGGGCAAAAAAAAAAAAAAAAAATCAGGTGCTTCTCAAAAACAATCAACCTGATTCACATGCAGCTCAGCAGCTTTTTTGATGGCTCAATTCCAGATTTCACAGCTATTCAATAGTTCTCTTGTGTAGCTGATCCTTGTCTTAGAATTCAGCACAACTCAATCCATTTTCCCTTTTCTTTCTATAAACACCCCCCTCCTCCTCTTCCCCTCCCTTCTTTTTCTTGATTTACATCTCTAGGGAGATGGGAATGTGAGGGAGAAGCTTGTAGCCTTCCTTCCTGGGGGGCCTTGAACTGGTGTCCCCTGTCTCAGGTTCCCATTGTCCACGCTGCACAAGCCGCAGCCCCTCTGCACTCCAGCCCTACTCAATTGGAATTTAAATGCTTCATGATTGTTGTCTCACAGAATAGGAAAGTGCTGCATTAAAGAGTAAATTACAGCAGACAAGTAACTGCCTTGGGAAGGAGTGTGAAAGGAGAGATGAGACCAGCACAATGCCTGTTTGCAAAAGAGGTTTTTTCCAAAGATGAAACAATCTTCCTGCTTCGGTCTCCTAAGGATAAATATGATGTGGACAGCATAGATGTGGGGCTTTGTCTGGGAGAAGTGCAGCATGCTCAGGCCGGAACAGGCCCACAATGTGCAGCTTGGACTCAGATATGAATTGTGTCCCCAAGCCAAGAGCGTGGCTGGATCTGGGCTTGACATCTGGTTTCTTACATGGGCTCAATCCCGGCAGTTTAACTGTGGTCCAAAGCACTAAGCAAAGAAATGAAGAGAAGAGATTTACTCATTTCCTTGCTTTTGCTGCTTTCTAAGCACAGGGAGAATGTTGAGTTCGCTCGTGGTATCTCCCACTTAATGCTGAGACCACCCCAGAGATCACCATCCTCTCCTTAGCCCCTCTGGTGATGACTATTTGTTGTTTAAACAATCTAGTTGTGCCACTGGGACCCTTTCTCCCTTCCCTGTGCTGTATCTACCTCAGATCTACTTCTGCTTACTCCAGCCTCCACTTTAGTCACCACTGGGACAGCCACATCAGACCCTGAGATATTTTTCCAGGTGAGATCTCTATGAGAGCAAGATGCTGAGCTGACTCAGCATGGAGCTAGCAATACCCTTAGCAAAGAATTATTTTCTTGCCTGAAGGACAAATTGTGCCCTGGTAGTAGTAGAAAGCAGCCCGTGACTTCTTATGAGTTATAAGGATGCTTACAGCTACATTGCTCATTTGTGTAAGATGGGGTTTCTCCACCAGGAGTGGCAGAAAAGAAAGGCTTTGACACTGAGAAAAGCACAGGGAACTGTTAAAATTATGATTACATTCATCCAGAGCATCTGAGGGAGAAACAAAAATGAATTAGTCTCAGTGGCTCAGCCACAATGCCAAGATCAGAACAGAGACACACAAAAAGGGAGCAAAATTCAACTATTTACCCTTGAGAGATATTGATGACATCTGTCTCCTTAACATTTTAGTCACCTTTGCAGAGCCTGTCATATTAATAGAGGATTCATGAATTAAACCAGCCAGGTGGTGTAAAGCATAGGTCACAGAAGCCCTAGGAAAAGCATCAAAAATGGCATGTTCACTGAGACAAGAGAAAAAAAGATCAGGAGAGTTTCTCTCCCCTTTGCTTAACAGCATATGCCTTTCAAAATGTTCATTGAAATAAGGTGCCATGGACACACAGGAAAATAACGCACAAATATGATTAAAAAATGAAAAAACCCCAATGTGCACACAGACACAGAGGCAAGCAGGCAGGCACACAGTTCTTCCTACTCCAAGATTATGGTGTATGCTTTCCCCCGGCCAGCTCTGCGTGGCTCCTGTTTAATTACTCCTCTGGAACCACTGGAGAAAAGGCTGTGCCAACAATTCTCTTTTTTTTTCATTTGAAACTACATGTGAGAAATGCCCCTTGGTTCAATGTTGAAAATGAATGTCTCACTGCTGAAATACATTTTTTCTTAGGGTTTTTTTTGCTGTGTTTTTGAATTTAGTGATCATTCTTAAACGAGGCTTTTCAGACAGCCTTCACCAGGACTCTGATACTTCTCCTTGCCTTTGCATGTTGTGAACCCCAATATTGTGCTAAAACTGGCTCAAGGAATGAACACAACCTACTGTTCACAGTGAGAATATTCTGTATTTCACTCAGAAGTGGTCTACTTTTGGAGCCCACAGCCAGGTGCTCTGCAAAGCACATCAGGATTTACTGAAGTTGCACAGAAGTGACAGCATTTTGTCCTTCTAAACCCAGCTCTACATGTAGGTTTTGCAGGCAGGGAATAATATTTAAAAAATGCCTTTTCCTAATCAGGTGTTCTAGTTCTCTTGACTTGCCAGGCTCAACACTATGTTGATTCAGAGCCTTGTGGCCAAAACCAAATTCTGCTGAAAACAATAGGAAAACTAGGCTCAGAATCAATGCGCGCACAATGCAAAATACTTCGCTCTGAGGACTTTTGAGGACAGCCAGCGTGGTGTCATCAGAGGGCTGGCATCCTTTGGAAGGCCTGCAGCCAGCTCAGGGTGTGCCAGCACCCTTCCATGGCCATGCCCCAGACCTGCTCCCGTGTCCCACAGCACCTGGAGCTCTGCTCTGAGGCCACAGGTGAGGAACCTCCTCCAAGTATTTGGAGAGCCATTCCTTTCCATGTCTCTCCCAAGAAGACACGGATCAGGACAGGAGCCAGCCAGGAGAAGATCCAGGGATGGAGTAGATAAGTTCAGCTCTCACTCTCTTCAGGCATTTCCCTTACCAAAGACAGCAGCCTTTGGCCTGCCCATGTGTTGTCAGCAGCGCTGTGGCCGTATCCTTTGGGCAGGTGAGACCTGGCTGTGGTCCACGAGGGGACAGCTGATGGTGCCCAGAGCCAGGTCAGAGGTTGCAAGCATTGTGATCCCTCTTTCTTATGTGGCACAGGGGCCAAACTCCCACTAGCAGAACCTCCAGCCCCTGTGCACCCCTTCTCCTCACTTGCTGAGAGGTCTTTAAATTTCCCTCACTGCTCTAAAAAATGCCATCTCCTCTCAGGTGTACCCTGCCTGCTGCACCCATCCAGTTGTCCCAGTAGGATTTCTGCCTCCTACAGGCAAGCAGTTTGCACAGATGTCAATTAAACTAACCCAGTGGTGCCTTCAGACTGCTGCTAGCACTGAGAGCACTGGCAAAGAGCTGCTGCATTTTCAGTGGTGTCTGCCTCTCCCTCGCAGGCAAATGCAAACACCAGGCTCCCAAGCACCAGCCCTCACTTTGAATTTCTCTGCTTTGCCTGCTTGTCTTCCAGCTCTTTAGCATGTCTTGAATGTGGCTTATTGTCCGCTAATAAAGAAAAGAGCATTGCTCTCCAGCAATGGCAAGATCCCAGCTTTCCTGCCCTGCTGCAGAGCCAATTCCAGTCAGGGAAAGCAGCTATCACTGGGTTTAAATAAACCAGTGCTCCCCGCAAAAACCCTCCTGTTATATAATGCTCTCCTTCCTCTCCTTTTAATGAAAACAACCAAGTAACTGTCTATTTTTACTATGTTAGGGACAGATCCAGCAGCCCTCACTTGTACATGCCCGTCTGGAAATCAGTGGGAGCTCTGCCTGCATGGGAAAGAGCTGCAGGACCACGATCAGGAGTGACTAACATGAAATAGGGCTCCCTGCTTCGGTCTGGGAGAGGCCAGAAAAACATGGGCCACAACATGGTGCACATTTTGCAAGTGACACTTGGTGCTAGCCAAAATATGCATCAATACGAAGGAGGCGTGTGGTAAAAGGCACATTCCTTTACCACACTATTACTGTAATATCCCAGTGCCTCCACATTAATTTGTTCCCAGGAAATTCCATCGTCACTATTTCAAGCTTGTGGCTGTTCAAGCCACTCAGGATGATGGGAAATTACCCTACTCAGGAAAACAGAATAATAAAAGCAGTGATTAAATTTGCCTTTATCCTTAGTCTGCACACCATTATCAATCTCTGGTGAAATTTTTTTCAGTATAGAAGGATTCCAATTATGTTCCTAATAAACTTTGAAAAATCAGCCAGAAGGGAAGGTGGGTGTTTTTTCCTGCTAACTCCAAAGAGTAATACTGTCCCCAAAGAAATTCCCACAATATAATGTTTAGAAAAAATTGTATTAAAAGGGATGCTCTGCTCCAGAAGAGCTGAGCATATGCAATGGGATCACTGCCAGACTGAATCAGACCTGCCTGTGCTGGCCCAGTGGTCAGGGCATCTGGCCATGGGGTCCAGTGCAACCAGTGCTGACTGCTCCTAAAGAAAGCAAATATGGACTGACCTGCTGTGGATAAAATGTCCTTCTCAGCTTGGTAATTAGACCTTCCTGAGCCTAAAGGGTCATATCTCTTACAAAACACATTGTGCATCCAGACCTTAACTGCTCTAGCAGTTATGGATGGCAAGAGTCATGTTCAACATATCCACAAACCAACACAAAAAAAAATTAAATTTAACACTACATAGATCTGTCAGTGTTTTTACATGGCAGCAGTTTCACAGTTGAATAAATATCTCATTCTGTAATACCTTTTCTGATTACAAATGAAGCTACTAAAAAAATCAAGCCACTGCTGCAGCCCTGTGCTGTCATCCTGTCCCAGCATGTGTCTTGAGCATCCATACATGCAATAGAGATTACCAAAGAGTCTGTTCTCACATTCCCCATGTCAGTGTGCTTATCTTTTATCTTTTAAAAACACGGCTATTTTTGCATGGAAAAATAGAGCTGAAAACCTGTTCTGCCTTTGCCAGCTGACAAGTGACTGATCCTTTATGAGCTCTATTACTGGTGGGTTTGGCAGGGTCCTGCCTTCACAGAGAGCATCACAGACACAGGAGGCAGCTGTGAATGAAGGTGCCCGATGTGCTCGTACTGCTGATTACTGTGTGCAGAAAACCTTTGCACACACCCTGGGAGGCTGAGGATGAGTACAGGATTATAAGTTTTGCAAGGCAATTGCATCTTTTTCATTTCTAGGATTTGTGTGTTTATCAGCATGTTAATATAAACCCTGAAAGGAGCAGTTGATGGCTGGGAAATGAGGGGCTGTAGTCAGATATTAAGAGTTTCTAAGGAAGAATGTACATATTGATCTGCTCAGTCAGTGTTTCTTTGGCTTTTGCTTTTGGCCTGTAAGGGGCTTGTGAGTGTTGTATTTCCAAAACTTGCACTGTCCTGCTCTGTACTGTTGTGATCCTCCTATTCCACTTATTGATGTTTGGGAAAACAGCAGAGGAGGAGGAGAAATGGATTTATAAGAGAATGTTAAATAAATTTGAAATGCACAGCACTGGCTTTCTACTGTACTGCCAGTCAGTATGGTCCAAGAAGTTATCTCCTCATTACTGGCACTGAGATGATTGTGGTTTCATTTATAATTAAGATGTTCTGAATAGCTGCTTTTCTAGTATGGCTACAGAACTAAAAGCTCGGAACAGAAAATATAAGTTGGAGTAGTCCTGAAACAGAACTGGCTTTGTAGTTTTCACAGTGAAATGAAACACTTGAAAAAAAAATTGGATGTAATTCATCCAAAGCAGAGTCAAACTTATTCAAAATCCAACCCCAAACTAAGTGTTAATTTTCTGACATTATATTTAACCTTCAAAGTAAGGCAAACACAGCTATTCATCTAAAGACCTTTTTCAAATGAGACATTTTATTTTTAATATATCTGAACAACTATTTTTTAATGTTCTTTTTTCCAGCTGAGCTATTCATTGACTCTTAACAAACTGTGTTGACCTGAAGTTACAAATTGGGTCAGCCTGCAACACTTCTCTGCCCTGCTAACAAATTCCTTTGTTTAGCCATGTACAACTTTCCCTCTCTCATCCAGTGGTGTGTGAAGGATGGACACCATTCCTGTCTGGGAAATGCTGTAAACAGAGAAGTAAAATGGCACTGTGAGCATGACATTTTTATGACTTAAGCCAAGTACTGCTGAGCGCTGTGGGAGTCTTTCCACTGATTTTGATGCACTCTACATCAGGCTGTTATTTCAATGGCTTCACCTTTACTTTGCAAATAAACATGATGGGAACAGGGTGAGCCTCTCTGGTAAACACACCTCCATGCAAATCTTGCTCTCTGTTACAGGGGTTCAGATTTGTTTATTTTTTACATGGCTCCTCTGTATCTGCCTTTTTCCCTCTCTTAGCAGTCACTGCTTGAGCAGAGGCTTTGTGAAACATCAGGAGCAGATCCAGCCCCCCAGGTAGTGGGGAAACATCAGGAGCAGATCCAGCCCCATCTTCTCAGCCATGGCCACGGCTGCAAGACAAGTGGTTGCACCAGCACTGCAGGTACCCCACATATTTCACGTGGAAAAGACATCCTGGGCTCAGACCATGATTTTGCCACATCTCATGCTCATGTTTCACCTTGGTGCAGCAATGTCTGCATTCAAACTCCATTATTGCCACAGGTGCACGTCTTAGGAGGAAATTGGGGTGCAGAGGTTACTGGGCTTGTCCGGGCTGATGAAGGAAGTTGCAATCAGAAATATGAATAATTAAGGTCAGCTTTCCTATCAGTTTTTTATCACAAGCCCAGAACAAAGCCCAGCCAGCAATAAGCTGGGACTGAGTTATCACCATTGTACAAGGTACTTTTGCTGGTGAGTTACTGCCACATTTCCGCTGCAAATTTCAACACCTGAAGAAAAAAAATCCCAACCGCAGAGGAGTGAGTTTAGATGCACATTCTTACTTAATACTTCTTTCCATCAAACTGTCACCAAACCCACTCTGTTCATTACCATCAAATGGTTATTTCAAAATCTATATAGCCTTTCCTTAAATTTTTTTATTCTTTTTTTCCTGTCTTCTTATTTATTGTATTTAACCTTTGCAGACCCTTTCTGCTTAACTTAGAATATTGTATGCCCTAAATCTAAGGATTACAAAATGATTGGAAGTTATTTAAGAATCATTTCATGGGGTAGAAAATTGTGTCTTTTCTCTTTCCACATCAGAGGCCATGCTGCTGGAGACAGACACTGAGCAGTGAGGGGAGACCTGTATTTTAGGCAGGCCAGGGTCTCTGCTCTGCACAGCAAATACATTAATAACCACACAGCAACCCTGCACTACATAATGAACATGTGGAAGCACTTTTACTACTTCGATAGGATCTCTGAGCCAAAGAAGAAGTTGTCTGATTTGTCAGCATCTGGGAAGCAGCTCCACTGAGACATGACTGTATTAGTCCTAGCTGTATGCAGCCTTATTAAAGACTTATGCTTTAAGTCTGCCTGTAATAAAAACCTGCTCTGATAGGAGCTGGGCTTCTTTACCTTACACAAGATACCTATTTTTAAAGGAGGGTTAGTAACATTTGATAATGAAATGATGAAACTTCAAGCTCTGAATTCACCTGCATATTTTTCATTGATGCATATGAGCTTAGCTGAGTTTTCTAAAAACCAAGAGGCTGTGGTGTCTGTCAGGAAGACCAAATGGAAGCCAGTGGCAAACCATGGTGTGATCACAGCAGAGAGGCAGAGAAGAGAGACCAGCAGCCCTCCCTGAAGTGGGCATATGATGAAGACTCTTCTCAGGAGAAAGAAGCCTGGAAGTTAAATGGTATCCAAGACCCAGAGGGCTTTACTAACAAGGGGTTTGGGGTATCTGACTGTCAGGTGGATGCCTGCTTTGCCCATGAAATCCATGGGTTATCACTGGTGGCAGAAGCACTAAGCTGCCTCTGACATCCTGGCTAGCTTTTTCTAGTGTGTAGAATCCCATGTTTCAGTGGAGCTGGACTGATTTATGTTTACTAGAAATCCAGTTTGAGGCTGTACTGTGGAAGCCAGGTCTGATACACGTCGGTTTGGCTAAGAGTTATTATTCCTCTGACACGGCTTGCAGCCTGGATTTAGTTCTTCCCCAAACTCACGTGTTCTTGATTTGTATTCCATGGCCAACCTGGTCTCGATCACTCAAGGCCAAACCAAGATTAGAAAGATTGACGTCTGCTAAGGGCTGCCTGGTGGTTTTTCTGGGGTGCTTTATCAACTCTATCACAAGCAGTAATAGGAAGGAGAGGAATCCTAAAGGTCTTGGAGAGCCTATGAACCTAATTCCCCTTGGCTGATTGCTGCAGCCATTTCCCCCTGCCACAATCACCTCTGCCGTGCCAAGGGCTGGTCTCTGAGTCCACTTTCCCCTCCTTACTCGTGAGCAGCTCTGCAGAGAGCCTGGAAGCTGCTGGAGCTGCGGTTCAGAGGTGATTAATGCCCGTTCCTCGGCCAACAAGCGCCCGCCATTCACATTCAAATATCGCATCGATCCTCAGCGGACAAGAGACACGGGCTGAGGGGAGCACTGAGGACCCTTGTGGCAGTGTCTGCTGGAGTCTTGTTTGTGCAAAGTTTGCCAACAACAGCCCTCATGAGGACTACGGAGGGGATTTTTCCCTCCGGGGATTAGTTCTGAGAGTCAGCTGGGGAAAGCAACCTCTCCCTCCTCTCCCCGTGCGATGCCCCTTGAGGCTCGCAGACTTCTCCGGTATTTTGCATGATGTAAGGAGATATTCTCTCCCAGTATGCTGGATTTGTTAAAATGTGCCTGGCAGGACAGCAGAGATAGTTTTCTTTGCTCAGAGAGGGATGGTCTGCATGGCAGGAGGTCAGACAAAGCAGATGTCCTGGTATGGCAAACCAATGTCAAGGCATGAGCCTGGCAGAAAAGATTTAACTAAGAGAATTCTGGCAACAATTAAAAAGAGGACAAGAGGAAATACCACTCAGAAACCCTCAAATATGTTTTTTGCTCTAGAGGTCTTCACTTCTTTCCTCCCTTTCTCAGGCTTGCTTTTAGCCTGCTCTGCCCAGTCAGAGGTTAGGTTTGAGAAAGGATGTCCTGACCTCTGAGGACAGGACGTTGTAGCTTCCCAGATTACAGGAGTTCAAGGCTTAGTTCCAGGCTAAATGCAAGCTTTGTCACATAGGTGGGTACCTGGGGGATGTTTTGGTAGCTTGGGTCTCTCCCAGGGGACATGACCCCTGGAAGGATGTCCTGGAGCAGTCACAGGACACATGAATTAAGAAAATCATCCTCAACCAAAGGGACTAGGCATCAAAAGTGCCTAGAGACCATACAACAAACAACCAGAAAAACGCAGAGAGGCTGGGGGGATGCTGCCCTTCTAGGGTAAGGAGGGCATGAGGTAGGGACCTCCACCCCAGTGTCACCATCATGCTTTGGTCCCAGGGAGGCACAGAGCAGCTCACTGTGGCTGACTTATGCAACCTGCAAATGAAGAAAAGCTGCTCTCTTCCTACCTCCTCCTGTTTGCAACAC
This sequence comes from Promerops cafer, assembly GCA_013398275.1. NCBI lineage: Eukaryota > Metazoa > Chordata > Aves > Passeriformes > Nectariniidae > Promerops > Promerops cafer. The sequence goes on along the minus strand of VZSE01011613.1, from coordinate 246,333 downwards.
AAATCAGAGAAGCAAAAATGAGCCCCTGTTTTTTATGATAAAAGGTATATCAGCTTTCACTGTTTTTTGCCTCCTGTTGTTAGAAATCAGGTCAAGGGGCTGGGTTAAACAATTCCTGTCCAGTCTTTCTTCCAAAGATAACTGCAACTTAACTCTCTTGCTTTGCACTGTTTTTGCTGCCTTTAATCAGGTTAATTTTCATAGTGGGGAGGAGGACACAGAAGCTGCTTGGCCATGCTGGATGACAGCTTATGCCTGCCTCACAGGTTTATTTTAACTCTGGCTTGCCATCCTGTGTCTGAGTTCTTACATCTCAGGTTAGCACTGGTAGAAAATAATACCCAGATTTTCACAAGTCATGTAAATCACTTCTAATTCAGCAGAGAGTTCCCATCCTTGCAAGGATCACTCCACCAGTTATTACTTTGGAGTGTTATATCCAACTGTGAAGCTCACAGGAACAGTGAAAATTAGCTCAAAATACAAGATTTATGTTTATCTTTCCTTCATCTCCAGAATCTGTTTAACCTGTGTGAGATGAAATCCAGATCTGATCCAAACAGTCACCCCTCTCTGTAGGCTCCAGCCAATCTCCCAAACCTTTGTTATTCAGAGTGGGGGAAAAAGAGTCTGGTCATTCTCCTTTATTTAAATTGCAAAAAGGTAATTCTGATTGAGATTCAGAAATGCAGGTGCTTCTTCTGAGGGTACTCATCACTTAGGGCTCCAGAATTGCTGGTAGCAAAGATCTCTTGCCCAGTCACAGATTTAATGCCACACCACTGAATCCTCTGGTGAGATTATCGTTGTTATGGCAGTCATGGAGAGGACAACTTCCAGGCATCTCATTCATCCCCTCTGCTCTGGCAAGGCATGCCAGATGCTTTGAAGCTGAGATGGAAGTGCTGGGCTTGGTTACTGTTTCTGTGAGAGGTGGTAAGCAATGCCAAGAGCCTGCAGGAAGCCACTAGTAGAGTGCAAACTGCAAGAAATGCAGATTTGTTTTTGAATTGTACCAGTACCTGCCCATGTGGCAAGGTTGAAACTGATTCCAGATCAGGGGATTTTCCTATCCCTATTCCAGTGGTTTGCAGTGTTGTTGTGAACTCAAGTCTGAGTGGAAGAAAATGAAGCTGTGGAGAAAGAAGTGAAATATCGTTCTTGCCACCACGATGCCTAGCTAGTCCTGGATAAGCAAAGCCCTAGATGTACATATTGAGACTGCATTTCTCTTATCTGAGATCAGGCATTGCTGGAAACAGAACTTGTGAAACAGTGCGAGAATAACAATTTTCACTGGTGGGAAACAAGCTGTTCTTGGAGTGTATAGGGGGGTTTGACAGTCTCATCAACAGAGTGTGTTTTAATCTCTGCCCAATTCCTCCTGCATATAGCCCAGACCTACTGTGGGACCTTGCTCAAGCTCAGTGGTAGGGAAGTGCTTCCACATGCTTCACAATTCCACCAGATGCATATCTGCATCTTCGGGCACCTAAACATTAGTAATCTGTCAATGCTGCGTGCCTTTTTTCAAGTGTGATAAATAGACCATCCTATCCCTGGGCTGCTGAAGGGAAAAGCGTGTTGAAGGCCAGAAGGTGACCAGATGCTTTGGTGTCAGAGACAGCACCAAGTGCCTTGGGTGCTGGGAAAGTTGTCAAGGAGGATTGGGTTTTCGTACTGGTCTTGTGAGATGGGACAGACCCATTCAGTCACCATGGACAGTGGCCAGGGTGTGCAGCCTGTGGGCAAGGCACAAAACTGAGCCCAACGAGACAACAGCAGCACCACAATCTCTCCCAAAATCCAGTACCAATTTCTGTGCCCCTCAGCTCCCTCCCATCTTACAAGTGCAGAGTAGAAGCCCAGGGGGCTGAGGAAGCATGGTAGCAGGTGCTTTTCTGTGCCCCTGTGCCACGGTGGAATCTGATTGCTTAGAGCTGCAGCAGCAAGAGCTCTGGGCTTCCACCTCCCACCACTTCCCACCTCCCACCTTGCAGTGGGGAGCACAAACCACATTTTTCCCCACCAGGCTGAAAGTAGAGACCTGGATATGTACAGGGTCCCTGCAGCATCATTTGGGTCTCTCTAACATCATCTTCTTTGCCACATCACTGGGACAGTTGCCTGGCTGGGTTTGATCTGTGCTGCTGTTTTCCTGGATCACAGCAGTAGCAGCATTACCAAAGCACCGCATTAAAAGAGTCTGATCTGTCAGATGTGCTTGATTTACATTCAACACAACTCCAGACAGGCAGAAAGCTGTGCTTAAGCAGATCCTACTGCAAGATTGGGGTCTAGGAGCGTGCAATTGTGTGTGTGCACAAGGGTTCATGTATTTAGAGAAATAATGTTTCCCCTCCATCCAAGGCCAGGAGACTGAAATCCAAGCAAGCCGAAACTTCTTTACCATTGACGCCATAACAACATTTGAGGTTTCGAAAAGGAGCGGAAAAAATGTGTTGCTGTAGTAAGGGAATTGTAATAAGATCTTAGCCTTGGAATAACGTGCTCTTTAGTGAAGCAGCAGCTCTGCAGCGCTTCCGCCTCCTTGAGATTTGTGAGGAGAAATGTGCCCCAAAGAATGCTAGTTATTCTGAATGGCGAGAAAACTCAGCTGAGGGTGAATGAAAGACATCCAGGAAAAACAGAGGAGCACTGCTCTGCTGTTCTCCTCCCAGCTCCCACCTCCCTTCCTCAGCAGAGAAGTGTGATGCAGGAGCCTGGTGGGGACTCTGGTTAAAGCCGCGAGTTCATGGAAGCACTTAAAAAGAGTGAGACTGCAACACAGAGAGGGGAATAAAGTGAGTTATGGGTTATGTGGGACCTGGCTGCAGAAGTGGGGCATGAACCCCACCAGGAGAGATGGCAGCTCTCTCCAGAACAGTGCTCCAACAAATCTGACCTGTGAGGGGTTGGACCTTGCACCCAGACCTCTGCTTGTGTTCATGTAGCCTATAAGCTTTGGGAGCTTCCATCCCAGAGAGCTGGTTGTCCTGAGCTATGCCCTCCTGTCTCTGGCCTGTGGGGACCAGAGCTGTGCATGGATGCACTCAGGACTGAGGCTGCTTCCCAGGGCTCAGCAGCCACTGGATCCATAGCAGCACAGCTGCAGGTGAAAGTCATGGACGTACAAGGCAGCAGAGGAGACTCCAATAACTTTTCAGTCTCTCCTCCATGCCTGGCCAGGGGGAATATTTCTTACAGAGCAGGTTTTCTTTGAATGCACTTCAGAGCAAAAGTCTGCAGCTGTCCATAGTAGTCATGGAGGGCAATTAAAGGCAATTTCACATTGCCCATTCTTAAACAACCCTGTGTAATCTGGGCTGCTATGCACAGGCTCAGCATCATATATTCAGTGATGTCAAAGCTGAGTTACGACACAGATTTGATATTTCAGGTTGTAAGAGATAGCTCAATGAGAAATAGCAGTTCAATGCTTGATTATTGTGGAAGGAAGAGAGGACAGAGAAGAAAATATTATTTTTCCTTGATCAGTCCATAGTGTGCCAGCTCCTTTGCACAGTGTGAGTTTCCCTGCCTCAGAAGAAAAAACGCAGCAAACCTGAAGAACATACAGAGAGGGCAATATATATTGTCAGAAGTCTGGATTAGTGTCTATGCAAAGGGTAATCAGAATAGGACTCTTTATCCAGAAAAGAAAAAAAAAAAAAAAAAAAAAAAAAAANAAAAAAAAAAAAAAAAAAAAAAAAAAAGACAAAACAGTCAGTGGATGTGAAGACAAAATTGTGATGGAAAAGATGAGGTAACTATTGTTTGTCATCCATCCCCTCCCACAAGGGGACCATGTGAAACCACCTGGGACATGTTTAAAGCCGGCTGAGGCGGTCCATCATTTGTGGGTTGTTAAGTTCTGCAGTATTAGAGGACACTGTGTATTGATTATATTTTTTTTTTTTAAGACAGTGGTCAATATTTTACTGGGCACCACCATGGCAAAGAAGACTATGAAACACCAGAGGACTTGCACTGTGTTCAGGAACCACAAATTCCTCTTGCTTGGAAAGTGTTTGGACTAAAATATCACTATATTTTCACCTTTCTTTTTGTTTATTTCTAGGCATCTCTTGTCCAGTCCATGACACTCTGTCAGATCAACCTGGTTTGTCCCAGAGTAGTGCAGTCCTTTGGTCAGGACATCTGTGAAACCACTTGTACAGGGTAGGGTTCACATCCATTTTTCCCAGTGCAAGTGGACACTTCTGCCTTAATTTGAGCTTGGCATAAGCATCAAAAAATTAAAATAAATGTTTCTAGTCCTGGTGGGTACAGAGAAAAACTCAGGTATGAAGAAATAGGAAAATGGAGGCAATGCCAACTTCTTGCATTTCAGAAACACAGGTTTCTGGGGAACAGAGCCAGGCTGGTGGGAAATATAGTAAAACTCCATTCTGCATGGATATCTCAACCAAGGTACACCAGTAAATATTGTCAGATAGGGTAGGGACTCCATATTTTTTCCAGGGCAGTGGCCCAACAGAAAATGCTGCAGCAGTAACTCAGTGAATTTTTCTCAGGACCATGTTGTGTCCTAACTGTGTATGACTGCTGCCTGGGAGCTGAGGGCTGGCATCAGGGTTGAGACCCGTGTGAATTTTAGAGTTTAGCTCTAAACTGAGATTCTTCTGAAGTTTTGTGGAAGGCTTCCTGATATTATGTTACCTGTTAGAGGGATTTCAGGACCTATTCATGCAGAAGAGAGAATTAAGAGCAGGAGTCTCCTCTGACCTATGATCAGGATGAATCCAGCACTCCAGGCACAACTCAACCAGAACTGCTGTGGTTTTTTACTGGAAATGGGCCAGCTATGCAGCTGAGACATTATCAAAATGTGCTGTCTGGGAGCAAGATCAGCCTGAATCTTCAAGATTACAATGAAAGTTGAATATGGAAGAGAGGTCAGTCTGGACTTCATCACAAAAACATACATTTTATTCAGGCTAATCCAGGAAACAGGCTGAGACAGCACTTAGGATCTTGACTGTGTGGGTACAGATGTACAACATATATACAGCAAGATCTGTATCAGCACAGCTCACCCCAGCATGCCAGGCCATGTCATTGATGCAAATTGCACTACTTGATGACAGAGCTGCCTCTGTGATCAAAACTCCAGGAAAAGCTTGAGATACTGAATGGACACTGAGCAGAAGTTAACCTGGCTGGATGCTGGCCATCTAAAACCTAGATGCCTGGTCCTATCTGTTCATTTTGGAGCTTTCCGAAGGAAAAAAAAAAAAAAAAAGTTCATTTCTGGGACTAATTATTTCACTTAGCTTTGACAGTTGTTTTGAGATGGAATTGTTCATCCTCTGGACACTGAGGCATCTGAGACAGCAAGTTTAGACTAGATTCCTACTTTCAGATGATTAACATTAGATAAATTCCTCACAACTGTTCTTGAATTTTAATTCCTTCTTCAGATCTATTGCTGACAGCTAAAATATTTCCCTGCAAACTTTCATTCTTTACAGTTTAAGGGAAAAAAGGTCACTGCTCTAACTTAGGCAGACTTGAGCAGGTAAGGATTTATAGGGCAAAACCTTATTAGAGTTTCAATCAAATTTTAAATAAAGTGGCTAAAACCAGGCAGTGATAAAATGATAATATGCACCATTCTTTTTGCCAGTGATGGGACATTGCACATAGTAGGACTTAGTTCTCTTAAGTTCTTCCTAATTACAGTTACTGTAATATTAAGTCTCTGTTCTTTTGGGATACAAGTGAGAAAATTTAATGGAAATTCTGTAGCAATCACAGTCGCTAAATCTGAAGAAAAGTCACTGTAACTGTGAGGGATGTGCTAACTGCTGGCCTGATCCTGCCACCCAGTGTGCACGACATTTGCCTGCTTGAATACTCCCGTTAATCTCCGGGGAGCTATTTACATGCAGCAGAATTACAGGTTCACACCAGCCTTCAGAAACATGGCAGGCATTTGATGCACTCAGCCACTAATTCTGCCAAGGGAACTGGGGCAGATCTTCCAATGGAGAATAGGGATTTTTTTCAGTACTTTGTTAATAAGTGTGTTCTCACACATTCATCTGCTATGGGTATAAATATGTACCGAGGACTAATTCTAATGGATATTGAGATTTTTAATTAACATCTGGAAAGAATTTTGAGCTATTTCTCATCTCATATATGCAATTTAGGGTGGAGGGTGTAGGAGAAAAGCTGAATTTTATTGCCGTTCTCCATGTTTAATGAGAAAATTTTGACACTAAAGCAACTGGGGGAGGAAACAAATGCTCAAAGGATAGATTTCTAATCAGGGCCTAAAAAATCCACTCATCTACTGGTAGATGTACAAAGTATCTATATTTTGTTTATTGGCCTCTTGCAAAAACTGATCAGGCATGTCTGGAGTAAATAATTTGTATTTTCAAACATAACAAACTAAAAAGGCAACGCGCAGGATTTTTTGCAAACTATGCCATTGCACATGTGCAAACTTGTAAACTTTGCTGCTCTTTCAGGGGTGTAGCTGAGGACAGAAATTTGCCCTTTGAGTTTGGGTGGTTTTGTGAAATACATCTGAAAAAAGCCCGCAATATGTCTCCTCGAGTCATAAGTCAGCGGTTGGGTGACTGGTTTGAATTAGGACAATGAACAAAGACAAACGAAACATAATCCTGCACGTCTGTACATTCTGGAGGCTTTCCTCTTCATTTGGTGTCAGTACTGAACCAAAAGTATTTAGAGAGGCAATATTATTGAACACAACAAATAGGAAGCAAAGCATAATTTTTGTTAGGGGTAAGTCATCCCGTAGGCAGAGCATTCCATCAGTCTTACTGCATTTCACTGCACTGAACTATGGTTAATTTGTGGTCGGAAAAAATAGAGGCACTGTGGTTCCTGAAAATTACATACTGGGTTTCCAGTTTAAAGAGAAACAAAAGGCATGTGTTGTAAATATATATTTTTTTTTCTTTACTTTTAAAAACAAAAGCCCATTTGAACACTCGGTTTAGGTTCTATTTGGCACCTACAGTAACTACATTATTTCACTGTCCATTTAGGAAAAATTTCTCCAGTGGGAAAAGGAAAATCAGCATGATTGAAGAACTGGCAGCTACAACTTAACTGTGTTCTTGTGTCAAGCTCTTTACAATGGTGACAACATTTGCCCCCTAATTGTACAACTACAGAAAGCACATTCTTGGTTTGAGCAATGACGATTATTAGCTATTAGAAGAAAATGCCAACATAAATATTGGACTCTGCCATCATTTGGGATCTTCAGCTCAGAATCATAGCTTTTTGCAGAGGGTATATGCCAAGCATTACAGACTTCAGGCAGGAATTGCTTGTTAAGGTTTGTTTCTTTGGAGGTCAGGGTAAATGATCAAAATGATGGGTTTGACCTTGAGATTTTTGGCTTAGGGATTGTCATCTGGGACATGTTTTTTACATAGCTGAGCCTTGACCATAAGAACTTCCTTAACAGAGATATGTAATTTAGATGTTGTTCTGTTTATATTTTGCTTTCAAAGACTGCATTTTTCTGCAAATCACTGAACCCTGAATATCACCTACTGTTCGTCCAAGAGAGATAATCAAGTAGTCAGAAATGAAAGATTCTCTCTTATTGCTTATGCAATATTTTCAGAAGAGGAAAACTTTATTTTCCAAGGGGGTGAAATGACAGTTGTCAGCTTGAGTAACACGTTGGAAATCTCTCAACCCCAGGGCCTGTGTTTCTGGGGATGGAACCAAGAAATCCTGGTAGCTTGGTGTTAAAAAAGACACACAGGTAGGAGGGGTGATGGAGGATTTTTTATAGCTGGTTGGTGGCCTGAGATGGATGCTCTGAGCAAGTACAAAACTGAATGTACCTCTTCCTGCTGTCACAAATCTATACATCTAATGTCTTTTTTATTTGGGGGGGTTGGGGGGAGGGCTTATAGGTCTTTGCTTCCCAAAGTGACCTTGAAGTAGGAATTTTGAACATGGCATAAGCCTATTTTTCCAGTTTTGTAGAGCTTCTGTTTTCCCAGGACTGTAGTCAGTGTGTCAGTTTGCCTGAGGGAACTTGCACATTTTATGTTGGTCGATCTGCAGCTGGGCATTGATAACAACTGTCACTGGTCCAGCCAGGGCTAGAAACAATGGAAAAAAATCTCATCATAAACTCACAAAGCTTGGCTGCAGTTTTGCAAACACAAGGAGTTTTGGAACTTCAGATAAGCTTCCAAAGGTCTGGATCCAGGTCCAAACAAAACCCAAGTTTTAAAATTATGAGGCTTGTGCATTAATAACAGTCATATATTTGCTTCCACTTGGAAATACTAAATATTTTATGGATTTTCACATGCCCCAGTTGGTTCTCTGTGCTGGCTGGGATGGTTGGAGTCCCTCTGCCTTTGCAACTATATAGACATCAATAAAGATGAATAAAGCTGGGCAGTCAGATTCTAATTTATGCTAATCATGTTGGATGGCTCAGGGCACTTCAGCACACATGCTTAGCCAGTGACCTTTCACACTTCTCTTTCTAGATCAAAGCACTTTATTCGTCCCCTTCCAAGAAAATCACAAAGACAAAATTCCCATTCACCATGCTTTTATTAATCTACAAAGGGCCAAATCCTGACGCCTTTAATCTGCTCCTACTCGTCACTGCCATGATTTGAAGAGTAGAGCATTGCCATCAGAGTTCTGGCCCCAAAACCAACATGTAGAATGGCCAAATTCTCAGTAGACATAAATGAAGATGGCACCGCTGCCTTCAGACAGGATCTTTGTATCTCACAGTATTTCCTTGAGGCCAAACCCTCTCTCTGTGGAATTGATAAATCCCTGATCCATCTTTTATTTTTCAGCTGAATCCTCACTGCCTTCTTGCACGGATTTGTTGCACTGGCTCTTACCCAGTTTGGGCAATTGTCACTGGGTGACCCTCAGAGAGGTGCCCAGGGCTGAGCAGGTCCTCAGGGTGTGACAGGACTGAATTAGATAATACAAATATGGGCTTCTGGTAATACAGACTGCTTCAAAACGAAGCACATTTAGAAAATTCCTACCAATGTACATGTGAGGGGGTCTATTTGTTGCAATCTGTTCGGGTCTCCGAGCCTCATTCTCAGGCTGTAACAGGCGAACTCCCACAAAACTCACTTCCAATTTACAACTGTGTCAAGGAGAGGAGGATCAGGGCATCTGATACACACACATCAGAATAAAAAGCATTTTCAGCAATTGCAGATTGGTCACAATTTCAGTTTTCCTCCTCCTGATTAATTTCCATACTTCTAAAAAGTCAAACTTCTGTTCACTCCTTATGGTTTATGCTTGCTTATGTTTGATACTGTTAGAGTGCACTTTAAAATACAAAGAAAATTCTGTTTCTTTCTCATGCTGAACTTCCTCTTCCAGTAATGTTTTCAGTCTGACTAAATTTCAATTAAAAATATGAATAATACAACTATTTTTAAAAATTGTTTTCATCAGTTCCAACAGCATTTAGTAGTTGCTACAACGATAAGGGGATATATTAAAAACATTGAAAAGAATTTATTTCCCTTAATAAAATATGTGCTTTTCTACTAAGAACCTTTTCACAATAATCCATGTTTTCCACAGAACTGTCTTTTTAAACTAAAAACATAAATAAAATTTAAAACTCAGTATTATAACTAGTACTTGAAACAGCCAACAAACCTGATGTTTGAGTCCTGCTGAAAATACCAAGATTTTCCCCAGTAGGCGTACTTTTTTAGGACAGTTCAAGAAATGTCTCTTTTATTAATGTTTCACGGGGTGCACAATATGCCAGCTGAAAAGCAATTAATAGATAGTGATAATTATCTGAGATTGAAATGTCTGCTTATATTACTTTTTAATGGTGGTTTTGAAATATTAAAAGCAAGGAAATGGGCAGATCAGATGACTGATTCATAACCCAGATGTAATGCCACGGAGGGGTTTAATAAAATGAATACATGCTTTTAATGAACTAGGACAGAACTAATATGTTAATGAAACATTAGTTCTCAGACATCTGACCAGAGAGAAGTTTCTTTCTCCTGCTAGTTTGGATCAAAGTTCACTTGAAGGTGTTTATCACATGCTTTAGAGCATCAGATAACAAAAGGAGGATCTTTTGAACCACTACTGCCTTGAGCCTGTTTGGTGCAGTGACATTTTCCTGCAGACTATCAAACACCACTGACCTCAGCACATGCTGTGGGTGCTCCAAAGGTGGTTGTTTTACACACTCAGAGCTCTCCTAAGGGGCCTGCAATGGCTCTGAGGGGTGTGAAAAAATAAAAATTTCCTAGACATAAATGCACACTGGTACAAACGGTGCCACATTAAACTGCTACAGTCACAGCAAGTCAACATATGTGCAGACATACTGAGCTGAAGGGCTGTTATTTCATCTTCAGCTCCCACTCTTCTGCCTGGCTTTTGAAAACACACCCATTGTGTACAAGTTTGTGCTTACATGGATTTTTGCATTATTTTGCAGCCTCTGTAGTGATTTGTCGTTTCATGGCCTCAGTCAGAGCCCTCCACATGGGGTCTGTGGATGCCTGCAGGACAGAGGCACACTCTCATCTGGTTTGTGGGAGCTTGCATCATGTGATTAATGACTTTTGGTGATATAAAATGTCCTTGAATTAGTAGATGCTGCTGCAGTCCCCTTCTATCCTCACAGCAAGAGCCTCAAAAACTTTTGTCTCAAACATGCCAGCCAAAACAAAGGCCAGTGTGATGTTTTAGGAGTTCTGGCTGCTCTGAAAGTTTTGCAGGTACAGCCACAGGCACTGAGAGCAGAAGGATAATTTTAACCCTGATTGCATACTTCACTATATTCCATGTTTTCTCTGCGTCTTTCCCTCCCAAGTATGGCAGGGCTAAGAAAGAGCTCCTCTCATGCAACCACGTGTATTTGCTGTATGGCCTTGACAATCTCCTTCTGTAGCCTGGGTCTCACTCAAATTTGGAGGGTCTTCCTGAAACTTAACTCCTATTTCTGAGCTGCTCTGAGCTCCTTGCTGCCAGATAAATTGTTTTTGACAAGTGCTAAAGAGGACCATGTTACTACCCCGGCTTAGGCCAAAGCATTTGGCAGCACAATGAAGGATTTTCAGCCCACTGGCCTGGCTTGCACAATTTGAGTGCAATTCAGTGTCTCCTGGCAGGATGCTCACACTGTTGCCTGCCTGTGGATTTGTGCCAGCTGGAGGCTTCATTCCTGTAGAAGATGAAAGGCAGCCAGGTACCAAGTAGATGTTTTACCTCTGAAAGCCTCCTGCTGTGTTTGTTTCCTTTAGAATGATTTTCTTGTTAGGGCTTATTTGCCTGCAGGACAGCATGATGATGGTAATCTCTTTGGGAATGATGCAGATGAGTTAATTATTAGTGAGCTTCTGGAAATGGATCCCCATCTCTTTGGTAGGAAGATGGGCATGAGAGGCCTTGCAGAGAATCAGCAATGGACAAGTCCCTTATGAACAACTCCCTGGCCTCAGAAAAGTGATGTTAGGCCTTGGAAACCCAAAGTGGGATCTCTGCAGTAATGAGGGTGGCAGTTGTCTTCTGCAGCCCTCCATCTAAATGAGGGAAACTTCAAATAAAACATCTGCAACAGAAAAATCTGGTTTGAGCAATTTAAGCTCATGTTACACTCTGACTGCAGCAATAGTCAAAGGAGATATCCTACAGAAGTAAAAAGGACTTATCTTACCATCATTCAGGAAATCTGAACAGACATTTTTTCAGTTTCTGTGCCACATTCACATGCTCCAAAGATGCTGTGCACTCTGCAGGCAGGGACCCACTCGTCCCTGGGCTTTATCTAACATCTAACCTTGCTTTGATGCTATCTCAGAAGGGGAAGGTCAGGGAAAATTGCTATCTTTTTCCAGCAAATTGAGTAGATAACTAAAGTGCTGCAATACAATTTGGCAAAGGAGTCTCCTGTCTAAAGTCAGGCAGTGGCATTGGCAGTGTTGCAAGGACATGAGCTCAGGAAGAGCTCTGGGCTGAACAGCTCTGGGTGCCACAGAGCTGACAGCAGCCAAGGCTATGACCCAGGCAGCTCAGTGGCAAACAAGAGGCAAAGGTCCCATTCTGCCCACTGGCATCCAGGCTGTGAGTGGTCAGTGACCTTGGGGTCCAGGCTCAGTGTGGCAGCCAAGGCAGAAGCCCACCCAGGGTGCATGTCACACAGTAAGAGCTGTCATACCTAGAACCATACACAGAATTGGGTTGGGAGGGACCCCAAAGGTCATCTAGTTCCAAACCCCCTGCCATCGGCAGGGATGCCACTCACTGGATCAGGTTGCCCCATATTGAAGAATGGAGTGAAAGGGTGAAGGAAAGTCTTCACCTTCCCCTCCAGGATGAGGTGCTTCTTTCCAGCTCTTCAGTGCCACAAAGCAGACACACCCACAGGGCTCACTGCTGCACCCCAGGACTATTCGTGTCTGGTCACTCTGGCCATGTCACACCACATACTCCCTGTCCCTCCCCTTCCTTGCATGACCTGGCACCCATGGCATTGCCACACTGCTGGCGCAGCACTGCCACTGGCAGGGGACACGCTCACGTCAGGCCACCAGCACACCAAGGGGCAAGCCCCACTTTTCCATGTCAGAGGCTCACCCATTTTCAAAACCAATAAGGACACATGGAACGACAAGTTATGGGGGAAGGTGCACTAACATCACTACTGAAATGCCAAGTAATCAGGAGGAAGTGAAATGAAAATTGAGGAGCTAGCTAGCTTTCCAGGGAAACTCAAAGGAGTTATATACATATATATACATATATAAAAATCAATGTGCATATATTTATATGCATCTATGTAGAAGAAGAGGATGGCTTAAGAAAAGAATTTGCAAAATCCCTGTATTTCATCTGGTATGCTATTTCCTCAGATAATGCAAGTGACTGATGTGTGGAGGTTGCTGCACATCTATTTCCTATAGCAGACAGAGCTATTACTTAAGCAATCAATATTTAATCTCTATTAGGGAATGTCATTTTTCAACCTTCTTTAAAAAGTGCATGTGCGGCACTTGATATAAATCACAGCCAGGCAAATCTGTGCTGGACTCAGAATCTTCCCCCATATTTTAAGGGAGGAACAAGCTTTTTCATGGGAGGAAGAGGAAGGGAAAGAACTCAAATATCTTTGATAGTTCTGACTATTTCAGGCAATGGAATGAGTCCAAAATAGCACAGGCTCGATTCATACCCTGATTTTTGCAAGGGTGGTAGAGAACATGGGGGAAGGATATCAGCATCTGTCCTGTGGGGAGTCAAAAACTGCAGCCAGAGCTGGCTGTAATGATCCCTCTCCTCTGCTCACAGAAAGAAGGCTTGGTCAAAGCTGAAACATCTTACAGAAGTATGTCAGCTCATAGCTGGAAGAGCTTGGGGCAGACTGACAGAGAGGAACTCAAGTACTAAAGGCTGATGAGGATTGTGGAGATTCAGAATTAATCTATTCCCTGCCTAACCTGGGGTGATCCCAGAAGAAAATGCTGGTCTGGGTCAAATAGTGCAGAAATTAGAATCAGTTCTGGTCAGACTGTTCTTGTTTCTTATTCAAGTCACAGTTTCAAAGCAGCCCCAGCAGACCAAGTCACCAGGTTTGGGCAGCACCTCCAGCATTGAGCCTAAAATCCAGGAAAGGTTTCTTATCCTTATTTTTGTCCTTTAGATAAGATATGAACTTCCCTGTTCCTGTGTCCCAGTGGTTGCTGGTGGCTGGACTGGTCCCAGTTACACCAGTGTGAGGGCAGGGTGCTCCTCCCTGGTCCCCCACCTTCAGCCCTGCTGCTGTGCAGCCCACCCCAGCTGCCTCAAGGCAGCACAGGAACTCCCAGCCTATCCCTCTCAAAGACCTCCCTCATCATCCAGCATAAAGATTTTTATGCTAAAACACCCTTTTTCATCACTCAGAGCTATACAGAAGGTGAATTCAGTTGGAACTAGATGGTGTAACTTCCCTAGATTTGAAGTGAAATTTCTGCCAATTTTAAGAGTATTTGAGGAAATCAGGAAAATGCAGAGATAAGACACAAAGGTGTGTGTCCAGCACTGAAAGATGCCCAACAGAGCAGCTGTCCTACCTTTTGCAATGATATAAACTTGTGGTTGTCCTCGTAGAAATACACAGAGAATTGGGGCAAATGTAACAGCAAAGAGATGTTTTGTGTGGATGTGACTTGGCTAAAGGTTCTGAGAACACATTTAGGTATTCAGCATGAAGAAAAGCATGGGGGGGCTGAGATTTATCGGGAATAAACACTGAGTCAACAGAACTTCATTATTTACTGTCACAGTTCAAGGCCAGAAGAACACACCAGGAACACAAAGGACACGCTGGCTCAAGGCTGCTGAAAGTTAATGTTGTGCAATATTTCTGCAGATGTGGAATAACAAACTATTCCAAAAGCCAATGCTCAGTTCAGCTGAGAGTGAAACCAGCAGAGAGAATGATCATAGAGCAGCATCAGAAGGAAATATGTAGCCCAATTNATGCCATTGGTTTTGTTTGCTTCCAGGTCTCTGCTCTCACTGTCACCAAATCCATTGTGGGTTGCTCCTGGGCTCCTGTTTGGAGAGGATCTCAGCACTTTTCATAATAATAATTTAAAAAAAAAAGGCTCATTGTGACTGAGGGAATTTATTTCAGGATCTGCTCCTTACAGACAATGCAGATGTGCCAGGGTTGGCTCTGGTTTATGAACAGCAGGGACACTGGTTTTTATTCTCCAGGGTGTGTAAGGTAGTGACTGCTGTGGTCACCTCATCTCCTGCTTGGCACGAGTCTAAGGGAGTACCTTGAGTTATTCCAAGACTGATGCTGTGTGCTGACTGGTTTGATCACCCTGAAGAGTCTGTCAATGGACCCAGAGACTTTCATTGTGCCTGATCACACCCCTGGAGTTCTCTCATGTTTGAAAACAGCCCCTTCCAGGAGCTGCAGGGAAAAATGCAAGGAACACACAGCAAATGTACATGAAATAATTGATGCACAGGAAAAGCTTCAGGTCTCTTTGCTTGTGGGAGTTTCTTTCTTGGATATGACTGGTGTGGGTTTTTTTTGTTTGTTTGTTTGTGTTTGTGTTTGTGTTTGTGTTTGTTTTTGTTTTTGTTTTTGTTTTTGTTTTTGTTTTTGTTTTTGTTTTTGTTTTTGTTTTTGTTCAATTTTCTTGAAAAAAGGCAGTTTCACTTGTTTCCCCTCCTGGGAGAGGATCTGAGAACAAAACACCCCCTGACAGAACTTAACCACTTTTTAAATGTTCTCCTGGAAATCTCAGGGATAGTGAGGATGAGGCAGATTAAATAAAATGATGAAACACACTTGAATAAATCTGTGATAGTGGAAAACACTTGCAGGAATCACAGAAGATGGATAGAACCCAAAATGTCCACTTGTTCTTTAGATTTTTCAATATCAAAGACTCCTTCTGTGTTTGGCTTAAGATTGAAAGCTTGTTCGTATTTCAAAAAAAATATTTGTCCTTACCTTCTTCAAGCAGTTTGTTTTAAATTCAGAGCTCTGTTTGAGACACTTTATTTATGGTTGCAGTATCAAGATAGGTCTTGGCAACATCTCCTCCTACAAAAGACAAGTATTTGTAAAATGGTTCAAACCATTGTGTATACACAGGGATACTGATTAATAGACACAAGAGAGCAGAAGCAGAGCTTTTCCAGCAATGTCTATACAGAAGTTTTGAGCTGAAACTCTGTGATGCACAGCCTTGCTGCAGAATTCACTGTTCCAGGCTTCTGCTCCAAACGGGGCTGTAAATTACCATTTCAATGGCTTAGCTTTAATTAACTATTTTCCCAAGTACGATTCCAAATAGTAAAAGTGAAGGCTTTGGGTATCAATTTCCAGGTTTTGTAGCATTATGCAACTCTCTGCCTACTTTTGTGGGGTTTTATTACATTTTCCAACTTTCCCTAATCCCATATAAATGATCAATATTTTTTTTTTCAGCCCTAACTCCTAAGTGACTCTCTCTAAACCCTGTGTAATACCCAATATGTTTTGTTCCCATTTGAGAGTTCACATTATTTCAAACAAAAATGCAATCTCAGTGAAGTTGAAATGTATGGTTTTGGTTTCAGGGCTACCTCTTCTGACATAAAACTACTAAGCCTCTATTGAAATATATATGATTCTACCATAAACACCCCTTTTATAGAATGCACCTGGAGAATATAATGGAAAACATATTTGTTACATTTATGAAACCGAGCAACTGTTCTGCAATAATATATAGTCCATTTGATATTTAAAAGGTCATAATTTTACACAAAGAAAAATGCAGGCAGGGTAAAAAGTAACATTAAAAAATGTAGCTGCACATCTCACACATCTGCTTTTGTATAAGGCTGACAAGAGCATCTGACTCCATCCATGCAGCTCCCTCTAATCACAGACAGACCAAGAGAACATCTCCATACCTCACTGCCCCTCAGATTCAGCATTTCCCAGTCCATAACAGTTTCACCTCCCCGTCCCTTGGGAGATAAGAACACGATTCCCATTTTTTCTTTTTCAGTGGGGGGGAACTGAAGTGTGGGATGGATAAACTCATTTCCAAATGCCACACAGGAAGCCTGCAGGAGAGCTGGATCAGACCCAGCTTTGCCAAGTGTAAGATCAAGTTCAAAGAGCCTCGTCTGAATGGTTGCATATAACATGAGTTAGGAGCCCCAGGAGACCACGTGCTACCTGACAGTGCAGGAGTGTGAACCACTCCATAGAGGAATACAAACCTTCTGTACCTGGAAAGCAAAGTTCAACAGCTGTAACAGCTCTCGTGGCCCTGGCATCAGGTCCTGATCATGGATGTGCAGTGCCCACAAGGAGGAAGTGCATGCCTGGAACAGGTCTGAAGTATCACCCTTCCTTCCAGTCAAACTGTGCAGGGAATCACAACAACCTCTGAGATTTTCCTCACGTGATTTACACTTAAAGAAACAGAGACCCTTTGTACACTAAGTACTGGGAGAGCTCCCTGCCCCATTGAGGCATTCCAGTAGCTGAAGGAGGCTCGCAAGAAAGAGGGAGAGAGACTCTTTGCATGGGCAGACAGTGATAGGACAAGGAGAAGTGGTTTCAAACTAAACCAGGGGAGATCTAAATTAGCTATCAGGGTGAAATGCATTCCTCAAAGGGTGGTGGGGTGCTGAAACTGCTGCCCAGGGAGGCTGTGGATGCCCCATCCCTGGAAACATTTGAGGCCAGGTTGGATGGAGCTTGGAACAGCCTGGTCTTGTGGGTGGCCCATGGCAGGGCGGCTGGAACCAGGTGACCTTTATGGTCCCTTCCAACCCAAGGATTTCTATGATTCTATATATGACAGCTCTTACTGTATGACATGCACCCAGATGGGTTTCTCCCTTTTTGAGCCTGGTTTTATTAAGATTAATGGTGAAATTCCCACCAATGAGCTCAGACTCACCCTAATGGCTTAGGGCATAAACAAATTAAAGGATTCAGGAGCCACAGTAATTGAGTATTGAGAAGAAGGTGCTGCTAAGCTTTTGGAGAAGACTGGTGCCCTCGGTGTTCTTGTTCTATTTCTCAGTGAATTCATGCGTAAAATGTTATTATTCCTTTCCATCTCTCTTTTTTTTTTTTTTTAACTGAACTTTGGCTGTGCTTTTGCGTCACACCAAACACAGTTCCTGCTCATAAGAAATTCAGTCTGGCAAGGAGTATTGTTTACTCAGACAGAAGCCTGTGTGTGTAGGTGATATAATCACTCCTCCATGAAAGCCCCATGGCACAACATTGTTGGGGGAAGGATGGCTCTTGTTCATGAGACACAGATTGCATATGGTATTGTCAGCTTGTTGTGGGCAAACTGTGGAGAATTTACTCTCCCCTGCCCCATTTAGTAGTAATGATGAACTTGGCTTAACAAGGAAGAAATTGGTCCTTTTTTCTTTCTTTCTTTCTGTCTTTGTTTTTTTCTTTTCTTTTTTAAAAGTTATTTTTATTTTTTAAATTTTTCAGTAACTTAAACTTTAAGAGGTTTTTGGCTTCACTGCCTTTGATTACAGAAGTGTGATGGACCATTTCTAATAAGCATCAACTTGCATTAGTGCATCAAATATGCTGGGTCTCCTTGCAACTTTTATGGAAAAAATGTTTTCCTTCAATACAAACACTTCCTTTCCTTGAAGAAAACAAACAACTCCAGAGCTGAGCTCTGCAGCAAATGGTGCTTCCAGAAGCTGAGGGCTCCATGATGCAAACCCTGATGGGGACCCCACAGCCCTTGCCCCCTGCCTGGCATGGGAGGCTGCCTGGCCCAGTGCGTGCTGGGAGATCTCCCCTGCTCAGGTCCTGGTCCGATGGGCTCGTCCCTCCAGCTGCTCTTTATTTTCCTTCCCTCTCGATGTCAGTTTGTCTCCCCTCCTTCAAATCTCTCCCCCTTCCTTTGTTTTTCCTTTCAGCTAATCCCTTCCTGCTTTTCCCCTGGCCCCTTCTGTGTTACATGCACACACACACTTTTCTATCCAGGGAAGTTAATTTGGATTAAGGGAAGGGACAGATTTAAGAAAGAATAGTTGTCCCTTAAAAACTCCACACAGAGATGCCCTAATTCTGGAATAAAAGCACTTTCAAATGAACACAATTCTTTGTATGCAGCAAATTAAACCAATTGAGTTTGAAATCCTTCTGCTAGGATTGCAAGTGCTCATCTGATCATGCACAAATTTAATTGGGAACATCTCCCCATGCCAAATTTGCCATAAAGACAAGATCCTGTTCCACTCCCAGGCTTGCACGGATACCCCTCCAAACCATTCAAAGAAAGCAATACATCTGCCTCCCAGCCATCCATGAAGAAATCAGGGCGCTAACATAATATTTGCAAGCCAAACTCTGCTCATTCTTCTGCAGTATTCATCTGTTTAGACTGCAAACTGGGGTGAGAAAAGTTTCTCCCTCTGTTTTTTATGTGGTGCCTGGCACAGAGAGATCCCAGCCTTCATTGTCGGGCCATGGCACAGCAAACAAAGAATTCAGAAAAAAGGGTTGTGCTTTCACAAGTGCCTCCCTGTCCCAGGCAAACTGAACTCCCCATGACATCTGTGGGGCAGCAGTTTTCACCCCACCTGACTTTAGGAACCAAACTTAGCCAGCTGCTCTCAGAGGCCTTCTGCACAGAAAGGTGGGAGAAATGGGCTCCTCTAGAGATAGGAGAGAAAATGTTCTGAGCACAAACCACAAAACTTCTCCCCAGCAAGCCTGAGAGCCACAGGATTGATCTTGCCTCAGTTAAGTGCCTTGGGTTGTATTTCCAAATACACCTACAGGCACTTTCCCCTGACATAGAGGAAATTTTATGAAAAAAAATAAGAATGCAACAAATAGAAAAGGGGTGAGAAGAGAACATGCCTCAGATTTGCATGGAGCAAAATCATGAAAGTTGAACTGAGCAAAGGTTAATATCCAGCTGGACAAGCCAAGTCTTCAGGCAGTGAGTAGCTCCATGGCTTCTCATGTGGTCAGTGAGTGGCCACTCCACATTTTTGGTGGTGTTGGGATGCAGCCTTTGGTCTTTCTACCCCAAAACTACAACTTAGCACGCCACACCAGCAGAAAATCTCAGTGCAACATGGGCACTCCTGCAGAGAGCTCCCGGCCCCAGCATCCCAGCTGTCTTATGACATCTTGGATTAACTCCTGAGATCCCAGGGCAACAGCTGATGCTTCAAAGGATTGAAGCTGCCCAGTTGTGCTGGTTCAGCTGCCCACGTATTTTGAATGAGGAGACACAGAAAATAGGTACTTGACCACAAAAAGAAGCCAAGCTAGCCATGAATTCTTCCATGGTCACTCACTGTTCTGCTGCTTGCACTGAGACAAAATGTGTTCATCAAGGCCAGAGCTGACACCCACGGCCTGAAGGCATGGCTCCCCTTGTGGTGGTGGTGACTGTGTCCATGGGACAGCTGAACAGCTTTGGAAGGTAACCCAGAGGACAAAGCCCAGCCTCTAAGGTAATGGTGTTGGAACAACTCTGACTTTGGCAGCAATCTGGGATAACGATCCCTGGCATTTAGATTTGCAGCTAACAGAGTTTCGCTGTATATCTGGTTGCCTATCTGTAGATGATATTGCTACTTGCTGTGCAGGAAGAGCCCCACACAAACAGCAGCATGTTTTCCTACCTCTGTCAATCTCTGCTATGAAATTCTGTGCGATGCGGGTTACATCCTGCTTCATACATTCCAGTGCTCACAAGAATGCTTCTAAGCCTGAAGAGCTGGCTGGAAAGCTGGCCAGACCTCTCTTTACCATTGGGAAATCCACTGAAGTTCCAGATTTAATGGGAGAGACAGGAAATGACCTGTAGCATCAACAACCATTGACATTAACTTCAGCTGAAAGGGAACACCAGCAGCCGAATACTTGTGCAAGCTCATTTCCTCTCCACAGCTGTTGCAGTCTCCAGTTCAGCTGAACTGGAGTTCAGGGCTGTGGTGAGACATGTTGGTCACATCTATGCTTGTAAACTAAACAAGAACACAGCATGGTTTGTGTTCTTGTCCTAGACCAATTTATATTTTGGCCCAGGAACAGCAACTGGTGCCGGGGAGAGAATGTCAGCTGGGTTTCTCCAGGGTTTCTTGGGAGTGATGGCTCCTCAGCAGCCCAAGCTATCATGCTGAGTGGTCACAGAGGTCCCACACAGCCACAGGTCCCTCTTTTCTCTTGCACTCACCCTTCATCTTTCTGAACCATCCCAATCTCTTACAGCACCTTGTCAATGTCACCCACAAGCTCATGGACAAATTATTATGCTGGTGGCCCCAAGTGAGATTCCGATTTCTGAGTCTCAGAACTCAGAGTCCTAAAAGGTAATGGATTTGCCCTGAGAGAAAACCAAACTAATATCTTCCTGAAAAAAATCCAACGGCAGCCCAAACATGTTTAGGAGCAGGCCTGTGGCTGCCCACGACCCAGAGGCTGTATGATCTCCTGCAGTTATAAGTGGTCTAGGGAAAGGTGTCCCTGCCCATGACAGGGAGCTGGAACAAGGTGACCTTTAGGGTTCCTTACAACCCAAACCAGTCTGTGATTCTGTGATTCTTTGAAGACAGGGACATCTGTGAGCAGTTGAGATGCAATTCCAAATAGCGCCCTGTTTTATTGCAGGTGTCAAATGGCCAGTCCAAACTGCTATTACCAGTCCAGGATTGCTAAGGCTAAAGCCATTAAGAACCAGGCAGGTTATTGGAAATCATGCCAAGTTCATCTATCTATAAATTGACCATCCCCTTATTTTGTTCTTTAAGGAGATTTCATATGAGAAAATAAACCTGGAAGAGTCAGAAACCTCAGGCAGTTATGTTCCAGCTGAGGGCATTGTGAGGGTTTCCTCACCTCTATCTATGAAGCCCATGAACTCCAGAAATCCTTCCTCCAACAATAGATACTGGGATCTCTTGTGCTTGGCCCAAAAGAAGCCCACAGATGTCCACTGCTGGCTTTTCTCTAGGCTCTCATAAAGCTTCCACAGATGTTTGCCTTGGGGCTGAAGTCTCTTCTCAAGCAGCTTAGTGCAAGTAGCTCTTGCAGCATGCTGCTTTGCTGAACTGGCAGAAAGCTTCTCTGGATATTTTTGTTATTTGGGGAGTGATTTTCTCATGAATTGAAATAAATGACTGAACTTGTTTATGTTATGTCATGGAGGGGGATAAAGCCATCTATGCAGTTTCTCCTGCTCTGTTACATATGTATGTACCAAACAGGCGCTTTGGAAAATCCCCCCTGAAACCAGAGCTTTAAAGTTAGCACTTAATCTTAGGGGACTGATCTTCAGCCAGTGTCGTCGGCAGCACCTCTACATGTGCTGGCTCAGGATTTGGCCCCAGCATCAGGGCACTGCTGTGCAGCAGGGGACCAGAAAAGGACCCAGAAAAGGAGACGCTGCTGCCATGAGGACTCTCTGAGCTGCTGGGGGATTAGCAGGTCCCATGCCAGACTGGAGCTGTGTGGAAATCAGGTGCATTTTTATTGCTGAAAGTATTTGAGGGGACAAAAAAAAAAAAAGGAAAAAAAAGGAAAAAAAAAAAAGAAAAGAAAATCACAATGCTGCTTCTGCTTTGCATGGCATTGTCTGCTCAGTGGTCTCAGGGGTCACCTTTCCTTTTGCTGTCCCCATCAGCAGCGTGTGTTTTCTGTTGGGAAGGAGAAAGAAATGAGAGAGGCTGCTTTGAGGGTGGGAGAGGTCATTCATTTAAGGCTTGTTCTTAATCCCTTTTCTGCTGCAGACTTCCTGTGTGTCTGTAAAAGCAGATCTAACCAGGAACCATGGCATCTCTAATATTATCCTTTAGCAGGTGATGTCTCAGTTGCCACTCAATGAGCCGAGTGAGACCTATCAAATCTCCTGTGCCTGCAGTGGGAAAGGCAAAAGTAGAGGCATCCCAATTTTCAAAGTATTTCTGCATGTGCTTTTCCCTCCCATATTTCAGGTAGAAAGACATTAAAAAAGAAGCTTTGTTTTCCATGCAGTTTCACATTTTAAAATTCTTTTTTCTATTTTTTTTCCAGTAGGTGTAAGTGAACAGAAGTTTTCTCTAAGGGTTCAGAAATCCTTTTTATTTTTTTCAGCAGTAGATGGAGAAGGGTAAGGGAATAATAAGCACAAAAATGTGAAGTAGAAAGGAAGAAGGAAGGGAGGAAGGCAGGAAAGAAAGAAGAAAAGGAATTAAAAATCTAACTCATTTAGAAATGGCTTTTCAAAAATCTTACCTTTCTGGTAAAAATTAAAAGGAAATTGAAAATTATTTTTCTGCAAAATATTTTCTTATTGGTGAATCAGATCTTAAGTATTCTTTCAGTCAAAAACATTTGATTTCATCCTTATTTATTTCTGCATTAAATGAAAGCAAGCTGAGACGTGGGAAATTGCTTTGATGGAAGGCATTTTCTGAAATCTGTCTGTTGCTTAAATTCCATTCCAAATCTGTTTTAGACTTACCCAAATTGAACGAAACCTGCAAAGTGTTTGAATTTCACCCATCACTGCTGTTAATCCCTCTTTTCTTCCTGTCACAAAAGAAGAAAGGTTTCATCTGTGTCCCTGGGAAGCATCAGAAAGATGAAGCCCTTCCTTACCCCACATTTAATTTTTTTGAGAAGATTCAGCTTCCAGGATGCTCAGATATTGCTGGCTGGGCTGTGCAAAGGACTCTGAGGTGTGTGTCTTCCCCTCCAACTACAGACAGCATCTGTGCTGGTAGTAACCTTCTAGGCAGTGATTTGAGATGTGAATTTCACACTGTTTCAGCGGGACACAGACCCTGGTCCTAAGCTGATCCTCCCTCCAAGGCAGACCTGGCCTGTGCCCCCCACAGATGCTGAGGTGTGAGCAGGGCCAGTGCCCAGTGATGTCCTGCACTGCACTCTCCAGACCCCGTCAGCCTTAGCTCTGCCCTGAGCCCGGGGAGGCATTTCTGGCTTCAATAGCCTTTAAATTATTTTCCTTCCACGATTTTATGTGGTAGCCCTATGGCAAAGAGCTCCCCTTCTTAACTACACACTGGGGAAAATGGCTCTTCTTTTGTTTTTTTGTTTTTTTCTCTGAACTTGCCGCTAACTAGTTTCATCTGATGTCCCCTGGCTCTTGTATTAGCAGAGTCAGCAAACAGTCATCTTCTATTCATATTTTCCAGGCTTGCGATCTCTATCATATCCCCTTCAGTGGTGTCTTTCCCAGCCTGGGGAATCAGAGTCCATTTAATTGCACTCCTAGTCTGTTTGAGAATTGAATTAATCTGTTTAATTATCTGTTTAGTCTATTCTTAATCTATTGTTAGGGTTTGATGGCCTGGAGCCACCCTGGTGTCTGGTCTGTGCTAGACTGCTTTATAGGGCCCACCAAGAAGGACAACCTCTGGACATAAGCTCCGCAGAGGCTGGATCCATCTCATGGCATCTTGGACACCAGAGCCCACCCTGAACTACTCTTGAAGGATGCCAGTCCCACTCATTGACTTGACAGGCAGGCTGAAATGGTTATTTTCCTCATTCAGTCTGATAACAGCAATGCCAAAAATGATGAGCCTGGGCCCACGAACACCTTTGCCCCAGAAGAAGGCAGTGCTCAGTGAGGGGATGTGCCCTTCAGCAGAGCAGGGAGCAGATCCAAGGAAGACACCCTTCCCTCCCTCTCTGGTCATCCCCCTTTGGGTTTTGCCCCAACCTCGTGTATCCACCCCTCTGTGGTCAACATCCTATGACCTTGTAAGTGACTCTGGTGCTGAGGTGACTCCTCACTGGTGGGGTGCTCTGAGCCTGCCCATGGTGCACTGCACCAGCCCGAACTGCTAATTGTTTCTCCTAACTGGTTTGCTCTCCTATCGCTAATTAATTCAGTCACGCTCATTTACGATCACATGAAGTGACACGCGATAATAAGCAGCAGAGGAAAGCCTCGCTG
Source organism: Promerops cafer (assembly GCA_013398275.1). Classification (NCBI taxonomy): domain Eukaryota; kingdom Metazoa; phylum Chordata; class Aves; order Passeriformes; family Nectariniidae; genus Promerops; species Promerops cafer. Next base: position 221,854 of record VZSE01011613.1, on the reverse strand, counting down.
GGCCAGAGGGAGGAGGGCCCAGCATCTGGCAGAAGCTTTGCAGGATCAAGCCTCTAAGTGGCTGCAATTCAGTGACGATTTCGCTTATTTGACCTGCGAAATGTATCCCTGGAACGCGTGCTTGCAGCTGTCTCTCGTGCACACCTCCTCAGCATCAAAAACTGCTTATGCCTTCTTTTCATCTGCACCAGATGGTGGCTGTGACACCAGGGGCCTGTCTTTTATTCCATGCCATCCACACAGGACTTGACAGAGTGAAGAAGAAAGGTACTTCTACCTTGGACAGACCTGCCAAATGTGCCCTGAAGACCCCACACCCTGCGTCTGCTAATTGCACCAACATTGTCCTGCAGCATAAACCACTCCAGCTCTCTGTTTTCTCTCAAAGTGTATTTGTTTTACAGCTGACATGTTTATATATGTTAACTGTTTGCTATAGATTTCTGTCAGCTTCAACTGGCAAAACCAAAAAAAAAAAAAAAGAAAAAAAATAGAAAAAGGGTGGTTGGCTCTAGGCCAGAGGTATGTTTCTTAAAAGCACTTTGCTTTTTGTCACATGGTTATGCATAGAAAGGGAAACGAGAGGGAGGGTGGACTGGCAGAGGATATCATGCTTTAAATACTGTGAAAGAATCTCATATGAAAATGTAGTCTACTTTTCAGATACTAGCCCAAGAACCATAAAAAGTTATTTTATAGTCTTAGAAATTATACACAAACATTGGTATACTGTTTGTCATAAAAAACTGCTCTAAGGAGGGAATCGCGCATTATGCTTTTCGAAATATGACATTTATGAGCTGCCTCTGATTGTTACCAGAATGTTTTTTAATGAAATAGAAAATGTGTGTCTGTGTGTTCATGTGTGTGTGTGTTTGTGTGTACATACAATAAGAGGATGTGTCACTGAGAAAGTGACAACTACTAAAAAAAGTTGTTTACTCAGCCCAGAGGTTTTCATCTTTCTCCCTTTCAAAGAACAAAGACCACAACCCCTCCTGCCAGTAAGAGGAAAGGAGAAGTGTCCATGTCTTCAAACTTGGAGAGAAATCAGCAAAATTTCTTGAGACTTTTTTCTTCCTTGTTTTCCTCTCAAATGAGAATATGGGCTAGTGCTGTGCAAAATCCACTCCCCTTTGAGGCAAAATCACAACACTTAAGGATGAAGGTGGAGGGACATGAATCTGTCCCCAGGCCAATAACGTTGACTCAGGTTTCTCTTAAATGTTGAAAAAGGCCTTAAACTGGAATTACATGATGCTTATGCCTTCTGCCAGTCCTTACACCCAGTGCCTAATTGCTCCTGGTTGATGGCATTCACTGTCTCCTGGGAACTTTTGACACTGTGAGATGAACAGCCTTCACATGATGACACATTTTTTTCTGCTGGACTGTTTCTCCACCTTCCCTGCCCAAAAGCAGGGTGGGAAGTCAGATGGTGACTCATCCTCTTCACTCTTGCTTTTAAGAGTGCCTGAAGTTTTTCCAAAGAGGCAGCCTTTGTCTCTTTGAGGGTTGTTTTGCATCATTTTCTGGAGTTTCAGGTATTTTTTTTATTTTACTGCATGGGACTGCTCCTCAAAGGGCAGAAAGCCACCAAATCTTTCCAGATAGGCTGTGTTTTCCTTCATTTATGGTTATGGCAGGGCTGAGCCCAAGCTAATGACCCCAAATGAGGCAAAAATTAATGCTGCTTGGGCACAGAACCATATTCTTGCAACCTGGCAGTGTTTGACCCATTAACAATGGGTGCTTGAGCTGAAATTGGACCTGTTTAGAAGAAATGATGGAAGACTTTGTGCCTGCAGTTATGGAGCGAGGGGTCCAGATGCCTGGGACCTGTTTGTGTCTTTTATTTGCAGCTCAGTGATTTATTAGCAGGACTCTGGACACAGACCATACTGGACAACCCCTTCCTAGATTGTGGGCTTCAGACAGCAGGGAAGGCAGACAGACTGTTTGCAAGGGAATCAAAAGCACTTTGAGTCTTAACTGCTGCCTGAGTCATCTCACAAAAGGCATACAGTACAGCAAACTGTTGCCCTGCAGACAAATTTCATACAGAATGACTGTATAAAGCACCAATGTTTATACACGAGGCTGATGTGGGTTGAAGGGCTGTTTGAAATGACTGTGGATAGCTATGTAATTATTTGAGAACAGTAGAGCATAATAAGTTAACATAAACATTGAAGAAGACAGTATGAGTTCACTGGATGCTTACGTGAATCTGTCATCTTTCTTACAAATGCCTTTCTACAAATATAAACCATGGACTTTGTGGCTAAGAAATCCCAGGTGCCCAGTTATGTTTGATGGGGAAACAGGGAGATGAATGGGCAAGGGGAAGATAACTAATCTCCATCTGGAAGGGCTGCTGGGCATTTGGTGTTGGCCACCTCTTTGGACAATGCCTTGATGTCCAGCTGATGGGGTACCGGGTTTGATCCTGACTCTTAGTTAATCCCAGCATGTAAGATGAGCTCCACAACAATGTGTGGAAATAACTGGTGTGTGAGGCAGAAGGTGATAGCAAGGGTTGTGTGGAGGTAACGCCTGGGTGAACCACGTGGATTTCATAGGCCTCAGAGCATCATCAAGGATGCAAAACAGGCAGTGCCTCCTCATGGGTGACTGGTGGCAAGTCTGCTCTAGTAATTTACGTGACAAGTAGGTTGCTTTTTCCATTTAATGCGGTATTAACCAGAATGGCAGAAATTATGATGTGAAATCTTTTGAAAAGATAATAGCTAAGAATGATAATCTTGTGGTTAGTGCATCTGACTGCCTCCCCAGAGATGCTTCCTTTTAAACATGACCTATTTCTGATAAAATATCCACTCTCTCACTGGTCTATTTCTCCATTTGAAGTATATAAGGATATATACTAAAAATATGGTGTTTTTCTGTTTTCTATTCAGATTGAAAGTTCTTCAGGGAGAAGCTTTGTGCTATCACAGCACCTGACACATGTAATCATGTTTCACAGGAAGCCCCTGTGTTTGAAAGATCACATTTTCAAATTTTCTTTCTCCCCCTCCCTAGTTGAAATCATGTTTTTTATGCAAAAAGTGAGTAATTCATCTGAAAAAAAAAAGTGTTGTTTATTTTTTTTTCCTTTCAAAGGCAGGCCCCTTATTTTTGACTGTATGATATGCTATGTGTGAATGGGAGCCTGGCATCCAACAAATCAAAAGGAGATGGTTTAAAAATGATTACAGTAGTACAGCTTCTCCTTTCTTCAAAATTAAGTACACTATAATCCAATGCTGGTGTAATTCCTCACAGGTCTGAAAGTATGTGACAGCTGCCATACACCACTGAGTACAAATAAGGCATAGTCAGGGTGTCTTCCTGGAAAAATCAACTTAGAATTGGTATTTTCTGGACCAAAGCTTGCATTTTTCAGTAACTTTATCTCTCTTAAACAACAAATGAAACAGAGATGCTGGGAGAATATAAGAACACAAGGAAGGGAAACAAGGCAGTTTCAAGCCTGATAAGGATTTTTTTTTGTTCCTTGTTTTCAGTTATTGCAATGTGTATCTCCCCCTGCTAAACAGGGAAAGGTGAGAAGAGTGGTATCTACATCAGCAAGCTGTGGTATGTGTAAAAGTGAAAAGTGAGGCTGGGAATCAGGATTAAAATCCATTTTGGCCATGGCTGGTTTGTTGTCACAGAAATTCAATGTCACTGTGACCTTACACCATTAGGAAGAGCTGTGGCATTCCTGAGAAAAGTCACAACAGATATTCCACCTAGGAGAAACTGTCCAGAGTAGAATCACAGAACTGACATTAAAGATCATCTCCTTCCAAGCCCCATGCCATGGGTAGGGACACCTTCCACTAAATCAGGTGGCTCAGAGCCCCATCCAGCCTGGCTTTGAGCACTTTCAAGGATGGGGCATCCACAGCTTCTCTGGTCTAGGAACCAGCGTGTCTTGTAGCCATATCTGAAGGTTTCCAGCTTTTTTCTGTACATCACTGAGCTGCTGCTTCCAGAGCTCTAAGCTGCCACCTGACACCCAGCAGCAATGCCAAGGTTGTCTTTGCAGTCTGCATCACAGAGGGAAGCACAGAGTCTTCCCAGGCAAAAACGGACTTGACATGACTTCACAGTACAAAAAAGTTTAAAAGGGTTTGTTTTCACTCCAAGGCAGATCCAAAACACATTTTGAAACTTTGAAAGTCATCGTAAAATGGATTCACTGTATTCCTGCCAGCTACAGTCAGCTGGTTGGGCTGCAGAAAAAAAGAGCTGAGTTGCTGTAAAACACCCAAAACAGAGAGCACAATTTTGTTTACAGTGACCCAAACTTCTAAAACTCTTCTTGAAATGAAAACCCACTAAGGACTGTTCTCAATTAATGGGACATTTGTGAGCACAACCACACGTAGACAAGTTGGGGCTGGTCCTAGTCCACACTGTAAGGGGGCAGCTGCCTTGAATTCTGGTACATTAAAGTGGCTGAAGGCAGAACTGGACCCGCTGAGAATGGCAGTGCAAAGATCCTGCCATGCATCGGGCAAAAAGCCACACAGACTGCTGCAAATCATTTGGGAAGCTCAAGGGGTGAGGTTTGGCTCTGCAGGAGCCTTGTCCTCCTCCTGCCAGGGCATGGGAACTCATGTTGCCTTTTGCAGACTAGCCCATTGCAATAGGACGAGCACCTTTGTCCTATTCAAGCATTTCCAAGGGGATGTCCTCCTGATGAGATATGGAACTGGTCCCTCCTCAAGGTTTGGTTTCAGTTTTCTTTTAATATTTCAATATCTTCATCCTCTACTCACACAGGAAGTTCAGAGCTGCCCTTTGCCAGCCTTATCCTGTCTGTGAGGTTGGTGCTTCACACTCCCTTCTCTTCAAACTGGGAACTGAACATGAAATTTAGGGAAGGAATTACTCCCATCACACTTACAGTAGTTTTAATATGCTGGGATCTCAGTAGATTTCTCAAGGCTTAAGCCAGTATTATTGAGAGCTACGTAAATCCCTGAGAACAGAGCTGATGATTCTGCTGGAATGGGGAGCCTTATCCTTATTTTAACACAGGTTTCTAAAACAAAGACAGCCATATGCTTAGAGTTGAATGAGGCTGTTGTTACCCAGAAAGAGACCTTCTCTCCAAGGCTTACACCATGTTTTCTTAAATTTTTGAAGGACAAAACCCAGCTATTTTAATGAACCTAACTCAATAATTCCTAATCCCTAAATTAAACACTAACAGTGAAGCTCAAAAACTGGCCTCCCGAGTTTCAAAACACAAATCATGACCAGAACCCATTGGTAAACATTCCTGAAAATAAGTTTTGTTTTGTTTTCCCCCTCATGCTCTGCTGAACCTTGGAAAAACTAACTCACTCCTAATATTAATCCTAGTATAAACAGATTAGGAACTCCCCTTCCCCCTGCTCTGCAAAAAATAATGCCTGTGAAAAGACTTTTATTCACATCAATGAAACCTGAACATTTGTCTATTTTATGGACACCTTAAAAGCAAATTCTCTCTTATTTTCTTATTTTGAAGCCTGAGACAGAAGTTTAATGTGATATAAGAAATATATCACATTAACAGAATCCATTTGATTAACAGAATTTGTGGCTTTATCAGAAAGAGCAGATCCAGCCCTTTTCCTCCTTAAATGATGGTGTGCCAAGCATCCAGCTGGAGATATCTCCCTGTTCCTTTCTCAGCAGCAGTGTGTGACACAACCCATTAGTAGCTGAACGAATGCTGGGGAAGTGTTTTCAGCCAGACTTCTGAGCTGTGGTTTGATTCCTCACAATTCATTAGCTTTGAGGTGTTATTTCAGCAGCTCCATGGGCTCTACATCTGGCATTTTTTCTCTGCTCTCCTGCCCTTGAGGCCACACTAATGCCAATGGAAAGAAGCAGTTTTCATCCTTGCAGACCTTGTACCAGAATTCCAGGGATGTACAAGGGGGTCCTTTCCCGCCCAAGCACAGTGGGATTCCTGTGGCCTTTAATGTGTGTGATTCCCATGGCTTGGGCTCGGTATATTTACCCAAGGTATAAGGTGAGGTATTACCCAGGGAAATTAGAAAGTTATTTTATCACATTGAAAACACTGGCAGAGAAAGTTTCCCTGGAGAAGCCGAAGCTCTGCCTGTGTCGCTCAGACACCCCCCAAGCAAGAGAATGCACCTCCCTGTATCACACATGACTTACAAATCTCAGATAACAGCATGTGCTCCAGATTTACAGCCAAAAATGGACATCTTGGGGTATGGAGAACTGCAGTTTATGAACATTTGGTTTTATGTTGGGTCAGACAGAGTTAAAGACAATCTTGGAGCATAGATTGGGCCATCTGTTATCAAGGGAATGGCTGATCAGAAAGTGTTTGTACTTTAACACTTCAGGCTCAACTCCTGCAAATGCCAAAGCTTGGAAGTGACTTTATTTCTGCATGTGAAGATGTTGTTCACAGATATAAACTTTGTAAGCTGGGTGTGTTTGAATTAGGAAGGTGGCTAGCCAAGGCAAGGTGCTGAGGCAGAAGAAAGAAGGAAACAACAAAGAAAAATCAAAAAGAGAAAAAGATAAAAATAAAAGAAAGATAGAAAGATATCAGTTTTAAGGGAAAAATCTGCCAAGATATTAGAAGGTTTGACAGATTCTAGGAGGTGCCAGACCATTCCCCAGGCCGTCATTTGTGGGTCTCACCTCCATCTCCTGTATCCACGTTCTGGGCACAATGACACCATTTGCAGAAGAACAACTCAGTGTGCTGCAGTCTGGCAGGGATTAATCATTTCCTCAGTGCATGAAAGGTAGTTTCTTCAGAGATATGGCATCAAGTATAAAATCCTTAGCTCACATAGCCTCTGAGGGAGATCTAGTAGCCCTCTGCTCTGCTGCAATGCTTGAAGGTCAAGCAGCTTAAAATGCTTTTGAAAAGAAGCTGAGGTTTGTTATGCCAGTAAGGTTATGGGGGGGCAGGGGGAGCACAGAATAAATAGTTAATTTCAAGAAGTGTCCCAACACAGGTGCCATTACTATTCCTGTGGGTAGATTTTCCTAGCAGCCTTTCTGCTGGAGAGCCAAGTAGCAGGAAGCAGCCTTCAAAAATCTTCCCCTCCCTGCATAGCCTGACTCCTGACTCCCCCCATGTGATTTTTTCCTGCACAGGCCAGCATTGTGCTCAACAAGAATATGTGCTCAAGTTTCTTAGTGTGTTTCAGCATCCTCATCAGCAGAGATGGCTCTAAATCACTAAAGCTGACAAGAGCTGCCCCACAATTTTACATAGTTTTACCCTTGCCTTTACCCTTGCTAAATATTATGGCCCATTGAACTGCCTTGTCCATGTAATGCTGCAGATTTTTAAGTGTTGCACAACAGCAATGACTGATGAAATTACCAATCAGCCTCAATAAATTATACTGTGGCAAACAGCATTACTAATGGAATGCTAATTCCTCTGTGTTGCCTTTACAAAATCTCATAAAGGAGCTCTCAGTTCTTCTCCAGTGTACCACTAGATGTCCAGAAGTCACTTTGATGTGATCCATGGCATGATCCAAAGCAGGGAGATGGTGTTCATTGCTTTCTCTTTACTTAAAAGGAGTTAGAATCATGCTTGAATCTCTCGGGATGTGTAAAGTAATGGCCACATGCCTGGCAGTGAGGCAGAAAAGTGCAGTAAGTGGTAGAAGCAATTTTTAAGCAGAAAATTATATAACAATCTCAATGGATTCCCTTTTCTATGCACCATAAAGGGGTGGTGGGTGGGAGCTGAGCAGAGCTGAGCTTACTGACAGAGAGAGAACAGCAAAGTATGGACATTTGACAAATTAAAGAGATATTTATTACTTTAATATCTTAAAAATGACTTTTAGCCTCCACTTTTCAGCTATTACAAAAATATAAATTAGCTTGGATTTACATTGAGGATGAACCATGGAAAGTGTGAGTATCCTAAAGTGATTTAGTTGTGTGGCTTTAGACCTTGCCTCCCTGCACAGCTCTTATCAAACACTGGTGATTAGAAGTTTGTAGGGGTTTTGTCATCGGGGTAGGCACCTCATGGGGGCTGCTCACCTCAGTCTGGAGACTCATTTCTCTACATTGGCTACAGTCCTGCTCAGCCTCCTAATCCAGCATCCTAAATGATCTCCTGAAGAGGCTTGCTTTCCACCAGCGGCATAAAATCCTAATTTTTACATCTAAATTGGGCACCTCTGACCAGTGATGCATACATCTCCTTACATGATCCCAGATCTGGAGCAGTTAGTTATGGAGCAGCTCCATTACTAGAAGATATTTACGCACACAAGCCTGGGTGGCTGCCTGTGATTTTTATGTTCTGTCAGAACATTCATGGAATATGTGACGTCCCCATTAAATGCTCATGCTACTGATTTGCTGCTGGCCAGGACAGGAAATCCTGTCATAGCAAATCACCCTCCCCTCCTTGTCTGCAGACTCAGCTGCACGCTCAGCTTTGGGGTGATAGCAGTAAAATACACCAGGCATTTCTAAAACAGATTAAATTAAACTAAACGTAGACCATATGATGTCTAGTGAATCTCAGTTTGGTGGGGTGTGCAATAAGAGTGCTACAGCCAGAGATTAATAACAAACTCTGTGTCAGCTGCACGGATGCCTGTAATGGATGTCATGGAAATCCAGGAACTCTCACTGCCCTGCAGACCTCTGTGCATCACCACACTTTGCCTGCAAAGACACTTTTTAATTGAGGTCACCCTCAGCACAGCCACAGATCACTGAATATATAACAACTATTGTGAGAGTGTGTGCGTGTGTGTGTGTACATGAAAGGAAGCTCAAACTTTTGGACAATTAGAGCCCAAAATGCTCTGTTGTGGTGTTCTCAGCCACCCAGCCCACAAAGGCTCCTCTGTGTCCACTACAGACTCTGATGACTCTCTCAGGTACTTTTTATCCTGTCAAATGGTACCAAAAGCCACTGAGGTGTCTGCTCTGGGACCCCCATCTCACTGGGACTTGAGGATGAGGAAGGAGATATCTGCCTTGGGAGGCAGCCCAAAAATGAGATCAAGTGACTGTGATTGTCCCCAGACTTTGCACTGAGTTTAGATCAAAGCCAGATGGTGACAGTGTCTCACTTTGCTTGCTAGGCTTGTGGTTAAAGGCTTCCCAGGAGGATGGAGACATGGGTCTGCCAAGCTGAGCCCTAACCACGAGGCTCCACAGCACTTGGGGTAGGGGACAAGCTTTGCTGGGCTGCAGCAAGTCACTCCAGAGGGAAAGGTGGCCCAAAGGAACAGGCATGATCTCCATGCAAGGTGAGACAACGCAGGTGGGAGCAGGGAGCTGGGGTCTAATTGCTCTTCTTATGGCACCACTAATCATTTAGGATTCATGCAGAGGAAGACACTTTACCCTGTCATCACCTCTCTGTTTGCCATCTCTGTTGGAGGCTCTTCTGCCTTCTTTCTATTATATTTATACATGAAGAAGGTATGGCTAATATAATGCTCAGGGTGCTAAAAACCCAGAATGCCCTGTTAAACCCCATATCAGTCCTTTTAAAACTGTTTTACAGAACCAGCTTTAGAAAAGATATTGTAGATATATATTTACAAGCTGAGGCTTTTTAAAGGCGTAAATTGTCCCATAGCTTTCCTGGAAGAACAAGACAGACATTAAAATATTCCATGAAGATAAGTGGCTTTGCTGGCTTTACATGCTGGCTTAGTGTTTTTATGGTTTCCACACATCTTTTATCTCCTGTGCAGAGGTGTGAGTCATGCTTTTTTATTGAAGGAGTGCATATAATTAAAGTGGTGTAGTTCTACACTAAAAACACTTTCACAAGCGAGTAGAGCATGGGAATGTGTAAGAAGATTTTATCCAAGCAGTTTTTATTTCCTCTGCTGAATAAACTGCATCACAGCCTCTAAGGATATGATCTGGAGGTCTAGACAATAACAGAGCTGTTTCTTTGTCCTTTAGTTCACCCTATTTTAACCAGACAGGAATTTTGCTCACGTCCAACTTCATGGTCTCAGCATAGCAGCACAGCACTCAGAGGCATCACCTGAGTCATTAGCAGGACAAGTTTTGATCCTCTGCTGATTTCAATGCAGTGACCCAGGGAAGGATATTCTGCTGGTTTTATAGCACATGAAACAGTGCCAGCTTCACAGCCTGTTCCTTTTCTTGTCCTCTGCCACCACGGCAGCTGCAGCCAAGGACTGCCCTTGATTTGTAGAATCATAGAATATCCTGAGTTGGAAAAGACCCACAAGGATCATTGAGTATAACTCTTGACCCTGCTCTGGTCAAACCAAGGAATCACACCATGTGCCTGAGAGCATTGTCCAAATATTTCTTGAACTCTGGCAGGCTTGGTGCCACTTCCCAGGAAACCTGATTGTCCACGTACTCATCAAAACTCTGCAAATAAATGGCCTTTGTTGTCCACACTATCAAATAGCCAAGCCCAAGGTTTGGTTATCCTGCAAGCCACAGTGGGGGTCAGCTTGAATTTCACTTCAGCTGTGTCCCTGAACAGTGCAGGGCTTTTATTCAGGGGCATGGCAAAATACAGTCAGTCCACCTTGGGTTTCTTCCCCAGGAAACCACTGCAGAGCTGGGGGGGAAGAGTGGTGCCAGGGAAAATCCCCTGGATTGAGTAATATGCTGCTGATACTGGTGGTGACTCACAAAGGTCAGATTCCTCTGCCCCCATCTCCCACCCAGGTCATCTCAAGTACCAGAGTCTGGTCATGAAGGATTTAAGATTTCCTTCTCAGCTTTGCTAATGTGCTGATGAGCCCCAGAGCTTCAGTTCAGGCAAGGCTGCAAGTATCTGTGCAGAGATAAACTGGCTGGCCAGGACTCTCAGCTCTGCGAGGCAGACAGGATGACTCCAGAGTATCTGACTGAGAAGTGAATGGAGCCATCAAGGGCTGATGTCTCTGAGCAGTGGGCTGCTGTGACTGCAGCTCACCCAGCCGTGGTGCAAAACCACTGCCTGCTCTGCACCAGCTGCATCCTCTCCCAAAAAATAGCTGCTGGACACCCCAGGCTGAAGCAGTTTCTGTTGATCATTAAATACATTTAAATGCAAGATAAAAAGTGACAGATCAGTGGGTTGAAATTTGGGCTGGTGTTGCTCACAGGACCAAAGGCTGACAGACAGTGTTATGTCTGGAGAACCCACTCTTTTGCTGATAGCTTTTAACTGGCTACCTGGCTACTTTTAACAAGGGACATGTGAAGGGAGACAAGAAGTATTTGGGTCAAGAAGGGCCCACTGTGAGCAAAGCTCCCGTGGGAGTTGGAAGCTCAAACAAAAACAGAGACAAAGCATCCCCTTCTCAGTTGACTGTGACACTGACTGACACTACTGACTCCAGGATCATTAGTCCTTATCCACATTAATACAAAAGGTTCAGGACATGGGATTTCAGACCACCAAGTAGTAGTATGCTATTGTCTGTAGTAATGTGATATTTGTTTGAATATGAAAACTGGTCTTATAACATAAGAGGTCTTGTTGCCAAGATCATCTACTGTGAATGAGGAAAATTGTATAAATGAAATGGTAACCTTTTTGCTCTCACTGCTTTCTTTGCTAAAATAGATAAACAGTAGAATATTTGAGTCTCACAAACTTGTTTCTGAGCAAGACAGTTAACTCACAGTGCCAGAAACATGAGGCTGGACCTGAGTCAGGGTTCAAGAGGTGAGAGGAGACACCATCTACAGCCACATATAGCTCTCAGCTGGACGAGGTGTCAAGAGATGTGCACATCAGGCACATGGTGGATTCTTGGGGTGGCCTTAGGCCAGGCAGGAGTTGGACTTGATGATCTTTATGAGTCCCTTCCAACTGAGGATATTATATGACTCTATGATCCAAAATTTGCTGATGTTGCTATTTGCCACTGATCCCAGATGCAAGGCCTGTGCCTGGACCTGAGTTTGGTTGCTTTCTCTGAATTTTATTTTTATCTTAAATCAGTTTTAACAGACATGAACACATTTACAAAAAAAGTTTGCCCTCAGGCTTGCTCATCTTCCCTGAGAGTCCTCCATATTCCAGTGATGGTCCCCAGGGGAGCGGAGGGAGCATTTACATTTGTTTGGAAGAGAAATGAAGATTACAGATTTTTAAAGTAGTGTTTTCCCACCCTCACTCTAAGGGGAAGCAAACGCATGCATCAAACATATTGATGCTGGGATTTTCATTCCTCTAGCTGCTCTTAAACAGATGTGCTTATAATTAGTGGACACTGTGAAATGCCAAGAGGGGTTTAGTACTGTGCAGTCCTGACAGTTGCTCAGTGGGAGACCTGCAGGTGTGCAAGGAGTTGGTTGTAGAAAAATATTAAAGAAAAACCCTGCAAAAGTGAACTTGTCCTAAGTCCAAATCATCCCTTAGGGTTGTTGAGGCTCAAGCAGGTAACAGGTGCCTTTTTCATGTCCATGAATATCATGCAAAAATTTGTGGGCTTTTGCACAATTTTGATAGCTGCTGCAGATGAAGCTGGACAGAAGCTCACTTCAGATCACACTGTCCACCTCAAGCTCAAGCACTTGCAAATCCACAAGAACCCCTGAGATTTCATGCTGTGGAGAAGTCCCTCAGAGCCATGGATCAGCTCTGGAGAAGCTTAGGATAATCATCACTGGTGACATGACCACTCAACACGGGCAGTTATAAACCTCAGGAGAATGTTGATTATATTTTCTATTCCTGGAAGTGTCAGGTCTTGGAGGAGGTTTTGAAAAAAAAACCAAAACCAAATGGAACTGACACTTGCTGTGCTGCTATTCCTACTGAGTGAAGATATCCAGGTGCACTGATGCTGTCCAGAGAGCATATGGGCACGAGACTAATAGCTCATTCCTCTTGGTCTCAGCATAAAGTCAGGTGCCCAAATAAGCACTGGGAGCCCAAGAACTGTACTGGGATTAGATCTCAGCACTCAGAAGAGGTCTGTTTTCTTTCACATCAATTTCCAGCTTTTTTTTGGTAGAGCAATAGCCAGGTTTATGCACCCCCAGTATGTGTCTTTCTCTAGGAAACTTAACCATCATATTTCCAATACCTCAATAACATCTTCCTTTATTGAAAGTTTGTGGAAAAGGGAGAGGTGTTTGATTTATATCCGTTCTCCCGTGCCATTTTAAAACTTAATTCCAGATGAAACCAATCTAGGTAAAAAAAAAATGTAAATGACCACCACTGCAGGCCTCTTCTCTAATAAACCCTGGTTTCAGCTTCAATGTTTTTTTCTTGTGACACATCAATGGAACTCAGTTGCTTAAATGTGGTAACCCAGAGCCTTTGAGATACCTCTTGTGGCTCACCTGGCCCCCATCAGACCCTTTGTAGGTCCTGTGTGACACAGCCCCAGCACATGTGGGTGTCTTACAGGTCTTAGGCTCTCTCAAACAGCACTGGATTACTATGTTTGGAAAATCAAATCATGGACACAGTTTTCAGGGTTACTCTGTCATCATTGAAGGGACAACAAACTGTGTTTGAACATATCTGTTCCCAGGCAGTGCTAGTTGGATTTATTTTTTTAGATTTATGGTGCTTTGATCAAGCAGAAGGACACACTTTGGTGAGTAATGGCTTTTATCAATGGAAAATGTTAAACATGCTTTTTGGCACTTAAAGGTCCTGCTTGTACACCCCAAAGCTTATCTATTTTTTCCAGTTATACCAATTATTCTAGCAGGAGATACTCCTAAAAGCTTCATTTTGCTTTGTGTGCTGAGTTGAAATTGATACTTTGCACACATGAAGCAGCTAAGGAAAATGAGATAGAATTTAAACATCCTCTCTAAAACTTTCAGCTCTTGCTTTGCAATAAAACATCTGAAAGAGAAAGAGGAACTCATAAAGAACATGAAATAAATAATTCTTGAGAATTCTTATTTCTTAAAATAATTTTAGTACTATACAACCAAGCTGTGCTCTGGTTTGCTAACTGAGAATCTGGCAAAGCTGATTTATCCAACAAGCATATAGGCTTTCTAATTTTTTTTTCTGCTGCAGAACAAGATTTTGTTTTCCTCAAGAGAATACTTTTGTTAAACATCAGAGGATTTTTTTTCTCAGTCTCACCCAATGCACACTGTCTAGCTTCGCATTTGCCCAAACAAATGATGGCATCCTCCTTTGTTTTCTGTGTCCAGTTGTGACTGAACCTAGATTGTACATTTGAATGTGGGAAATGATACATCAGGTCCACCAGTTTGTATGTGTGTCTGTTTAGGGAAATGAACATAACAGAAGTATGAATACTTTGGACTAAAAATATGTGGACCTTTGTGCAAGAGAAACTTGGCAAATTTTCTTTCTTCAGCTCATCTTCTGCCAGCCTTTCTGAAGAGCACTGGGGGCCAGGTCCCATTTTCTGGACAAAAGGATAGGGAAAGAGTTCTAAATATGCTGGCTGTAAAACCTGAAAAGATGTAAAATTTGCATAGTCTTGAGTCTTGTTTGAAACTTAGCTTGTTTTCCCTCAAGGATTTGCTCCAGTTCCCACCCTTTCTCAAGCAAACACAGTTGGGCCAATCCACACTGAACTTGGACAATTTATGGCTCTGCATCAGTTCTGTGCAAAACTCTCCGACTTCAGATGGTTTTGACATGAAACCAGATGAAGAATTTGCTCCATCCCAAAACTTAGCATGCAATTCAGAGCAGGAACCCATGTGGATTGAAACTACAGCAAATGGTTTTGTAATCCCCTTCAAAGAGAAACAACCAAGCAGAGCAGTGGTTCTGTTAATGGTTCAAGGAAGCTCTGTTGATTAATGACTTCAAACTATTTGCAAACAAAAATAACTGGAAATCAGTTCAAAGGGATGTCACATTCCCGTCACTTAGTGAATTTTAACTAAAATATGAACACGTTGACAATTGCATAACTTGGATATGAACGTGTTTCCCTGTATTTTGTATATTTCCATGCTGTCACAAACAGGAATTTTGCCACGTAGAGAAGTGCTACAGTGTCCTAATGACTTTTTCAGAACATAGCAGTTGCACTAGGGGAAGTTGTAGTACTTGAAAATAAATAGGACTAGATTGGTACTAGTATTTTTATCTGATTTTTAGCTTTTTCCTTCCCAGAATTTATTTGGAAACTACCTTACCGCTTCTGGCATTAGGATTTTTAGATGTGGTTTGTGGAATAACCAATAAAGAAATGCAATTAACCAATTACAGGGTTGAACACATGGCAAATCAAGTAAGAAACCTCAAGCCCCATGATAATACTAAGAAGAAATACATGAGCAATATGCTCACTTCTGGGAATCTCTAGCTCTGAAAGCAGTAGATCTACTACTTGTCTGTGATATTTGCATTTCTAGCCACTTTTCTTCTCTTTGGCTGAAAGATGATATTTTTGAATGCCCATCAAAGCTAAAGGATGGGTACCACTCAATGCCAATGTGCAGCCTGGTCAGTTTTGTGGCTGATGGAAGCCCTTTTAGCACTTTAGCCTTCAAAGCTGTTCCTTGCTTTGTGCAATTCAAACTGGACCATTGGGACAGGCGGGTTTAGGTGGAACCAGCATAGAAGAAAAGCAGACTGTAAACTGAAAAAATCACAGAGGGATGCTGGAAAGAGTGAAGAAGAGGGAGACAATGATTGTGAAGCAGTCTGAAATTAAATGGGCATCAGTTCTTCAATATCTGTGTTTCTTCTGGCTCTTTATGTCTTTGAAACAATATGTTCTGTAAACATTTTTTTTTTTTTTTTTTTTTTGGTAAACTGTTGATCTTGGCCGAGAAATCTTATCTTTAAGTAGTTTACATGAAGGCAGAGTTATTCATTATGGACAGCTCTTGATACCTCCTGTGAAGGTTTCATGAGCCATTATGGATTGTCAGTAAGGAGGGAGAGGAGCACCAACAGCTTTCATGTGCCGGTGCTCAAGTTACAGACCACTGCCCTCAGAAGTAACCAGCAGAAGGGGAAAATTGTCTTTTTTCTGCAGTCCTTTCCTTTTTCCTGAGCCATGCAGGAGCAGGGTGTTGACTGAGAACCCAGCCTGTGCGTGGCTCTGGTTTGTTTGACAGCACTGACCAAAATTAAGTTTTTAAGGTTTAAGGAAGTATCCAAATAAAACAAAATTACAGCAACAAAAAGTACCTAACTAAGTGAAATGAGTCACAGCATAACAAAACAAAAGCCTCTGCTATTACATTTACTCCACAGTTTCTGTCTGCATGGTATTTTAATTGCTGGAACTTTAAAATGTGCATATTTATGTACACATAGAGCGTCCAGTGTTACATTACCTCAGCAATACAGCTCCAAATTCCCTATGGTTTTATTTTGCTCTACTTAAACCACGCATTTCTAGAATATTTTAAATTATTTTAGTTAGCTGATCAGGATGAGATTAAGAAGTGTCTTGGTCACGGGCCATGGCTGCCTGTAAAGGCAGTGGGTGGTGAAGGTTCAGTCCTCTTTAATTACACAGACGTAAGCACGACAGGGTCTAGTGGTTGCAAGCTGAAGTCAGGAAAAAGCTGAATAGGAAATAAAAAGTAAATTTATTATCTTGAGCATAATTAGATATTGGAACAGTCCCTGAGGATGGAGGTAACCTCTCTCCTCTCAAGACTGGATCTCTTTCTGCCAGAACTGCTGTGCCCCGGCTCTCAGCTTCTGGCTCTAAGCAAGGAACCACACTAAGACAAATATCTGAACTGTTAGTGCTGCCTCTTTTCTGTTTTAATTTCAGTATAATGTGCAAGTCCTCTGCATGAATATTACTACAAGATGAGGAAATGCCAGAGGCAATATAAGGGAATCAAATTCTCACTTGGCTGCAACTTTCTTCCTGGAGGGACTTGTTCAGGAACAGCCACAGGGTTTATGTGACTGTACTGGTGGCAACAGAGAGGGGTCCTGCTGCAGGAGAAAGCACCAGCAGAAGGTGTGAAATAACCTGAACTTCAGAGAGCAGAGAAACTTCTGGAAACCTCTAAAGAGCACATGAGAAAGAATCAGGGCTCCTGCCTCACATAGGCTGTAAAACTAAGATGGGATCACTTCTCATAATGTGGCAATAATTCCATCATTTTTGTGGTTTATGAAGTCAGCAGGGCTCTGTGCAGGGTTTGTCACCTCGTAATTCACAGGGGCCTGTAGGGCGCGCGTGTGCGGTGCGCACGTGCCTCCCACCGCGCCTTTCCACGCGCTCCGCGGCTCCGTTTGGGACAGCGCGGGCTGAGCCCTCCCTGGGCATTCCCCGGGGAGGTGGCTGTGCCATGGCCCCCCGGAGTCATGGCTTGCCCAGTGACCACACTGAGGAGGAAGGGCTGCTCTGCAGCAGACCGTGTGGGACAGGCCACCTCGGCACTGGATTTTTGTAAACTCGCTGCGTATCTCATCAGCACCCACTGTCCCCACCTCAGCTGAAGTTACATTACACATATGAACACTCAAAACCACTTCCAGCTATGTTGCTTGGGGTCCTGACTTCTCTATGGCACCCGTGATGGTGAATCTGCAATAGGCACAGCTTTGGGGGCATGGATGAGTACACACTGAAGGGTGAGGTGTCTGTGTGAACTAAAATGGTGCCAGGAACTTCTGGAAATAAAAAATTATTTCATGATGTTTCTGACACGTCTTGTAAAATGAAAGCCCAAACACTGAACATGTTGAAAATTCAGGGCAGATCCAGAGGCTTATTCACCACTCGGCTTAGTGGCCAAAAGACAATCTCATGCTTTTGTAGATCCTGGGATTTTTCCCATAATGCTTTAATTTGTGGGTATGAAATAGAGTAGACCAAGAGCTGCTCTAACATGCCCTGAATGCAAAAGGCCTTCAAAAGTTATCAAAGCACAATGTTTTCTAAGACAGGATACCCTGGCCTTGCCCTGTAAGATGGGAAAAGGCTCAGAGACTCCTGAGCATTGAACTTCTTCAGTGCAACATGGATTCTCCAGGAAACCTAGAACAACTATAAAAACTGGGATAATACAAATTTCCCCTCACTTACATGAGTAGGAGGTTTTTCCTTGGGTCAGAATTCATTTTTTAATCGTTAATGACAGAAGAATCAGCCTTTTTTTTCCTACTCTTTTTATCATTCAAGCTGGCCAGCTTTCAGTGAAAGCGTGTTAACTCATTTTGATAAGGAGAATTCCCACACCCCTATCTCACAAACAGAATTGCAATTCCCATTGTGAAAGTACTGTGGGATCATATTCCTGACAGCTGTTTTTCAGCAGCTTTTGGAGATGTCTGCACAACTGAGACAGTTCATTTTCGCACCAAGGGGTTACCACAGTATTTCTGAGAAGAGGGTACAGTTCTGTATTAGAACTGGAATAGGAATGTCAGAGCCAGACCAAATGCATCCCTCTCTGCCATTCTTATGAATGAATTCCTAATACAGTGAGGGATTCATGTTGTCCATGCCTGGTGTTCATCGAGGTCTGCAGGAAAAGGAGGCAAAGCTAAAGACTGGCTGGCTGGTGACATTTTATGAAGCAACTCAAAATGAAAGGGCAGGTGTGTTTGGTGACCTGCATCACTTGGGTATTTAGCTGGTTTTTGGCTGACAAACTCACATAATGTGTACTGTAACCCTCCATGACCTGCATTTGTTTTACCAAAGAAACCACCAGCTTCTTTCACTGTAAGTGACTACTGATAAAGTCTAGGGGTTCAGTGGCACTACTAAATGCCTCTTGACCATGTTCCCTCTTGCTGGGATGGATGAATTAATTTGATTAAATGTAAACACACCCAAAAACTATGGGATGAGATGCTGGGGAGCATTTTACCTTGAAGGGATTAAAAAGAGAGTAAAAAAAATTCAAAAAAGGGTTGGAAAATGGAGAAGAGAGAAAAATGAGCATAAAAATAAATATTCCAGTCATAAAATGTAGCACGTGTCAATGTGAGTATGAAAGCTACAACTTCCTTAGCTTTGGAGGAGTCTCTTTATTCTTAATTAAAAATATATATTCTCCCGTTTAGCAAAGAGAAAATCATACGAACACCCTGCCAAGGCAGAGAAAAATCTTAAAACATAGAAGGAAAGAAATTTTATAAACTTCATCTACAAGAATGAAGTAAAGCTAAAAAAATTCTTATTCCTTGAGATTTGACCATTGCTGTACAGAAATGTATCTTAAGGCATGTATATGCCTAATTTTATGCCCGCCCTGAGGGTCCCTTTTCAAAGGCACAGTGAGGGGAGAGGAACAAGTCTGAGCCAGACCTGCACATCCAGGCCCCTGGCAGACATCCCTCTTGGCAGCAAGGCTGCAGGTGTAAAGCAATTAACACTGTTAAATGTGACGTGTGAGTGTCCACACAGCTCAGGCCCATTTGTTTCTCATCACATCACAAGGCTGTGGAATAGTCCATGGATGGACAGGGATACAAATATCCAAATCCACACTCAGGGAGCAGCAAGAAGCCTAATGTTTCTGCAAAAAGAGGTGTTTAAATGGGTGTCCAGATATTGCAAGACACAGTCTTCTTTATTCCTTTGTTCTGAAAGTATTTGTCAGTGTTTGGGTTATTTGCATTTTCTCTTTTTCCATCAAGAGGTGCTTTGCTTGCTGCACGTCTTACGTGGCATACAGGCTTCCACAGCTGATTCTGATTAAACTGTTTCCCATTAGATCCAATTATTTCTTGTGACTGTTTTTCATGGACTTCTCTGTTTGGAACAAAGGCCATTTTTGGTCCCATGGATCAAAATCCTGGATTGGTAAAGCCTTCACAGACTCATCATCTGCGCTGCTGCTGGTTCTGCCTGGTACAGACAAAGTGACCCTCTGGCTGCCTCTGATGTGCCTGGGGAAGGAGAGCTGTGATGTGGCTGCTGTACTGGAGCATCCCAAGGGATGCAGCCCCTAATTCCTCATTTCCTGCTTGTTACTGTTGCTGTTAATTCATTAGATTAAAGCCACTGGGAAGTGCCCAGTGACACAGCAGTGGGTCACAGCCCTGGCACGTGGGCACAAGCTGAGAGTGGCAGAGGCCAGCTGGGTCTGTGTTACTCTTCAAAGCAGAATCTACTACTCCAAGTCCCATGGAAGCTTCTGAATATGTTCCTCCAGTGCAAAGTGGGAGAAGTGGAGAAAAAGATAAGGGTTAGGAGTTGGACCAGTCCTGAAAAGAAAAAAAGAAGAAACAAATGTCATCAACATGCATGCGGGAATAAAGCTTTTTAACTTTTAAATAAGATGGAGGTGGTGGAAGTTCTTTGACAGTGCTCATGCTGTGAATAGAACATTTTTCTTGATTTCAGTTTCTTAGAAAATTAAAATACTTGTGTTTGATATAGTTTGTCCTCTTTTTCTCCACTGTTATTCTCTCTTTTACCTTTTCTGAACTAAAAGAAAGAAAAAGACAGTTATGCAAAGGTATGAAAGAAAACAAAGAAGTGTACATTTTCTTTGAAAGAAAGGAAGAAAAAAGAAAAAAAATGAAGAAAGGAAAATGAAAGTCAACATTTAAATTCTGCGAATACTACAGAGTAAAGCCTTGGCTTTCACATTATTTTCAGTCTTTTTATCCAAGAAATAGAAAAAAAAAAGAGATACTTTTCCTGTGAAAAATTCTATCACAATTGTGAAGCTATTTTTCATCAAAATCAGACATTGCTAATGACAAATGTTCCAGCAAGTTCTGCAGAAAGGCATTCTGTAGTTGGCTTACACTTGCAGCACACAGCTTATCTCCATTTCAGATCACATGCAGATTGTCATCAGCCCAAAAATCAGGTTTTGCCCACAAAAAGTGATTTCTTAATCCATGGGAAGATTGAGGGTGTTTGTAGAAAACAGTTGGCTGCAGATAGCTCTGCTCAGCTTCACCAGGTGATCAATTCTGAAAAAGTCACCTGGTCCATACTGAGGCTGAATCTGACAATTCTGGCACTCAGAACTGCTGTTCCTCTTGTCCTTTGGGAGGATAAAACTGTAATATCACAGAGGGTGATGAACTCCTCATCTTCAACTCCTCTTCAGATAAAATCAAACACCCCTGTTTCCTATCACTTGGAGAACCAGGCAAGGTAAATGCTGTATACTCATCCAGACTTTTATTTTAACCATGCCTTTGGGTCTCTGTGAATTGCTTTCAAAAGGCAGACCACAGAATCACAGAATGGTTTGGGTTGGAAGGGACCTTAAGCATCATCTCATTTCAACCCCCCTGCCATGGGCAAGGACACCTTCCAGTAGACCAAGCTGCCCAGAGCCACATTCAACCTGGCCTTGGACACTTCCAGGGATGGGGCAGCCACAGCTTCTCTGGACAGCCTGTGCCAGTGGCTCACCACCTTCACAATAAAGAACCTTTTACTAAAATCTAATCTAATTCTCTCCTCTTTTAGTTTAAAATCTGTCCTACTTATCCTATCATTATCTGCCCTGGTTAAAAGTCTCACAGAGAAATACTCTTCTTTGAAGGTTTGCTAGAACTTTAGAAAAGATGATCAGCTTCTGCTCTGGAGAGTTTTAAACCGTAACAGCCTCTGAGAGTTTCATGCATAAGAATAAACCATGGTCTTACCTGTAATCAGCCCTGAACTTCCCTGCCTCAGCTTCCCAATTCACATAGCAGTCACCATGTGAAAATTCTAGTTGAAAAATGTTCTGGTTTGCCTTAAATCACTTTAACACCTTTTTTTTTTTTGTCTTTGCCAATGCTAATGACCACAGAGAACAGTATTATTTTATTATCTGGAGGACTGGCAAACGAATGATTGTGTATAAGAAGTTGGTTGGTTACATGATGATCTTTTTCATTAATGTAATCTTGTCACAGATTATCTGTTCTCACAGGGAATTTATCCTGAAATTTATCCTCCTTTGAAGAAGCTAGCCATTAGCAATCATTGCCAAATTGCCTCAAAGCTACATTTAACTGCATTTACATTCTCATTCAATTGTTTTCAGCTCCCCTTAGAGCAGCAGAGTGCTAGGAGCACGCAGGCAACACCAATGGCTATGGGTGTCGTGGTTTTTTAAAAAAAAAAAAAAAAAAAAAAAAAAAAAGGAGACTTATGTGGAAGGTAAGTCCTCAGTTCCCCTGCAACGGGGATTCACGAGCTCCAGCCACCTCTGAAACCCAAAGCCACCAGCACCCACCCACTCCCTGAGTGCCAGAACCCACCACACCCTGGCCCAAGGCAACCAGCCTCACTCTGCCTTTGCAGTCTTCTGAGACACAGATTTTTTCATAGCCTCGGCACACGATTCCTGCAGAGGGCCGGCGTGGACAGCTCAGCCCTCTGGCAGCCCCAGCACGACTCAGACAGGCTGCAGCTGGGGGCTGCACGGAGCCGGCCTGGGTGGGAGGCCACCGCCACCCCCGGGGAGCAGGGACCTCTGCTTCCACCCTCCTTTTTGTTTATCAGTTCCTGCCTAATGAGCCCTTCTCCTCACAAAAGAGAGTTATCCAGAGTGATAGTAAAGATGAGAGCTGCAGTAAACCAGGGAGAGAGCAGTGGGGAAATGTTTGAACTTGGGGTCTTCAGCCCGGCTAAGTGGAGGGGAGAGTGTTGTTGCAGTGAGAGGACTATTAAAAATACAAAGTACAGACTCTCTGGGGCCTCAGATGTTGTTTTACCCCATGAAACATGATTTCTTATTTTTAAATAGCTGTCATGCTTGTTAGTTTAATTTATCCCTTCTCAGCTGCAAACTACAACATTTTATGAGCCTGACTGAGGGCATTCTCACACAGGCTCTGTGGCTTTGTGCACAGCCCTGCCAGAGTCAGGCTGGGCTAAGCCAGGGTCATATTTTGTGCTTGGTTATACTTTTGCAGCCCTGCTCACACCAGCTCAGAGCCCAGTGCAAAGCCCATGAGGTTACTCAGCTCTTTAAAAAGAGTTTTGGAGAGGAAACACCTTGAAACCAGCCTGTGGTATAGGTTCCCTTGTGGTATCATAGCCTTGAGGATGGTGATGCTACTGGGTTCTTTTTTCTGATTTTACCCAGCAGTTTTGTTTTCTGCTAGATTTTTGGAGTGGTCAAATAATCAGGTCTGCTTTAAAAAGTGACTGCAAAGCCTGTGCTGTTAGAGGAGTAAAGCCAGCAAAACACTAAAGGCTTGTGTGAGGAACAAAGTGCAGACACATGTTCTTGCTTGGTTTCAGCTGGTCTCTGGACACACCTGGGCAGTGCTATGTCTGTGTTAAAAACAGCAAAGCCAATTGTTAGGAGGCTTATTGCTAATGCAGAGACACAATATCTGGGATCAGAGCCAGCTGAGCATGAAAGCTCCTAAAAGGGTGCACCTTATCTTCTCTTCATGAACTGAGCTGCTTGGATTCACTCTAGTGGGTCCAGACTCAGGGATTCTAGGTATCTGTACTTTGCATGTGCCCCAAATACTTCATCCTGAGGAGGACTGTGGCTGAATGTCTGAATGTAAGCTTGAACTTTGAGTCGTCCAATTCCCAGCTCCTTGCCTGGATCTTTCCTTCTTGTCCCACTCTTGCAGTCTGTTTTCAGAGGGAGCCAACACAACTGACAGCAGTTGCTCTGCTGAACCCCCTTTCCAGCTGGCAGATGGGAGCGATGGATGGGCAGGAGTGCTCAATGCCTTGAACTTCTGCTGTGCACAATATGGGCCAGGTTTGCAAATGAGCAATATCTGACCTGATTTGGTGCAGAATGTTGGGCAGATAAAAGCTTTTTTCCAAGGAAGAGTGATAGTCTGAGCTGGAGGAATTGTACAGTATGCAACTGAGCCTAATTAGAAGGGCACATGACATAAGAAGTTCCTCCCCATATTCTGTCTGCCTAAGGCCCATACGTCTGACCTTAGCTTTTCATCAGCCTCAAATTCATTTAACAAATCTAAAACCACTTTCCAGGGGGGAGTGTAGGATTAGACACAGAGGAGCCAGAATTGTTGGCTGTGATCAATAATCTGATTGTCAGTTCCTAGGTTTTTGCAAAACATACATTGCGTTATGTGAAGCAAAACCAGAAGCAGATCTTTTTGTAATACATGGGAGGGCTTTACAGGGTGCCTTTCTTCAAGCAGACACAGGCAGGAGGTATCTGGAAATCTGGAAGGCATGAGAATGAAACGATGACTGATAGAGAAAGAGAGACCACAGAAGACATCTGTAAGCCTAACCACATGAGAGACACAGAGGCAACTTCAAAACCGCTGGTACAGCCACTCTAGGACAGCTTCATTGAAGCAACATGCTCTAGAAATATCACTCAGAGCTTTGTATGGATACAGGATGATGCCTGCAGGATGGGGAAAACGGCCCATCTGGACTGAATGAAGTGATAAACACAGAGAGGCTTTATTTGCTTCTGGCACTGCCAAGGCTCCAGAGCCAACTGTCTGGCTCTCCATTGTTTTGATTCAATTCGACCTTGGTCAAATCTCTCTTGCTGTCACGCCTCTAGGAAACACACAGAGGATATGGGGAAAGGTAAGAGTTCAACAGCTCTTGGATTTTGAGTGTTTATTAATGCAAAGGTGAAAAGCCCTGAAAATGCAGTTTGAATGTAATGATAACTTGGCATCGTTCAGTGGAATGGAGATATTCCCCTCCTATTGGCAATGAGGTGTTTTAATGCAGCTCTTTGGAATTGAAAAATATATTAAAAACTGGTATAGAAGTGGCTCTAGAAAAAAAAAAAAAAAAAGCCAACCAAAAAACTAAAGCTTGGAGCATCCCCTGAAGATCAATTACTTTGATCTTCATCTAAACCTCATAAGATCAATGAGATTGTTTACCTTGCCAGGTGAGCAACTCGAAGACTCTCTGAGGAAGGAAAAACAGCACTCTCTCCAGCTCACATCAATTCCCAAGAGGTCAGTGGGAAGAGTGAGAAGTGAAAGTGTTTGTTAAGTATCAGTTCTCCCTGCAATGCCATTAATTCATTCATCAGCATTAATTCATTCATCAGCAAGAAATAGCTGGAGTGATTTGCTTTAGATGAATCTTTCTGGTCCCCGAGGAATAGGAGAGCAACACCACAGACTGCTGCATGCCATGTTTAGCTGAGGCTGGGACATTACCTACAGGAGAGGGAGGTCCCTGACAAACCCAGTGCCTCTGGATGAAGGACAGTGCAGGGTCTGTGAACGTGAAGGATTTCACAAGAACAAATACGTATCCCAAAATTTCAAACAATGCCTCACTCAAAGCCGACGAAAAGCAGTGAAAAATCATGCACTGATCTTCACAGGCGTTAGGTGAAATCCCCACACAAGGCGAGGGGTGGCTGTGGCAGAGTGTTGGTGAAATATGGCCCTGTTTCAGCAGCACTGAGGGCCAGCCAGGACGTCTCCTCCAGCCCCACGGGCTCTGCACTGGTCCCACGCCCCGCGTCGCCTCGGCGGAGCACTTAGTGGCCGCGGCACCCCTTCCATAACATCCGCTCAGCAGCCCTTCAGTATCACCCCGTTACTAAGAGGGTCTGTCCTGCAGTTTAGGGATGGCTGCACGGGGCACGCAGCCGGTCAGTGGTTTTCCTAAACAGCCTGTCTCGCAGAAGAAGGCCACATAATGAACGAGTGTCAGCAGGTCAGGAGTTAGAAACAGATTTTCTCTTGCTGGGAAAAGTTATGTTTACCAATCATTCATGAGGTGTCCCAGATGGATGCCGCCGGGCAGGAGGATGGGGAGGGAGATCACCACAGCACTACCCCGAGTGACCCTAAAAGAGCTGAAATATTAGCAAATGGTTATTCCTTTCCCCCCACACTTTGTAGCATATCTGGCTGGGTAGATTCCAGTGAAAAATGCCATACTCTCCCTCATAAAAATGGTAATGATTTTTGCTGTGACTTTAACTTGAGCATCCTGCAGCTAGTACTTTCGGGATGGTCAATGAGATAACCACAGCTGATCAGTGTCTAATGACCTCCCCAGCATGGTCAGTTGGGATATAAAACACACCCCATCCATGAAGAAAATTTTTCATTTGCTTTTCAGCTCAACACTGGGGTTCCCTGTGGTTTTAAAATGCTTTCACCTACTCACTTATATAGACATTTTTCATCCCAGAGAAAACCACAAAATTAAAAGGAGGGACCTCTCCAGAGAAATTGAAGCCGGGTTTCAGAACCATGGGGTTCATTTGCTGTGGGTTATGGGGGAGACAGTGTAAAGGAGACTTCCACAATATGTGATTTACAAAAAAAATCCCAAGACATTTGAATTTGTACAGAATTCAAGCACATATTTTACCAATCTGCAGAGCATTTCAGTGTTTTGTTCAGGAAAAAAATGTGACAATTGGAGAAAATTTGAAAGCAATCCACTGTGTATGGTGCTGAGGTGGCAGCAACCAGGTGATATGTGGGCCAACACAGGAGTCCCCCCAACCACTTCTGGAGGAGCTGTCTTTTCTTCCCCTCACATTTTGTGATCATAAATAAGACCAGACCCCTTCTGTAAGTCTGTTCATGCCTGTGAATAGTCCCTTGCCCATCACAAGTGGGGAGGTTGGGCCAGCATGTGGGCAGAGCTCAGAGATAAGGCAGTGACCACAGGGGGAAGCAGGCCCAGTTTGCTCTGCTGGCTTGCAGGGGGAGGATGCCAGGCTGGTAAGAGGTTAGGTCCCCAACACCCTCACAAGCATAGGGTGGGCTCTGCAAGGAGGTCTGGTGCCTTCCCTAAGGTCCTTATCCCAACAGCCACGTCAGGAGTCATTTGGCTATGGTGTGGCTCCAAGATCACCCAAAGTTCCCTTCACACCCAAAGCAGAAGTAAAAGGTATTGCTAGGGTAAGGTGGGCATCTGAAATAGACAAAAATGCCCATTTCTCTTCATCAAGTACAAAGGCAGGCTAAAGTTGCTAAATCATGTATATACATTTACATTTTCCATGGCTAAATGTGGGTGCATTTTGCTGCTATATTCTCCATTTTACAGGTGATTTATTGGAGATTTATGACAATTGAGCATGTTGTTGATTTTTGCCCAGGTGGCATGCACTGTGGCACAGGGAATACCTGTGCTGGATTATAGTGCTGATTGAAGGGGTGTCACACTCATAGGAGCACCCACTGGTCTGCAGGATGTCGGCTCTAAGAAAATCCTCCGGAAGTAGCAAATTCAGTCTGCATGTCACCATAAAACATATTGGACCCAGATGAGTGGAGTTTTGCTAAGCCAGCCGTGTGTTTGGTGCTTCCTCCTCATTTCTCCCCACTGCGAGAGCAAGTGGAGGGCAGGGAAGGGAGTGGGGAGTCGGCACTGAGATGGGAGCAGGAAAAGGACGCTGTGCAGGTTGTTATTGTTCTAGTAATTAGAGCTATAGGAATGCCCATTATTGCTAGGGTGCTTACACAGAAGCTGTTTGTACTCCACAAACTCCCTAGGTACTCAGGGTGGATTTACCTCGTGCAAGGTAATTTGTAACCCTGTTGTCTGTGTATTTACTTTGGGCCGTGCACACTGTAAATGGGAGTGAAAAATCTCAGGGATGGGGGGAGACGAAGGAGGAAGGATTCTTTGCCCTGATGAATTGAAGTGTTGTTTGAAAGAGGCAGACAGGATTCCCGATATTGCTTCGAGTTTGGAGGCTGGGAGGGGGGAAGGGAAAAGGACAAGTCCTTTAATGAGAAAGGGTTGAGGGGTTCTTTTTTTTTCTTTTTTTTTTTTTTTTTTCCCTAGCAATTTTAATTATCACTAAAACCTCCAGCCCATTCAGGCTCTTGAGAATACAGTTGGGCTCTCAGCTGAGGTCTGCATTTATTAGAGTCCCCCCGTTAGGCTGGGAATGCGGGCTGGTCTCTGTAGCGGTGTCACCGCCGGTGTTACGGGTCTCCTGGTTCTCACATTACGCACCACGGACTCCACCACTCCGCATTAGCGAGGCCCAATTAAACCAAGCAGTTGATTAAACAAGCCAATCAGGGTAATTAGTTTAATCAGATTCCCTTGGTAGCCAGCACTGAACTGCTTGTAAAAGGCAGTTAAAGAATGAAGTGCACCTACTTAAGCTCCTATTTTATTTTATTTTTTTTTATGCCTGAGGTAATTAGAATTACCCATGGCGAGCCGAAAATCCAAAGGCCCGAATGGGGAGCGGGGAGGACGATTAATGAAGGCGATGATGTGTGAAGCAAACAGAAAGGAAGACAGGATGTGTGGTAAACAAATGGAGAGGAGGCAGCCCTCTTGGGAAGGGCGCAGCCTCTCCGCTCAATGGCTCTGTCTCAAGGGGCCGGAGACGCCGGCGCTTTTCGGCGCGTCCGTCCTCCCTCCGCGCTGCCGCCGAGCCTTGCACGGGGCAGGCTGGGAGAAATGGCAGGAATTCCGCAGCTGGCTGCTGTCCGGGCTGCCCCACCGCTGCTGCTTCTTGCACCGTTTTGGTGCAGAAGCGAAGCGCTGCCCTGAGACAGGAGAGCCCCGCGGGGCACGTCCCCAGAGCCTCTCCCCCTCCCAGGAAGGCTGGCCAGAGGAATGGGACACCAGCCGCTTGACATTAAGACATTTCCGAGGCTGCCCTTCTGCTTTGACAAGTGCTGCACCTCTCATTTTGGCTGGCTAATTTTACCTGCCTGCCAGATGTTGCAATTCTGCACGAAAAGCTGAAGTTGAACATTTTTCAGTGACTTTTGTCTCACCAAGCAAAGCCCAGATTTTTGACTTTGTGTTCCTGCTTGGGATAAAGCTAGATTGGGTGGGTTCAATTTGTCAGCTGCCCACAGTCATCAAGGAAAGGACTCAGGAGATGGGGTTTTAGTTCTGCTGCTGCCACAGACCCATTGTTTTTCCACAGCTGAAGAGCGTGCACAGAGAGGAGAAAAGCTTTAGGATAACAGGCAGCGATGCCACTCCAGACATCCTCCTCCCACTCCAGCAGTATGGGACATGGGATTTTGGAAGCTTTTTATTTTAATGGTGGTATATTCTTTTATAATAATACCCGGTGATTTTTTTTTTCATATCTAAATGCTTTTTAATCTCTCTTCCTGCACCTACCACTTCTGCAGCAGAGAATTCCTCAACTGAACCATACGTGGGGCAAGGAGCTGTCTTCTTTAGCTTATTCTGATCTGATCAATTCTTTATCTTTTTCCATATTTCTGCTATATCTTTTTTTGAGGTGAACAGACACAAACTGCTCCCAGTATTCAAGATGTGGCATGGTATGGATTTGCACACATTAATGTCAAATTCAGAAAAATCAGTAGAAACATAACAGAAAGCATCATTAGTCATAATGATGCTTCCTGTTATGTTCCCACTGATTTTTCTGAATTGGATTATACTCTTGACCTCAGTAACCTACTGTAGAAATAAGTTTCACAAGTGAGCTCAGCAGTGTGGAAATGCTGACCCTCTGCAATTACTCTCAGGACCTCAGAATAAGGAGGACTCAGACTGTCATTGAAGACCATGGATTATAAACAGTGTGTCACCATAAAGCATCCAAACATGTAATTTCAATCTGTCTAAGCTCAGGTAATTGTGTTGCAGTGTGCTAAATCAGCCCAAGATGCTCCAAATGAAAAATAAAAGAAAGAACATGACAGTACACCCATAGTCTTGCTCCTTCCCTTGGTCTGCAGAACTCTTTGAGATGATCAGTCTTGCAAACATTCTTCTAAATGGACAATTTTTTCAAAGCCCCATCCAATCTAATCTCATTCCTCTTACAGCACCACATATTTGTAAAGTTTTTGCCTTATATTTAATGAATGGTCAGAGCCTATCACCCCCAAATGGTAATAGGAAAAGTTCTCTGAATTAGGCACTTTATATTCTCCTAGCTCATTATTTTCTCACAGAATAATTTTCAGAACTATATCAAATACATTACCCAAAGATACTCTTGCAAAGCACTTACAGTAATTACTTTACTCAGAAGAGATAATTTCCCCAGAAGCTCTTACCTGTCAGGAGAGGAAAACAACCAGGTATCACCAGGCTGACTGTTTGAGTCCGAGAAAATTGAATTATTAAATGTTCTAGTCTTTTTCTACCATGCAAATGTTTTGGGTTTGTGCACTCTTAAAAACCTTTGTCTCTTTTTGCCCTGCTGGTTACTGCCAGGGGAGAAGTGCACGTTAGGGCTTCATCCCAGGCTTCCAAGAAGGAAACCTGACCTAGGCATGGCATAACCAAACAAATCTATCTTGCACCTCATGCCTATTTGTCTCAGAGAGATAAAATGTGTCCATGCTTCTCCCGAAGGACAGCAGTCAGTCCTTGTCCCCCAGACCCAGTGGCATGGGCAGTCTGACAGTCTGGCTTTTATGGCATGGGACATGAATGGGATCGGTGGTGAATACACACCAGAGCATCAGGGAACATTTAAAGATGCAAAACCTCCTGAGGTATGTTTGAGGCAGGTTTGTAGGATTGTGAATCACAAAGGGAGCCAAATCTGAGATATCAGTTCAGTTCCTGGAGAGAGCCATTCCCAGAACTATGCCTTGGTTTGATTTCAGAGAGCAGCAGCAGTCCAAACCAGCCAGGGAGCAAGCTGACAGCGAGGCAAGGCCTCACAGGCATCTGTTTATCAATGTAGATGCACTCAGACAAAATGTTCAAAGCATGGGATAAAATGTAGATAATCTAGGAAGATGTAAAAATGGGTCACAAGAGAAAGACAAGTGTTTTTTTCCACTGAAATTGATTTACTCTGACCAAGTAGATCTCATCTCTGGATCTCTGGATGTATCTAAAGGTTGTTAATTTTTTTAATGAGCTGGGAAAGTAGAGGGCACCAGTAACACCATGAAAACAGATGACTTCATTAAGAGTTGGCTGAGTCAATGTTTTTTTCCCCCCAGGAGGCCAATAGATTTCATTAGGAAGCAGGAAATGGCTCAGAGAGCAACTACAAGCTTTTAATTCCAGGTGGAGGTGGAAAGGACCAAGAATGAGTGGTGGAGTTGGGACACAACCATGAAGACCCTAAGACATGGCTGGGAGACAGGAGATGATCACAGGCTGTCACAGCTGACTGAGCCCAGACAAAGAGGAGGTGCCCATAGCCTTGGGGCTCACCATTTAAATTATGGAAGTGTGCAGCTCTGACTGCACAGGAGGAATATCCTGGTAAAGCAGGTCCACAAACAGGAGCTTCTGTAGAGAAGTCTTGCAGACTCCCCTTTACTTGACAGTTTAAGGTATTTTGCATGTATCTTTCAACATGTAGGTGGTATTTGAGTAAAATTTTTTGGATTCGCCTTTGAAACTCGTCAGCACTTGGGTGTGTTTGTTGCTGGGATTTTCTGTCTGGTGGTTATAGAAGCAGTGCCCAGAAAAGCCCTGAAATTCGAATCCAGGTCCTAATTCCTTAAACTGTCCCAGTCTAGGTTTTGGTTTTGTGTTTGAAATAAATTTTAACTCTCCCAGCTCTCTCTTTGAAAACACCCATAAAATCCTCTGTCCCTGGAACAATGAGAAGGGATCGGGCGCATCTGCACTGGAATGGCCGTAGCAGGAGTGCTGTACAGTCCTGTGTGTCAGCCTGACAAATTCCCATTAATCCCACCACCGTGCTGGGTTTTACCCACACATGGACAACCCGCCTGTGCGACATCGCCAGCACGGCACTCCTGACCTCGTCCTTGTAACCCTCAATGTAGACGAGATATCTGTGATGCTGAGAGAATGAAACGCTTCAGTTTTACATGAAAAAAGGGTATTCAGGCTTCTAGGCCCAGGAGTACAAATTATTAATCACTCCTCACAAGGAATCCGCAGATGGATGTTTAGCACTATTCACCACGACAAAACTGCAAATCAATTAGTTCATTTTGTCCTACCCTGAGGCTGTCTGGCAGACAATAGCAATGTCTTGTGCAAACGTTTTTATAAAGAAGACACAGGGGGAAGGAACCACAAAGGCCATTGGTTCTAACGAGCAATTAGGAAAGTGTGCAAGGCTCGCTTTCTTTTTTTTCCTTCTTCCCCCTTTCTTTCTTCAATTCATTCCGAGGCTCTAATTCTGAAAATGATGCTTTTCTTCCCCACTTCCTGTTTGTCAAATGAAGTGCTAATCAGCGGCTTACAGCTCTCTAGCCAGCAAGGGGAGGATGAGGTAAGAAGGAGTTGGGAAAAGTGGAGAGCCAGGGAACAATGTGGGGGAAACAATGCTCACTTATGCTCTTCTGGGCAATCAGGGCTGCATGCAACTCCCAGGAAAAATAACCTGCCCTAAAACACTTGGTGGTGATGCTCAGCGGAAGGAAGCCCCTTACTCCAGGGAAGATGGGTGGTGAGTGCTACCCAAGTGAGTCTGGTCCCCCACCAAAAATGCCTAAAGTGCCTTCCCATGCTCCCAGAAGCGAAAGGGAGAAACTCAAGTCCAGACTGGGGTGATCCCATCTGCCCTTTGGAGGGGATGGATACCCTTCCAGCACTGACAGCGAGGCCAGGGCTAGGACTTCTAAAACAGACACCTTGTTGCATGTTTAAAATTAGGGGCAGGGCAGCTGGGCTCGGCCAAGCTACTTCCACCTGCAGCTTTACCTGGGAAGAGCTCAGTGAGAAGGGCCCCAGGGTGTCTCCACAGAGGACAGGTCTTGCTCACTTACTGCAAGCAGCCCCTGCCTCTTCGATAAAGACAAATGTGTAGCAAGCAGAATACAACTCCACAGTTTTGCTTTTAAAAAACTTTAAGATGATTGGACCCACCACAGAATTAAAGGTAGAATTCCTTCAGGAGAGATGACCCACCTGAAGTATTAGTCCTTCCCAAGAGAGCAGCCTTTAGAATTCCTTTTCCTTTTGCCTTTAAGGTTCCTCTCTGTCACGGTGTTTGCAAAGTGCTCCCAACAGCAGAGAGCAATCTTTGCCTCTGGGAACAAACTTCCCCAACAGCCTGTGCCCTTGGTTTTCTGCTCTCTTACACTTCATCTGCCTGTGCCCTGAATTTCAGGAACTGTGGGGGTGCGTGGCAGCTTACAGCACCTAAACATGTGGGGTGAACGTTGAATGGGACATCATTGCAGTATAAATCTCTGGAATAGTGGCTGGGCATTAGTGATAGACCCTGGGTGCCAGGGCCTGGCTGTGAGGGGATGCAATCAGATATTCACAAGCACTGCATCATATAAAACTTGTATATTTACTTGTGTGCCAATCACATTTTTCTTCTTGCTTTCCATTGCTTGCCATTCATTTGGGGGATGAGTGGGATTTTCTGTACACAACCAGTTAAGCCCATGCAAATAGTATTTGCATGAAGTTTGAGCAATATATGCAGCCATCTGGAGAGTCTGTTTGAGTCCAATCCCCACTGGCATCACCTTGCTCTGAAGGTGTACGTGCTCTTCGTGTGGCTGTCTTGTTAGTAGGTCTGCTTATTTGAGTTGTGCTTTCTGGACGGGCTTCTTAGTACTACCTCTGCTTTCTCTCCTTCTTTTTTTGCTTGCTACTGCTTGAACTTTGCTGCTTGTCAAGTGGCTGCCTGGTGGCTTGTAGGAAATTTGAAGGAAACTTCAGTGTCACTCCTCCTGCAGAAATGCCTCCTCTGCAAAATCTACTCCCACTCATCAGTGAAAAGGCAGGTACCAAACTGTGCATCGGTGAGTCCAGGGCTCAGATGGCTGAAACAGATGAACTAGAGGGAATTTGCTCTTTTCATGTGATACCCTGTCAGTCTGTAAGGATGTTTATTATTATTATTTCCTCAGGGGACATAATTTACAGCACCTGTCTTTTTGGCTCCTACTGTGTGAGTCACATTTCTTAAAACATTTATTCTTGTAATCTCTGTGTCGGATAAGAACATTCTATTTTGCCAGTTTACTAGAAGAACAGTAAGAAAAGCTTTCAATAACTCTTATGAGTGCATCTGGGCAAAATTTTCTCTGCAAATATTTTGTTTGCCAAAAGCACATTTCTGATCACTGAAGCTGTCTGTGCTCTTTAAATCTCTTGGAGTAGAGGTGAATAATGTTTTGAGCCAAAAAGAAAAAATCCCCAAACCAAAAAAAGGAACATTTCTGAGAACAGTTTGACCTTCATTAAAATTGTAGATTATTTTAAAAGGGTCAGTTAACCTTACTTTTTTTTAAAAGGGGGGGTGTGGGGGGGGGGAAGACAGTGTTAGGAGTTTTATCACCTCTGAGCTAAGTTAATAGGAGTACCTGGTGCCAGAAGGAATTGTCATGTTCACCTGTACTTGCTAAATCTTGTTGCTTCTCTTGCCTGATGCCAGTGCTCATTTGACCCCACTGTACACCCTAACCCTCAAAAATACTAATGCTACCAAAGCTTCAGCAGCCCTAGATGGTTTGGGGCAGGTGGGAACAAGCAGTGAGGGTTACAGTGGAGTAGAGCCAACCCTCTTGGTGGCATCTTGTAGTTGAACATACCTTTGTCTCCTCTGAAAAAATTTTTCTTTTTCATTTTTACACATCTGAAGACTGTAAAAATCTGTATAGAAAAACGCAAAACACCTCACCTGTATCACTTTTGGAATGCTTTATTAGTGAACCTGTAGACCTGTAGAACTTCAGGTTCTCTGTCCCCTGACTCATGAGTACACTGAAATGTTTCAGCATTTTGTTCAAAGTAGCCAGATGACCTATGGCAGAGAAAGATCTTAAACAATGAATTTCTGAACCTTGGATTGGCCCCCAAACCACTGATCATGGCTAGTTTGGCAGAGTGCTTGGCACTCTGGGCCTCACAGGTCTGGGAATTACAGAAGCACAGTGTTCCTGTGCATCCCAGAGAGCCAGCCTGACAGGGTCCAGCAGGGATGCCTGAGGCAGGGGAATCTCTGAGCCCAGCTAGACTTGCTCAGACCTTCCCCAAACTGAGAATTGTTGCAGGGTTGAGCAGAGAAAAGTAATTTCATCATCTGGGGAATTTCAGTGGCTTTGATTTTCATCCTGCATCTGAATTAAAAAAAGATTTAGGAATAAAAGTTGAATGAATCCAATTTCCCTCACAGCTCAAATAAATAAATTACACCCATAGAAGGAAGGGAAACACTACAAGAAAAGGAAAAGACATAGAAAAAGAATAGGGAAGTCAAATAAATGAGGCTTTCTCTGATCCCCAGTAACCATGATCCAGGTCCATCCAGGAATCCTTCTCCATCCAATGATTCTCGGACAATTGTTCCAGACACCACATCTATTTGGCAGGACTAGAACTGGGTGTCCCTGGGGGAGCATGCATGGCCTCTCCTTTCCTTTGGAAGGAGTCCATGGCATCCCTACATCCTTGAGGTTCCACATCTCAGTGGGTGTCTACGAGACTTCCCGTCCTCCTGCATGTGGCCAAAGGCCAGGGCTTGTTCTCTCCCCTGTGGGAGAAGGATGCAGGGAGGTGTGAAGGAGCTCTGCCAGCATCAGTGGGAATGGCCATCACCCCTTTTACCACCTCTGACACCCCTGCACCTCCTGCTTGCCTCTGGCAACCTGCTCCCTCTCTGGCCAGGCTCGTTTCTCTGGGAGTCTCCCAGCTGGGAAATGGCTGGCTTTCAGGCACAGTCAGTATTAGTTAATCAGCACATTTAATACATTAGTGTGCACATATTTATCTGCATCCACTGAGCTTTGTAAGCTGCAACTCTTGCAGCTTGGGCTGGAAAATTAGTTTCCCAGCTGCAGAGGGTCGCTGTTCATTTATTTACAGTCCTTGGAGACCTCCTGAATGCAATGGCACAAAACAAAATGAGGCCTCTAATCCAAAAGCCAGGAAGCTTAAGCACCTGTAGAAACAGTTTTGCATTCCAAGGGGCAAATTATCTCTAATCTTGTTAAATGACTGCACTGCAAAACAATCGCAAAATGCTTTTCTTCGATGGTCCATAACCAAACACGAGGGGTCCATTACTGCTCTGTGAGGGAGAGGCAGTAATCCTGCAGGAGGACACAGCTGATCGCTGAACAAGGGCTGCACTCAAAAGTAAAGAAGAAACGAAATAAAGCTAGAACTGTTTGAGAACGGATGCTTCCAATTTTCTAAATTACAATAGCAACTTGTTGCCAAGCAATTAAAGTGTTTCGTCTGTTTTTTCCTGCTTTGCCCCCCACCTCAATTGTTTTTCTTCAGCAGATGCTGTTTCTGAACTTTGTCATTCATGTCCCTCTCCCCAGCCCCTGTAATTTACAACTGATAATGAGCCACCATCCAGACATTGCTACTAAAAAAAAACAAGTGAGATGCCTCTGTGCCTGTTCTACCTGACCCAGCAGAAGCACCTTTGCAGCTAATTTTAAACTGCTGCTTTTTTAAGCAAGCTGCTTGTTTTTTTTTCCCTCACTACACAAGATAGATTCTGCATGTAACTTTGACAAACTACCAATAAGTATTCATTGCACCAATAAAAAAGAGAATGAAAAAATAGTAATTATGCTCTATGAAACTCCAATGGTAGTTAAAGCCTACAAATCTACAAATTAAAATAGGTGATTAATTCAAGCAGGGCTTGCAGGAGCACTGGAGCCAGGCTCACTGCGGGTGTGCTGCTTTCTGTGGGGATGGATGTGTTTTTTGTGACAGGGCAGGCAGCATGGACAGCTCATTACTGCTGGAGAAAATTCAGACCTGGAGAGAGTGCACTGGCATGCCCAGGCCTGGATGGGGGGAATGGCATTGGGAATGCCCTCCCAGAGAACACCCACGCCCAGCATCCTGCCAGTGCAGGCCCAGCCAGTACAAGCTCAGCTACGGCTCAGCATTGGAATGAGAAAATCTGATTTTCAGAAACCAGTTTCCCCTCAGTGAGACAGACCCATTGACCACCTGGTGTGGTAAAGACAGGGGACAGGTGCCCACCTGGGGCTGGCAGAAGGAAAGTTATGGACTGCCGGCCTCCCTCTGGACTTTCCCACCTAACTGGGTAGATGGCAAGCCTTGGGGATGGCACCATCTTCCACTTCTCTGTACCCATCAGCATGCTTTTAGGGGAATGTCTACACCTTGGAAACATGTAGGAAGACATTCTATGACTCACCACTTCCCTGGAGAAAAGGTACAACAGGTCAGCAGAACCTCATTTCTGGACAGGGTCACACTGCCTGGAAGAATTAAACAGTGGTGATCACTCCCCACTAAAGCTGCATTGAAGAGTTATTCCTTTTCTGAATAATCCATCCTATTTCTCCCATCCCCTCAGTGAGCACCATCTCAGAACTCACATTATCGGTACAAATGTCACCTTGGGCAGGTGTGCAGGGAGTTCTGCAAGTATAGGTAGACAGGACATCTATAGCTCTTCAGCTCCACCTGCTCATACAAACTGAAGAACTGCTCTTTTTTCCAGCTGCTAAAATATTTAAACTCAAGGACAGGTTTATCTTGCTTTTGAGTCATCAGTTTTCCAATGCTCCTGCAGTGCTGGAACACTGGGAGTAGCTTTTGAGAAGAAATGAGGAGATAAATGGGGCTAATGGTGTTCATGTCTCTCAGAACTGGCTCACCTAAGCTGGTGGAAATTAAATCAATGAAGCTTCATTGACCTACATCAACTGGGGGTTAAATCCAAGAGCAACCAGACTTTACACACGGTGAAGTATTAACCTCCAAATTAAAGATGAGTGGGTTACATGGTGGAGATCAGGCCTTCATGGACAGTTGGTGAATGTCAGAGGCACCAGCAAGGTGTGGGCACGGAGCAGGGAAGCTGGGCAGAGCAGGGTACAAGGAAAGGAAGGAGTAACCTCCAGCACATCTGTTACACTCATCTGTACGTCACTTTTGTTTTTCAAACACGCTGAATTTGCACACACCCGCCCCACACAATGACTGTGTTTTAAGCCAATCCTTGCTGTAAATGGAGTAATGATGTAGATTTTAAGCCTATACAACCCCAGAGCCTCCAGTTAGCTCTTGGATACCCTATCTTCAGCTTTGGAACTCTGCTTTTATGCAAGATTGAGATTTTATGCAGAATTCAAGAACTGAATAAATCATCTTTACAGGCCTATCTGAGGCAGACAACAGTCTGCTGTGTCCAGACTTCTGCCCCTCCACAGTCTCCCAGAGCCTTCAGACTGGACCTACTTCTGTTTTTTCCTCCGCTTTTCTGTCTCTTTTCATGTTATTCTCCATTTTCTTAAAGGACCTGAGAGCTAATAGATCACTTCAAAATGAATGCAATTGCTTCCCAGCAGTGAGATGTTGTGTTTCCTCTACACCAAATCTATGCACTGTTCCACTAGATAAACAGCACCAAATGTCATTTGAGAATCACATCCTGCTTTCATTCTCTCCCCTCCTCACATTCGAGGCTCTAGCTTTGTGTGAGTGATTCACTTTCCCACTGAATGCAGAGTGAAAGCCCATTTTCAGCACTCTCCCAACACCCGTGCACAACCAGCTATTCATTTCCAATGATCATTTGTATTTCTTTTGGAAGACCTTAAACACCACAGGGAATAAAAGGAAAACCATTCAAGTGAAAATAAGATCGGCAAAGACAATACATTGCCCTGCTGTCAGTGCTTAGCTAAAGATGAATACATATTAGCACCTTTTTTGCCTGGTTTTGTAACATAGTTGGGGTTTATGTGTGGTGTGTGTGTGTGTATTTGCTCATTTTCCTACAAAACTGTTCAGCCACACAGTCGTTTTCAGCTAAGTTTTCAAGGATTCTCAGGGATATTAAGCACCTACAAGTTTTTGACAAACTTGCTAGAGGAGAAGAAAGAAACAGCATATCACCTCCTTGCTTGAGGAGACGACAGAGACAGCATCGACAGAAGATGCAGCATGAATGGAGCCCTTGTTAAACACTGCAGAAGCTCTGCACAGTAACTCAGCCTGCAGGTACCAAATCCAAACCCCAGGGTCAGAGATCAGATCCCTGCTCTTCAGAGTAAACTTTTCTCATAGCACCATACTGTTGCTCCAGCCTGAGGTATATGTAGCAAGTAACTTTGCTGCTCAAGAGACATGGATGAAACCAGAATTTAATTCCAAAAGCCACAGTTTGGTCCCTGGTTTCCTCAATGACCAGAAAGAGGAAATTACTTTGGCCAGTTAATTTGCATATTGCCAGACATATTCAGAGGAGAGTGGGAACTAGAACATGGACTTAGAAGCTAAAGCAAGTCCCCAGAGGATGTGAAGGGGAATCAAGGATAATTATTCCCACTTAGGAGAGACATACAAAGTAAGTCTTGGATGAGCTTTTCAGCCTTTGGAAAGGGTATAAAAGTCACTACGTGGAGGTCAGCAAGTGTCTCAAATATTCATCAAGAAAGATGATTTTGAGACAGTTGATTATGGGGGATTACTAAGGAAAAGGATATTCAGTGGATTTCTCTCACCTCAGTAGAGAGAGTGGTGTTGTAGGGTTAAAATTAGCAGGCATGAAGACCTCATGAGAAATGACTGAGAGAGTTGGGGAGATATCTATGAAATTCTTACGCCTGGATTCAGCACTGAGGAAGAGCAGATTCCGTGCATAATGGAACAATGGTGTGTGCTGGGATGTGGAACAGTAAAATGGATTTTGTGGAAAGGAAAAATTATTGCAGCAAGGAATAATCAAATAGATAATTTGATAATAAAAATATTTTGTCTGATGCAGGTAGAAAAATTATATTGGCCAGTAAAAGCATTGAAATACTTTTCTATCGATTAAAGAGGCATTAGCAATAAAATGGAGGGATTTAACTACCAAAGCAGGATGTAACATTGGATGCTGTAAGGATAATAGAAGGATCTTGGAATGGCATTGTCTTTGGCATGCAGGTAATGAGGGACAGGTTTTGGTGAGGAGAGGCAGAAACAATGATTAGAGGGAGAAGTAATGCTGTACACTGATGGTAGGAGAGACTGCCAGGGCACAAGAACTGCATGGGCAGAGCAAAACACCTTTGGGCCCAAGTGATATAGGGTAAGATGGCTAAAGACATTGAGACTGAGTCATTCCAGGAATTCCCTATAGGTTCCCAGGCTGGACTGTAAGCTAAGATTACCTTCCTATATGGAGTGACAGAGAGAGAGGGAGGCAGAGAGAGATCAATACGTACACAAGTGAGAATCATATGGTTATGGAAGCTTTAATTCTGCACACATGCACTGGAAAATAAATGCTATCAAAAAAGGCCCATAGAGTCTGAGTGTGGGCTGACTCATTCATTCACTCAGTTATGCACCAAATACAAGATGATGAGATTTTAGGTTTGATTTTGTAGATGGTGAGATCTCTTGAGAACATAATGACTTTGGACTTGTGATCATGAGATGAATCCATGTAAATATAATGAAAGTGTTAAAAGAGGGGTCTGCAACTTAGGTCCAAAGGGGCAAATTTGTTGAAGAGCTCTAGGACTGTTGTGTGCAGGGTACTTTACAGGCAAGGGTGAAAAAAACCCCTTTGCTCTTGTATCTTTCTCAGGAGAGGGACCAATATTACAGAGGAAGGCTCCAGACTGAATCAAATGCAAGATCCACTTCAAACAGAACATTTGGACTGGGCAGAACAAAGGGTAACAAGGGCTAAAACTGTATCTAAACAGCAAAAAAAGCCACATCTTAGAGGTCAGAAAGCATAGAGAGCTTGTGAGAATTACCAACTGTCAAGCTGAGGTGAACTTTGCAAAGGAAATTAAAATCAAAATCAGATGGGTTTTCAGCTGGAGGAAGAATAGGAGAGAAAGAACATGGGGATCAAAAATATGGCACCAAAACTGGATAAATGCTTTGCCTCAGGATGCAGTTCTGTGAGATAGGGTGAGATGACTTAAAAGATTACTTGTCTCTGCCAGCAAGCAGAGGCTCTGCTGTGCTTTCCCATCTCCCCACCACGGTGACGGAGCCTCACCCCATGTCTTGCACCAGCTCCTTAACCCTTTAGTAAACCACCCCAGAAAAGCAAGCGACTAGAGTTTTTCTGCTGTTTTAGCAAGTTGAATCAGCTCAGAAAACTGATCCACAAGTACCGAGGTTGGTGCCAGGGATGAGTGAGGCCATGGGGAGGTGAAGGAGAGAGGCAGCTCCTTCCCCTTTCAGCCTGTGCAGTGTCAGACTGGCTCAGCTGCCTGTGACAGCACCACGTTCCTTTTGGTTAAGGATGTGGGTGAATTTGCAAATGAAAGGAAATGAGGATGAGGCTATAAGAATGGGAATGACCACACATAGGAGGAGGAATGGAGACTTGGGGACAGATAGACTCTGTCCCCAAATTCTGGAAGGAGAAGGGTGTGAATTGGCTAGCTCAGTAGCAATGATGCATTCATTCAGTCATGGGTAGTTCATGTAACTGGTAAATAGGATCTGGGCCCCATAGCTATATAAGAAAAGCGGGAAGAGAGTGAGATGTTTTGGGTAACCATAGAGCCATTAATTTGACCTCAAAGTTATACAAGGCTGTATAATAATTTTTTGAAGGAAAAAAACCTGACAGCATGGAAATTAAAAGAAAATGGGATAAAAGGCAACCAGTTTATCACAAGTATATTGTATCCTTTTCACCTACTGTGTGAGCTGATCCTCTTTATTCAGTCCTAACACAGAAGCCAGGAATTGGCTCGTTTTCTTCCGTCACGATTGTTTTATTCATTGGCCATTCACCAAAAATAAAAAAAAAATCCTATTTCAATAGCCTTGGGAAATGGATGTTCAGCAACATTCACTGTAGCTCACTGGGTTTCTAAGGGCCTTACAAGCAGTGGCTGCAACAGAATGATATATCTTGGTGGTACAGTGGTGCTCATGGGTGCTGCCAGCACACCCTGCTCTTGTAGAGCAAAAATCCCATCCCATCACTGCTGTGTCTTTCAAAATGTCCTTCAAAATACAGCAGAGCCCTCCAAACATCTATAATTACGTGTTCTTCCCCGGGCTCCCCTTGGTTCTTTATTACTATTTTTGAAGGATTTTGCTCAGAAAGGTCTTTATACTCTGCAGGCACTGCTGAATTGGAATGGGAAGCAGGGTTTCTTCTCATTGTAAGGTAGGCAGGGCTGCCTTCCAGTTTCCCAGCTGCAGAGATTTATAGCCACTACCAGATTCACTAGGTGGCCAAGGTTTTATAACCCAATTGAACAGAATAAAACCATTTAGACTGAAGGCAATTTGATGCAGGACTCAATGACTTTCAGGAACTTGATGTATTACTGTGATCATGAAAGCTACAAATTATATATATATGTATATATTTGACAAATCACTTTCAAAAACAATTTAATTATTTGGAATGATTTAATCAGGGTTGACAGGCCTGCAAAGCATCTCTGGGAATGAAGCAGAAAAACCTTGAAGTGTATGGAAGATTTTCAATCTGTGTTAAATCCTGTTCCAAAGAGAGGGGTTTGGTATCCTTCCCAAGACTTCAAACTCCCTTGAATACCAATTCCCTTGGAGAATCTCCTGGGTTAGCCCATCTGAGGCTCTATGCAGCAAAGTGTCATAGCAAAAGAGGCATCTACCTTTGACACCCTTGGCCAAATATTAGGGAGACCAATGTCTCCAGGACTGCTGGTTATCCCAGCAGCACTCACAAGACTTGAACTTCCAGAGATTTCCCAGATTTTTTATTGCTACTGCTCCATCTCCCATTGTTTGATTGACTTTTTGGAAATAATGGACTTCACGCTCCGATCCCCTAGTATTCCAGAAGCCCAGGTGTCTGGTTGCATTAAATATTTCAGGTTGCAATTTTACTGTGAATCAGACTCCAAGGAAAGCTTGCAGAGTGCTCTCAGTGCAATCAAAAGTGTGATGCATTCATAAACTAAAAATTAACTGAAGAGACTTTCCTGAGTTAAGTTTAAGCAATCTGGGCTTAAACACATTTCCAGGGTCTGCTTTCCAGGCAGTTTTACCATGGGAATGGGTACGAGGCCTGCTACCCTCACAGGATGGACATTTCCAAGGTGTGTTATGAACCTTTGTCCTGCCAAACTGTTCTAAGCACTGGCTCTGCATTGGCAGAGGGGAATACGTGTCCTTTTGCTGCAGGAATGGATATATTTGGAGGGGCTGTGAATGTCCATTGTGGTGGTACAAACTCTTAGTCCCCCACAAGTTTGCTATTGCAAAGTCATTTGGTGAGAGGGGGAAGAGATGAGTCTGGTGTCTGAGAGCAGTCAAATAGAAATGAAAATTAGGGATTAAAAGCTAATAAATGACAAGGAAATATCTCAACAGGAACCTTATCTCCAAGACTGGAATGTCTTTCACTATAAAAACGGCTGCTAACGAATTCTCTCCATACAACCAGTCGCCTTGGCTGCTCCCACCCAGGCTCCTGCAGCTCACGCTTCCCCGCAGTTTTCCTCTGCTTTATTGCTTTCAGATGTGGCTTGGTATGAGCTGCTCTGGTAGCCGTGTCGCTGCCACCAGCACGGGGGAATGTGGCTCCGTCTGCGTGGGCCGCGAGGCGTCAGCGCAGCCTCTCCGGGGCCTCTGACGCCGCAGCAGGGCTGCCGGGCTGCAG
Source organism: Promerops cafer (assembly GCA_013398275.1). Taxonomy (NCBI): domain Eukaryota; kingdom Metazoa; phylum Chordata; class Aves; order Passeriformes; family Nectariniidae; genus Promerops; species Promerops cafer. The sequence continues at coordinate 178,516 of VZSE01011613.1, read as the reverse complement.
CCACACAATCCAAACCATCGCTGTGCCCTGCAAGAGCAGGCCCCGGCAGCTCGGGCTCAATTCCCACGTGCCAGGGCGCTCAGGCATCAGGAGGGGAGGCTACTAATGGAGGAACTGGTGGGAATGGCACCCACCAGGAGAGGTCTTGCTCTTGACCGCACTGCTCCCGCTGGGCCTTTCAGATCCGTCCCTTTGATTTAGTGGTGCAAGTTAACTAAAACTCTGCATATCTTTTCCTTCTGGTTTGAAACACTCCTCCACAGTCATTCTGCTCTTGCTCATGGTCCTCAGATATCTTTCCAGGGAAAACAATCCTGGATTTATTTACAGCACATCATTATTTATTTTAGCAACCCTTTTGGGGAGAAGGCAGGGAGAGATCTGAGCTCTCCAGTACGGACCTCAGAATGTGCTATGTGCTTTCAAGGTAGGGGCATTTTACCTGAAGGGTTTAAAGGGGAAGAAGAATGTGAACCCAGGTCAGGACCCTGTTTTTCTTGATGCTTTCTATGTGATGTGTTTTAATAGTGCAAAATCCAAGAACACCTCACAAGGAATTGAGAACAAACTCCTTAATAATGTTCCTGCTTTGAAGGCAAAACCAGGTAAATATTTATTTGTTTGATTATTTTGTTCCCCAGAGTTGCCTTAGTTTGTTTATTTTGTTTTCATGTCCCCCTCCACATGCACGTGCACGCCAGCTTTTTTTCTACCTTGGCTAACAAATGCCAATGAATTAAAATGAGACATTTTGATGCCCCAGGATATCCCATGGGAAGAGTTTTCTACTGAGCAATTTAAGACTTACACAGAGTGAAATAAGGAGAGAGAGAGGAAAAAAGGTTGCTACCTGTTTCTGTTTCCTCCTCCCCACCTTTTTTTCATCTGCAGTTATCTATAGACAAATTTCAGTGTACGACTGTCCCTGTCCCCAGGTAGCTTTTAAAGGGGAAGGATGCTGAAACCGTGAAGGCAAATGCAGGCACTGGTGAAAACTAATGCTTGAAAGTTCAATAGAAGCCATGTCACTTGTTTATCAATATTTCTTCTTCTTCCCTCTAGAAATTATTTCTTTGTTCTTCATCACAGCAGTGCTTAGAAGCCCCAGCTGTGCTACAGGCTGGTGATTTCAGCCAAGGGTTTTCATATTTCATGCCAATGCAACCCTGTGGACATGTGAGCTGCTCTAAAAGGAACGTAAATGGAGAATGTAAGTCTAGGGTCAGGAGACACAACTCTTCGATACTGGAGTCTGCACCTCTGAAAGAAAATGCTCAACTACTTGATTACCTCTGCAGCAAGGTGTGGCTTCACAAGGTCATCTGCACTAAAACTAAGGAGAGACCCTGGCATTGACATCCCCTTGCTGTGCTGCATTTGTGATATTTGCAATTCCTGACCTCCTCTAAGAGGCTGTTCCTGTCCTGAGGAATTTTACCTCATTAACTCAAGAGCATCAAACACAAAGTGGTTTCTGGATGCACCCTCTCAATTCCCACTGCAATAAGTTTATTGCTTATGACAGGAGGGTTAAGGCTAAACAAGCAGTCTGATTGATTTCTGCCCAAGAGAAGGCTGAGATTCAAGAATGCTGTTTACACAAAGGGCTGATTCTGATCTGCCATCAGGGTAATTTTCATTTATACCAATATAAGACAGATCCAAAAGAGGCCTTTGGCTTGCAAAGTATTTTAGGGCTCTTTGGGGAGAGGCAGCTTGGTAAAAACACAGATTACAAAGAGAACTTTCACAGTTCTTGATGCAAAAGAAAAGCACAGGAAGATGTGCCTCTGATGTGGATCCTCTGAAGTGTCAAACTCTGCCAGTCAGGTACAGACTGGACCTTCCCTGCCAACATTTCAGTACGCCCTGGCTAGACCAGAGCTCTTGGCAGTCATGGGGCTCCTTCTGGGCTGCTGGAACTGCCCAAAATTTGAATGAACAGAGATGCTGGTTCAGTCTTGGTTTTGCTGATATAATCTCAGTGCTTACCTCCCAGTTTAATTTTGTAAGTACACTTTTGAGTAAGTGTAGCTTTTAGCCACTTAGCTGAGCTAACCCCTATGGTGGCTGAGCTTCCCACTGTACAAAAAACCTTTACAATGAATGAAAGAGCAGGAGTGGGGGGGAAAAAAAGAAAATATTAACTTTTTCTCCCAGTCCATTGCCCACTGGACTTCATACAGATGATGGTAGTCACTGTAGCCTGTGCAGTCATTCTGGAGTGAGTTTTTCTGCGCTTGTTTTGTTTTCTTTTGTTTTTTAACTCATTGCTAAAAAGATCTTAGTCGCTGGTCTGCCTGCTAACCAACATACTCTATCAAAGGTGAAAGGGAGCTTTGAATTTGCCTGTGGTTTTCTGGAAGAAAACCTCTAGGAGAGCAATAGCAAAATTTTCAAAATAATGAATATGAGTTGAGGATGCACAATGCTTTTGGAAAAACCAGGTTGAAACCTGAAAATTGATGAGAACTTTTAAAAGTGGACAAAACCCCAGGAAGATTCGTGACTTTTAAAGGCATAATCATACATCACTCCACTTCCACAAAGTAACTAGATTTATTAATATTTGTCTTAGAATTGTTGTGGAATATGCAGCAACAGAAGTCTTTAAAAATTGATTTGATAAAAAAAATAGGCTTATTTTACATGGGATTGATCCTTTCCTAGCAATGGACAATAGGAACACAATTGCAGCAATCCTATCACATCCAAAGTGTTAAAGTCTACATAAAATGTGTATTTTTTAAAGTAAGAAGACAGAATCAAACTGCTGAAGTCAATAGACAGATAGTTCATAGTAATGAACATAGGATATCACTTACCCTAAGAAAATTGCAATCACAGGGACAGAACTACAGTGTACAGAAATTGATATATCTCCCTCAACTTCATTTCAGTGAAGTGCCTTTATATCAGAATCTCATTTATCTTCTGTTTCTAGCCTGACTGAAGAGCCTGTTCATCATCATGCAAAATCCATTTATTTAACACTGTTCTCTTGGAATGAGAATGGAGAACAGAAGACTCTAAAATTAGAGAGAAAACTTAACTCCATACTTAATAAAGGTCCCAATCTAGCGAAGAGTCTTCTTGATTTTAATAACAAATCTCTAACAACCAAAGACTAAGCCTAAATTACCAGGTTTTGATACTTTCATTAAAGAGACATTACTCCACAGACTCCCACTGGAATCTGTGGGGATGCCTGGAGAAATGTAAGACATGACCCAGTGGAAGTACAGCATCAAGATCTTGTCTCTTTATAAATGTCTTTAGAGTCAGTTTTTTAATGCATCCCTTTAAATTGGCTGTATTCTTTCCAGAAACATAGTACCCTCTTCCCATGGAAACTGCAGTAACCAAGAATGTTGATTTTGCATTCTTCTCTCTATTCCAGCATATCAGGAGGCTCTAAAAAGATTTCTGAATGCCTCAGAATTAAATTACAGATAGGAGCAATAAAGTCACAGAACTGAGCAATCCAGCACTTAAAGCTGTTTCTCTATGAAGTCACTGCAGGTTGCAGTCAGAAGGAAAATCACAGAGAGGATTTGCTTCTCCTGGTGCAAACCAGGACCACCATGGGGCTCTGAAAAAGTTCCACTGGAAATCCTGGAAACACAAGCAGGATCCTTATTTTCAAAGCTCAATCCAAAGGTAGCTGAAAATTTGTGAAACATCATCTTTCATCCCCTCTGGGCCAACAGATTAGTTGTAGCCTTAGGCTGCACATTCTTTCTGTGCAAATTCCATGCAATTTCACACCCCTGTTTTCAGTCCATTGTGGTCAATGGTCCTTCTGATTTCTCTCTGTGAGCAATACTTCAGTTGTCACAGGGGCCTCATGCCATCAGGACAGCCTGCTGTACCAAGAGACCTTCAAGTGAAAATAAAACTGTCAAGCTCATCTGGTCTTCTCTAATGGATATGAATGAATCCAGCAGTGCATGCCAAGCTTTTCGTGAAGTGTATGGTGTTATAAAAAACATGCTTAGAAAAAACATGGTTAGAAACCCCATCCTTTCTGCCTTGTGGTTTAGGATATATGTGCTGTACTGGAATGCTGGAAACAGCAAGATATGTTAGTTTAGGCACTTTAATAAGAATGTCTGTGTTTATGAATTGGCTTAATTTGACTTCTTTACAAGCAATATCAGTTCTCCATGTGTTGAATTGTCCTTTTTTTGGTGGTTTAGACACCACTACTATTACTGGCTCCTGGATGACTGCATACTTGACAAAGTTTGTCATGAGGTCACAATTTTCTGGCATCATGAAAGAGGTGGCTGTGGAGTAAATACACAGAGACCTTGCTGCCATCTCAGAACATGTGTTCTGGCTTTCCTGTGTTTCTTCCAAATAAATACAATGTGAAACTACCTGATAAAGGCACCTAAGCAAGTGGAACAGTGAAGAACCCAAAATGCAGAATCATCTTACACTGACAATGATTCTTTGTCTGGATTTCACCTTCAGCCTGTCTTTGCTTTGGTTCCCATCTGTATAATTATGTTATGCTGTCCAGAAACAGATTTATTTTCCTGGGTTAGGTGAAGCTGAGGTCCCACTGCTCTGAAGAGGCAGCAGGTGGACTGAGACATGGAAAGGGCAGAAAAGCTGCTGAGATTCGTGAGGTTTCAAAGAGCTCCTGGGTACAGAGGGGAGCAGGCTCTTGTTTGCCTGGTCAGAAATTCTCCACCACAGACCTGCCTGTCACTCTGGTTATGTTCACATTGATGTGGGCTGCATTTCCTTGTCTCCTCCATCTCCCAGGCTTTTGGCAGTACTGCTTCTCTTGGGTTTTAGGACTGGGACAGTGTTTTCATGCTGGTTTGTGAAGTGCTAAGAGCTCTGAATCAGGTTGGATCTCTAGGATGTTCCAAACTTATCAAGACAAATCCAGTCTTTGGTAGCATCGTTGTTGCCTGACATGTAAAAAACCCCAAAGCAAACCCCCAAGTCCACTCTATGCTTTCTTTTGCACAGATACAAATCATCAGACATGAAGCTTCCATATTTGAGAAGTTTATGTTTGGTCTTCAAATTTCAAAGTAGGTCCATTCCTGCCAGAACCTTGGGTCTTAGTAATAAGCCAGCTACAGACCTAGATCTTCTTCTTTGCTTCATGTCTGTGCTGAATGGTGTGGAATTACATGTTTTCTGCTGGCTTAGTTCAGGAAGCTCCAGGGTGCTGGAAACAAGTAGTGCCAAATCACTTGAATTTGCTAATACCTTTCAACCCTGTTAGAGCTTGTTTCTACATCTACGTGTCCTTAAGCTGTGCTGATGACTTGTATCTTTACATCCTGCTTGTGCAATGAAAGGGGTGAGCACAGTGACAAAGGCTTGTTCTGCCTTTACACAAGTGTGGGGTTTGGCTCCTGCCAGTCCTTCCTCTGTGGTTACAAATCCAGAGGCTGGAAAGAGCTTTTGTAAAGGACAAAAACCCAGTCACTGGTTACTTCAGTGAGCAGAGCAGTTACACAGATGGATGTTGTAGCTGTGATGGTCTCAGTATACAAGAAAACCATGGTTTATAGAAAGAGATAATATTTTTATTAGTCCAAATGATTTAGAGGCTTGGAAAAGAGCTGGCAAGCTTTCAAGTATGTGAGACCTGAAGAAAAATGCTGAGACACAGCCTATGAATGAATTTAAAGATTGAAGGCATTTATCTTTTATTTGGACTCTTTCACAGTTTCTTAGTATTTGTAACTCTGACACTAATTGGATTTATAAATGAGGTGAAAGTTCTCTTTTTACTGTCCTCCCCTGAATGTAGGGCATTTGTCTCTATGTGGAGGTTATTCATTTCTCCAGTGCGTCCCCACTAAGTGTCCAGTTGTCTCCACTAAAACATTTTTGCATAGGCTCTGTCTGTAACACACTGACACCATGGGAGAGGGTCAAGGCTGCCATGGAACCCAGCCACAAACTGCTTTGGGACTCTGGACACGTTCCAGGTTACCCCCTCTGGGGGGGTTCATGGTACCCGCTCTCCTCTAAATTTGGATGAACAGGCTGAGCTCCTTAGACTCCATCTATAGCCACCAGAGAGAGAAGAGTCTTCTAGAGTGTTTCAGTGATTTAGGCTACACCCCTAAAGGACGGTCTGGAGGAACAAATATCTCTCCACCTCTTTTGGAGAGCTTCAGTCCAGTCCCAGCTGCACCCCACCAAACTTTATTCTCCTACATGAGGGACCCGTGCCCCCCTATCCTCTAAACACTGACCCTTCTGTGTGTCTATAAGGCAGAGAAGATGACTGTGCTGCCACCACGTGCACCTTGGTTCACCAGCCTGAACTGAGAAGTTTAAAGTTTGATCACTAAAGCAGATGAGTCCTCTCCTCTCTGTTTTAGAGACGCCACAGGGACACTTACAGTGTGTACAGTGCTCCTTAGGGGACAGGAAGAGGATGTGAGTGCACACTGGCCTATTACTGTGCAGGGTGGACATGTGCTCTGGGTGTCCCAGATAACACATCACCTCCCTCAGCTCAGCTGGAGCTCATTTCAAAGTTATTTCTGCTCAGCAAGTCACTATATTTTCTGGCTGCCCATCATCTGATGCTGGAAAATGCTATTCGGTCTTTTCAGCAACTCCAATGGATGTTGTACTTAGTGAAAATTTTAGTTTCCAGCTTTCACAGACAGGAATGGTGAATGTTACCATAAAATAGAGGCTTTAGATAACTTGCTGAGGGTTTCAAATGCCTCTTTTGTGCTAAAGTAGGTAGATTTTAACTTTGCTCAGCAAATGAGTTGTCTGCAAGTTGGCAGGGACATCCCAGTCTTATCTTTATGCAACATCACCAACTTGGCAGCTCCTATAAGACAGGCAACCAAGAAAAAGTGACCAGCTGTATGAATAACATACTTCTCATACATCAGCAGCTGGAGATAAACAGCCATACCCATCCTCCATTCATGTTGGAGGTGCACCTCCCATTAAGTTGGACTTCCATGCAGAAACAGGTTCATGTGCCCCATCAAACAATAAATACCTAAATTGTCAAATGATGTCTGGCTCCTGCTAGAGCATCAAATGGATTAAAAGCATTGCCTGTGTTTGATGATGCTGTTATAGCTCCTGTAGCATATTAGGAATCACTACTAATAGTGCTATTTTTATATATTTAGATTATATATATATATCATATAACAAGATGTTTATGTGCCTCATCTATTTTAGAATAAGCCTTTTAATGCAGGACCTGCTTCCATTTCTAGAAAGCATCTCACACATCTCGAGCATAGCTGCAATTAAATCTTTAAGAAGAGTATTAGTAAATAGTAGCATACGACTAAATGCATCTCAAAAGACGTGGAGCTGATATAATGAGGTAACAAAATATAATTAACTTTAAAAAAATAAATATCAGTAATTTAATCCTCATAATACATTTATGAGTCTAAAATCTCTTGTCTCCAAAACTCAGTCACCTGGTTTAAATTACCAGCTGAGGAAAGTCCCTGGCAGTTGCTGGTGGAGAGTGTCTGAGCCTGTGCTTTGCCATCATTAAATTTAGAGAGTGAAGGGACAAGGCATGGACACCACTATAAGCCCCCATCAGAACCCAAAAGAACTGTCCCTGAAGGGTCCCATCTGAGTCACCGGGTCCCCCTTTTTGCCCCTGCAGGTGATCTTGCAAGACACAGTAGGTCCATCAGGTCCAGACTAATAAATATTAAAAAATGCCAGAGCTTCAATGCTGGGTTTCCTCCAGTCTCTGGAGCAGTGACGTGCCACAGGGGAACAAGAGAGATGTGTTGAGCTCTGGCAGTGTCAGGGAATTCCCTAAATAAAAACTCACAGATGGGGCTGGGAAGGGGACAATCCTCCACTCTGCAGAGGAAGGGAAGCAATTCCTCCCAGACCCAGCACCTGGCAGTGAGTTTAACCAGGTGCATATGATCCTCAGGCTTGGCTTGGTATGGCTTGACACTTTCAGGCATGCTGTATGTCCCATCTCCAGCTGCAATCAAGCTTTTAATCTTCAGAGGAAGGTGAAGGAAAGACAAAAAGGGCAGTCTAAAAGCCAAGTAAGGTCTCAACGGGGGAACACTGACATTCTTCTTATAAAATTATTACATAGCTTTAATAAATGGACTTTGTTTGTAATATTTTGCTTCATTTCCTGAGGAAATGAGTATTATGCAGCTGTGCTCTGGTTGTTTGTTTGTCTGTCAGGTTTACCCCCATTTAATAGTTATTGAGACTGTTGGCTGGTTCCGGTGCAGTTTGAAGGAAGGGAAAAGGCATCACAGTATTATGTTTTAAAATATTTAGGAAAATTAGCAGTGGGGTACAGGACAGAGACGAAGCTAGTGGAAAAGGTCACAATATGAGCTCAGCACAGTTATTCAACGAGAGAGAATCCACATGGAAGGGAGCCACAGGAAGCCCAAGTAATAGTCCCTAAGTCCCAATACCAAAGGAACAACATGTTAATGCATTTTTTATAACCCCACTAGAATTCTAATTAAACTGGCCCATTCCCCAGGATTTCTTTTAACTCCCTATTTTATATTCCAGCAACTCCACTTCTAGCCAGTGCATCCCTTGCCCAGTCCCACGACCTCTCCATCCACCTGCTACCCCAAACCAAACCCTACTTTTGACCCTCCAGGTCACCTGAAAGGATAGCCCCAGATGCGACAACATATTTGCCTTTATTCTGGTGTTCAGTGAACAAGAAGAAAAGAAAGAAAAATTCTTTTATTGTACATTTTGGAAAAATAGCTTTCTTTTTTTTTTCCATCTTGTTGACGCTGACACTGTTTTCCCTGTTGGAAAAATCCATTTTAGATGGTAATGAAAACCATGACCAAAATTTCCCACCTTGATCTGGGTAAAACAAGGCATTTGAGTCAGTGTAGTCAATCCAGAGTGTCCTGGCAGTCCTTTAGAGCTGTCCAGGTCGTCCTGCTTGGCTCATGGCACCAAGATGGTGACTCCAAATATGAAGTAGCTGCAGTGCTTTAACAAGGGTTCTCCAAGGCACCAGAACATGGGTTTTCCCCATGGAAAACTTTTCATGGACTTCAAAAACAGGAGAAAGTCTAACTGGGCAGGCATTCCTCAGTTTTGCTTCATGTGGAGAAGTGAAGGTGTCTATAGCTCTCTGCAGAGTTTTCACAGTGTGTGTGCACATACCCACATGCCCTCATATCCACTCACCTGGACAAAAGGTTTCAGGGAAACACCTGGAGGAAGAAGAGCTGTTTCAAACAACATTGGCATGAGAAGAAAAGAGTAGAAAATGGTTGAAGATAAGCTCGCACCTGGAAATTGGAAGATGACTTTTAACCATCTGACCACTGAGATTTCTTAGCAGCATCTCCATGGAGAGAAGACAGGAAAACACCTTCTTGTACTGTGGGGCTGGATGATGGGATGGCAGTGAGGAATGGAGCTGTGCCCACTCTGATGGTCAGAAGAAGCTGTAATGATGAGAAAAAAACAATATATTTGCCACTTGACATAGCAAGCGTTAAGCCCTAATTTATCCTCTTGACAACTATTTAGTGTAACTATATGGTTAATCCTGCTGGCTCAATTTCTTGTCCAGATGAGCACACTCTGATAGGCATGGCAGAGATGGCTCTGGGCTTTTCTGCCAGAGTGGAGGACATGGCCACCACTCCTAAGATCTCTTCCCTGATACACTGCCAACATTTTTGCAGGAGGCAGAAGACCTTCCTCCATTGGGACATAAAGCACTGTATTGCTCTTTCCTTTTTCTCCCACCTTGCTCACTTCACTGCAAACACACTACAAAAAGAAAAATTTTCATCTCATCCCCCTGGAGGAGCAGAACAACAGAGGATCCCAATAATTGACTGAGCTGGGTGAATATCAAAACTCTGCCATAATGCACAGCATGCCTCTGGCAGTCATCTCTCTCTCTCTGCCAACAGCAGGACCTAGATCAAATCTGCAGTGCCATTATCCTACATTGGGCTGACTTGTGTCACCCCTACCTGCTGGCTGTCCCATGGACACATCTTTTTATGTTACTGCACCAGGAAAAGGGAGAACGGGCAGGGGAAGAACCCAAAGTACCGCATAAACTTACAATTGAAAGCGTCCTCATCCTCTCTCAGCCAGGCAAGTAGGGCAGTGAGCAGGACAGCTGTCTTTCAGTGCTTTCAAGATACATTTCAAGCTGTGCACAGCTGGAGCTATTCAGTAGCACACGAAGGAACTCTGTACCCTTGCCAAGGCTCTGCAGCTGCCAAATCTGCCTTTATTAGCAGCAGCATTTCTCGTTCTCCATAGCTGAATACAGAACAAGTCTGACTTTATTTTTCATTCAACCTTCCCAAGCATGCTAAGGACATCACAATAATAACTTTGTGTGTGTGCATGTGTTATAAGTGTTTTCTTCTGCCTGTATACATGCTAACACCCCACACACACATGTACAACGGGAAGGATGCAGAGCCACGCTAAAGCATTGAGCATCTCTTTCCTATTCTGGTCAGTTATACATCTCAGCTGCATTTAAACCTCTTGTTACTCATTATCTGTGAGCTCTCCCATGAACAGGTCTTTGTCTAGGCCATGCTGCTCTTTGTAGGTGGCATTCTCATCCACACAGATGGCTGGAACAGCCCTTAAGTCCCACTTAAGTCCTATTTTAAAGATCTAAGTGGTTCTCAAGTGCTCTCCATGCCTCTTCTGGAGTGAGGTGAACTTCAGCCTGCGCAAATACCTGCCCTGTAGAAGTGAGACAGGGTAGTTATGTCTAACTCAGTTTTTCTTCACTCTCCTCTGCTGCCTATTTGGGATTCATTGCTGGTCACCTACTAATCATCAGATTTTAAGGTGTCTCTTCGGTCAATGACCAGAAATAAAATGAGCCCACTTAGATACCAGTCATGTACTCCAAATAGGGGGAATTCCCTTATTTGTCTATGGACCTGTTTTGCCTTCATTTGGCATCTGAAAACTTTCAGACCAGGTTTCAAGCAGGCTTGATGTAATGGGGCATGTGAAGGCATGAAAACCACCTCTTCTGGAGAACACAAACTTCACAGATGAGTCACAGGCAACCCAGAGCTTGTCCCAGATCTCCAGGCAATACTTGAAAGGACATCATCAGGAATTACAGCCCAGTTGCTAATGGACAGGATATATATGATTTCTAAAAACAAGCTCAAGTGTTGCTCTCACTATTTAATGGCTATTCATAATGTGTTTAAATGTGTGTATGAGATCAGTCCTCTAAGTACCTGAAGCACTTGGCAGACAATGATGGTCTACACTACACCAATGTCACTTGATCACACAAATACTTTAGTTTCTGTTTTTCACGTAGGAAAACTAAAACTGAGAATTTTTGTGGCTTTCCTGTCTCTGTCAGAGAAGTCTGTTTAAGAATTGGGAATACAGCAAAGCTATTTTACTCCTGTGAATTAACTAAATCTCATCACAGAGTTGTGGAAGAGGAACAATGAATGTTTGGAAGAGACTTTTGAAAATCGCGTAGTCTGACCACTTGATCAAAAAAGAGCCAGCTTAGATTGGGTTACTCAGGACTTATTCCAGCTGAGTTTTGAATATCCTCGGGGACAGACATTGCACAACCTCACTGGGCAAATTGCTCAAATATCTGACTACCCTTACTGGAACACTTTTTCCTAGTACCTGCCTGGAAGTTCTACTCTTCTGAGTTGTTTCCATGGCCTCTTGCCCACTGTGCACCTCTAGGAAGAGTCTGGCTCAGTCTTCACTATATTGTTTTCTCATAAAAATGAATCATGACCACTTATGTCACCACCTCATAAGACTTTTTGCTTTATTGCTACATTTTTAATAGCTATGGTAAAGTCTTCATTTTGTTAAAAATTACTTCTGATGACACAGCTAAGTGTATTCCAGATACTGTAGAAGAAATTGTATTTAGTGTAGTCACTCCCTTCTCTCAGTGAAGCGGAAAATCAATGCAATATGTGCATCTTGTTAGGGCCTACACTTGCTTGTGCAGGTTTTCCTGATAAACTCTGGCCACGCTAGCACTTTTCTCCAAAGGAAGTTTCTCTTTCTCCTGGGATTCATCCTCTGCAGATGCAAATTGTCATCACCCCATTAAGTCAACAGGACCATGACGACTGCACTTGCCAAGCTGAGTTGAATAAAGCCTTACCAAAAAAAAGGCATGAGACTATATGGAAAGGATGTTATAAACACCATGGAACCTGCAAAGTGTGTATCTCTTTCTTTTGGTGCAATAAAGTTACACCTGCTGTCTGTGGTGAGGTGTAATACAATATTAAACTTGTATAGCTGTCAAGTAAGATACTAGTGCTGGCATTAAAATCTACTAATTTTCTTTTTCCTGTGCTAATACAATACTAATTGGCAATTATGTACATGAAGGTATGTGCTTGCTGTAAGCATGTAGATAGGTGTCTGTATGGTGTACACAGAAGATACCATGCATGTCTGTGAGGAATGTTTAATATACCTTTTGGGGGTATAAAAATACCCTTTTGGATGAAGGGATGAATAGAAAATTACAAAGGGTTTTTCATTAGGTCATAATCTTGTTAAAAAAAGGCAAAACCTAATATACACACTATTGTCACATAAAACAATAGTGACACCGCAGATCTGGAGGGAGCCTAAAAGAATTCACATCTTTCCTACTTTATGCAACAAACTCAAATGGAAAAAGCATGGCAGGGAGTGGCTAATTTGCAGTGTCATTTCTGCAAACTCTTTTGGGTACTGGGCACAGGAGGACTACAGGAGGGACCACATTCAAGCATTATTGGTATTTTTCTATAAGTCATGTGCTAACAGGGGCATTAATGCAAGCCAGGTTTGGCCCTGTGCCTTTTTAGCTCACCCTCCTAATGCAGGGAATTATTCTGACAACAAGTATGTCTGTGCCTGCTGTGGTGGTGTCCTCCAACTGCCTTTATCCTGCTGTTCAAAATTAGTGACACAGAGAGAAAGAATAACTGCAACCAGCTAAACACGTTATAGGACAAGTTCCTCTGAGCAAATGCTCTAGAGCTGCTTTTAATGGCAGTTTCACTCCTTCCATAAAAAGCTGAGCAAGCTAGACCCCTCTCAGATGCTTGCAGCATAGTTGCCCTTTGCTATTAAATTTTTGAACAGCTTTTCTTTGGTCCAAGAAACGAATTTATTGCAACAGATGTCCTTCAGAATAGGAATGAAATTCCATCAGACTTCAAATGAACTCTAATTACACTGCAAATAGGTGGCAGGAGTGTTCCCAACTTTAGCACTGCAGCTCTGCAACCAGCCAAAGAGTGATGTGGATTTAATTTTAGTCTGTGTATGAATTGTTTGGAGTGCTTTTATTATTTTATTTTACAGCAATTTCTAAAAAACATTTAAAAAAGGGAAAAATTCATAACAGCAAACACATCTGTGCTACATATTTTTCCTGTGTGGCACTGCAACAGCTTCAGTCTACAAAAATTAATGGAGTGTAACAATATGGTTGGAATTTAAATGCAGAGTTGGCGCCAGAATTGGGAAACAGACAACATTCCCTGATTGTAGAAATGTGCAGATCACCTTTTCTCACTTATGCAGCTTGAAAAGGAAGGATATCCCTATGGGTGTCCAATATTGTCAGCATGCCATCCATCCATCCAGTGTATTGTGCTGTCCTGCTCCCTCTGCTAAGAAGCACCAAACTGATTCCCTCCAATGATGACATAATTTTTCCTCAATTACTAAACATAAAAAATTGTCCAAGAGTGGAATTGTCTCATGGAAGAGAGTTTGGCAGAGAGAGAATTTAAACAGATTTTTCTAATCCAAGTCATACATTGTGTATGAGTGGCCTCATGCACGAGATACTGATCTCCCAACCTGTGATCACAGGTTCAGTTCCCACATGGGTAATACTTCTTTCTCCCAATAAAAAAGTGCAAGAAAAAGACTGTTTAATGTGCAAAGAAGCACAAAGGTATTCTGTTAACAAATGCTGTGTAGAGACATTTCAGACATTCGCACACTTGTTGAGAACTCTAGTGGTGACTACTACAAGCTATTGGTTTAAATGAGGTCAGTAAAGAAGTCCACACATCTTTTCAGGTAAAAAGAGTCTTTCCAAGCAAAAAGACAAAGATGGATTTATCTGGGTTTTTTGAGCAGGCTGCATATATCCTGTCACCAAAGGGCTTTAAAGATGGGACAGTCAAACCTGTGGGGAATTAACAGATACTGGACAACAAAACAAAGACTAACTGGGTTTTGAAGGCTTTGCCCCACCTGTGGTTCAACAGTCAAAGACTCTCTAATCACTTTACCTTGGAAATTGTATACAGACATTAAAGGATTAGTTTTTGATTGCTGCACAAGCTTGGCAATAAGTCACTGAGACAGAATCTCCAAGACCTAGAGAGAGAGCGTTGCTTGTTACAGGTGCACATTTTATCCTCATACAACAGCTCTGTCCCTGTGGCTATCCCTAGGACAACAGGGTGAGATTAGCAGAATGAGGTGTTCACTTCTGTTAGATCATATAGTACAGCTGGAAAAGTTAAACAAGGGTTTGTGTACACAAGCCCTGTCCCCCACGTCTGAAATGGAAGCTGCAATTCAAAGCCAAACAAAAATGGGCAACACTTGCTTTACTGAATATCATAGGCCATTTCTGAAAGAAAAGGTATCAGGCACTTGTGTAGAAAAGATGTATAGGGAAGGAGCTAGAGGGATGAAATTATAAGGTGGGTAATTCCTAGGAGGCAGGGAGAGCCCATGGTTATTGGAGCTGTAAGTTTTATCTGCCAGGTCTATCTTTGTCAGATATTTCTGTAGGCTCCCTTGCAGCTCATGAAAAGTTTGAATGCTGAACTTGAACTTCCCCAGACTGGGCTTGTAGAGGGCTGGAAGTAGTTTCCCAGCTTTGAATGACTTCTTTCATTTCCAGGAGCTGGTGTCAGTCCCTGAAGTCAAGATCCAGTGGATCTTGACTAAGATACTGGTGAAATCAAGTGGTCACGTCCAGTAGTAGCAATCAGTGGGGCAGCTGCATCTCCCAAAGTGACAGCAAGTCATCTGAGGCAGAGAGGACAGCCCTGGCTGCCCTGTTAACCTTCAGTGAAGGGGAAATAAAACACATCAGCTTAAACCTCAGCAAGAGCCCTAGAGGATGGTATTTAAGCTGTCATCTGCAGCAGCCTCAGAAAACACACAAGACACATTACCATGGCTCAGCTGGTGCCCAGGGAGAGATTTTCATATCTGAACCTTAAAAAGCATTTCAAATCCATCATATGCAGAAGACATTCATCTTTGAGATCTTCAGCATCTCCTTTCCACTGGGAAGGAGTGAGTGGAAGGCACAGGTCACATCCCACAGGAAGGACTGGGCATGAATTTGCAGGCTTGCCTGTGTTAATTAAACTTTCCTTCTTTTGATCTCATCAAGAGCCTTGACGGTGCCAGACTCTCACATCCAAAGGCCCAAGTGAGGCTCTGCCCATGGAGACCATGAAGTAGGAGAAGCCAGAGATGTGAAGTGAGAGAAGTGAAGACTAAGGGCTCACAAGGAACAGTCTTGGGACATTTGGGTCTTTGCCTAGGACACTGTCCATTATTTTCCCCAACTGAATTACCACAGAGATTGGGAAGGACAATTTAATTCCTATCCATGTGATTAATCAATAGAATAGGTCTAGATTTGAGGTCATTGTTCATTCTGCTTATTTTACCAGTTCCTTGTCTTTTCTCTCTGTTGCAGACCTGCTAACCTCTGTCACCTGTGGAGTCCTAATTTGGAGATTCCAGGGACAGGCACCCAAGAATAGAGACCTGACATTTCTCCTATATGGATTTAATTCAGTGTATTTTATAAAAATAAGTGCTTCCTGTCTTCAGAACAGGAGCCCTGTGGGCCATCAAACTCCATTAATAAGTTTGCCTTCAGCTTCTGAAAAAGTCTCCATAAAGTTTGTAGGTGGACAAGAATCATATTTTTTCAAAATATTGCTAAAGGCTACAAGAAGTTGATTGTTTTCATTATTTTTTTCAATATAAATTAATTGGTAACCTTTCCACATGCCATTTCACAGCTTCAGCTTACACTCAGGCCTCTGGGATCTCTTGGCTGATTCATTTGTTTGAGGATATAACTGGTGTCAATTTGTTGTTTCAATGGACAGGGCAGCCTGCCAGCTCCTTCTGTGACAAACTGATTTTAACACTGTAAGGTTCTCGTTTCTGCAGCAGTGCATTAAGTACTTTATTGCTGAAATATGTGCAACAACACTAATGATGTATTTACTGTTCCTCTGAGGTGGGGAAAAATAACCAGGCCTTGCTTGTCGGGAAAAATTCAGCATCTCCCTTGTATCTGGGTACATGAATGTTTTGTCCAGGAATGGTCCATTTCAGACTTGCACTTTTGAGTGCAAGAATGGCCCAAAACACCGATCTGAGGTACTACAGGTACAACAGGAAATGAAGAGGGGCAGGTAGCTCTGAAAATGAAGGTGTAAGAGAGCAAGGTGAGTAAAGGCAAGTTGTGTCAGTTCAGAATAACATGAATTTTTAATCATTTATCTTCTCCTGGGCTTAAACACTTCTAGCTCCTCAACCAAGTGAGGATGCACAACAGCAGGTGATCCATACAATTCCTCAGTTTCCCTCTAGTGTGCAGTTGGACCACGGTGAAAATTTGTTTCATTATAATGATAGAGAAAAGATCTATGGCTGTGGCAAACACAAATGTGGTTATTTTCTGGAGCACTCCACATTTATGAACACCAAAGATGACAAACAAAAAAACCCATCAGTTTTCCCATCCCCTACTGCCTCCTTCATATTCACAAAATCACAGAATAGGGGTTGGAAGGGACCTATTCAATATATCAAGATTTTTTTGGTTTTTTGCTTTTGTTGATATGTGATTTTGGAGTAAACCTGCAGTCCCCTGACATTCAGAGAGTTTGAATTTTAAAAAACTAGGTGCCCAGGCTCCTGTCACTGAGCCCTCCACCACTGCTGAATTAGTGGTTTGGCATCTGCCATAGCAAAACTTGGTTCTATGGGGCTGAGGGATGAAGACACCAATCATCTGCAAGCAGGTGGTGGACCAAGGGGAACTTCCTAAAGGGAAGAATTTTAACGTGTGCTTAATTCTCAGTGAAGTGGGGCTAAGAACATTTTTAAAGGACTTCTGAGTAAGGACAGATATATAACCATTCTTAAGAGATTTCCTGAATCTTTCCATAAGATGGCTTTTCACTGGGTTCAATAAGATTAGGCTGGAAACCAGAAACCCTTTTTCTAAGTTTTGGTGGGTTGTATATTTGTTCAAACTTTGCCAGTGTAGGGAGGTAGAACAGCATTTAAACATGAAGAAAATGAATGAAACAAGATACCAATTGAAAACAGAGGCTCAGCCATGGAGAAAATGGTCATTTAATTTTTCCTTCATATGCTTTTGAATTCAAGAAAGCAATAAAGTAATAAACCCACCCAATTTCATTAAGTGGTTGAAGTAAGTGTATATCATCAATAGAGATATTGGGTTGCACGAGTGTCATCACCCAGATCTTTTAATGGCCTTCCACTACTAAAAGGCTGGGTGTTTTATTCTGGGTGCATTGCCCCAGCTCCCTTTAATTTCTGTGGACACATGCTCTCCATCTGTGTGTCTGGGACACTTCCTACCGATGGCTTCCAGAAGGAACATTTCCCACATGCGTTCTTCTGAGCTGTCAGAAACAGCCCTGCAATTTATTGGGCTGACCCGATCAAGCTAAATGGGTGCAGCTCCAGCCAGGGAATGTTCAGTAAAGACTGGGTACATTGCGAGAGGAGATGTGTGCAGAAGGCTCCTGAAATAAGGTGCAGGAGCAAAATGCTTCTGGCAATGTGTTCATATGGTTGCAAGGAAAAAGGACAGCGCAGCTCAACCAACTGCTGCAGCAAGTGGTCAAATGGGCACCTTTAGCCCTCTCCAGCTAACAGAGCACTTGCAAAGACATAAATGTTTATGGGTGCTGAGATTTGGCTGGATTCAGGGTAACAGTGCTTTATGGGTACATTTGTACCATTTAGAAGAGACCTAACTTACTACTTTTTTACAGTAAAAACACACATGGCAAGAGATTCTCCCTTTTGGGGAAGTTTACAGCAAGGTGTGAGTGCTCTGCATATCTGTCCTTTCTACACAAAACTTTGTTTCCTACAGCATCTCTGTGGGACAAGGTAGTGTTGTGACAGATGACTGAACACAGGATTTTATAAAACCATAAGGATTTATTTTTGAATTGAGAAGTAGGTATACATTATATATTTTGTTGATGCATTTTCTGTTGTAAAGATATGCAATACAATTTCTCTGTGGACATGCCATAGCAAAATCCATGTCTAGTTATTTAATATTTTCCTCAGAACCATTATACCCAAAGCTTCCTTCCTGCCAGGTATGGAGCCTTGGGCATCAGTTTGTGATTTCTGTATGTTTAACTTCTAAGTTCAGTTTTGGGGATGGTGTTTTCCTTTCTTTGAAATTCAATTCAGTGAAATCTTTATAATGGTTTGGCTAAAAACCTGATGCAATCTTTATAATGGTTTGGCCAAAAAGGAAAAAAAGGAAAATTGGGGAAAAGAAGGAAAGTAAAGGGAAAATGTTATTAAATGTTTGTGAAAATAACTTGTTTCTGTATTTCAAAGAGTCTGCCAAACTGAATTATACTTAATGTCTTCTCTGACTTGAGTTTGGTGAAGTTACTCTGAGATGACACAGGAGTCCCTCAGCCTCATCTCAGGAACTGATATTTTATGCACTTTGTTAGTAGCAAAAAAAAAAAAAGCCTCAATCCTAGGAAAGTGGTAAAGGAACCACAACAATTTAATAAGCACAGGCAGACAGCTGAGCAGTGTGAAAGTGACTTGAGTTTTATATTATGTATTTGGAAACCTTTCTTGACAATGATCCTTCTCAGGAGCCAGAAGTAGACTGGCAGCAACCACATCCCCAAGAATATCTTACTGTTTATCTTCCCATCCTTGGAGATGAGGGATGGGTCAGGGAGATTAACTGTCTCTGGAAAAAAACTCAAAAATTCAGTCAGATACAGGGTGAGAGCCCCATGCCTGGCTGCCAGAGAGATACTGAGGATGCAGTATTAGGAGAGTATTGAGGATGCAGGCATCGTGTGCCTTTGGATGAAGGGGATTGTCAGAATTGTCTATTGAGGTCCATGGAGACCTGCTTTCAGGAGGCCATTTGTAGCACAAAATGAGGAGGTGGTTGAATTTAATAATTTATTGGCAGACATACTTGAGTTCTAAGGGTTAGATTTATTTTTGTTAATTAGTTCTCCCTGCAGGCGCACAAGGAGAAGATTCTGTCTTTTATGGAGACACCAGTAAAATGTTCTGCACATAAATGGTCAACATGACCAATGTGAGCATGCAATGGTTGGGAGGTGCAGTGCTGTAATTATATTAGAGATGATCTTTGCCTGGATTATTGTTATTTTTTGCTGTATGAATAGTCCATGAACATGATACTTATATTTACTTGGTGATCTCATGAAAGAATTATTGTTCCTTGATTCTGGCAGCACTGCCAGTGTACTCAGTCCTGTTCATAGATGAAGCAACATGCAGTTCTAGTTGGTGAAACTAACTTGGATTTTAGACACAGCCCACATTTTAAACTTCCAAGTTTGCTTTCACAAAATAGCTGAACATTTACTGTCGACAAACTTTCATGCTCACATAGTTCGGCTGTGGAACAGTCACAGAAAGTGACTGAAGTCGAGTCCAAATTAATTCTTTAACCTAAATGAATGTAAAAGTCTGTTTTTTCACCCTCCCCTGCCCTGCATATTCATGTGCTGTGCTTTAAGCAGCACACTTCCTCATCCACCTAATTTCCACTGAGTTTCAGGTATGTGCTCATGTTGAACAACTACTTACATATGTTTTTCTTGAACAAGGGAGCAGATCCTTGGCCCCAGAGCCAGGGAGGGTGCAGTCTGGGTGGAACTCCCGAAGTTTTGCTGCTTTCAAATTCAGTGGAAAGTCAAGGCTGAGCTCCCTGTGTTGCCAATGGAAAGAGATGAACTCCCCAGAGACCTCAGAGGGCAGAGCACCTTTTGCCTCTTGCTGTGTGTACAAAGGGAGCTGAAAGAACCAGCTGGGAATTGATACCTGAGTTTAGAGGAGACTTGGGTTAGGGGGAGGAGCCCTAAAACATGCTTTCTAAGCACTCAGAGCAGAATAAACTGTAAGCATTATTCCAATTCCATCCTAGTTTGTGTTGCACCTCTATTTTTTCTGTACTTAGTGAGCAAATATGAAAGCTGTAATGGTTATATCTTATACTGTCATTCCTGGAAGAGAACACTGTATGCTGCAGCTTCCAGAAAGGTTTTATTTTAAAAATCTTTGCTTGTTTGTGAATCTTTTCATAGAAATGTACTATTTTATTTACCTGAGTTGAGTTCTGGATTCTGCCCAGGTTTTTCTCTTCGACGTCACTAACAGTGGGTTTCTGTCTGATCCTACAATCCTTCTGTGTTCTGCTCAGAGAAATACCTTCCCAGAGCAAGCCCTGTGTTTGTGGAAGATCTTGCCTCTGGAATAGGGGTCCATGATTTCTCACGGTCTGTGATTAAGATGTCATCTACTTCAAATCCACCTGTGGAAACAAACAAGGCTGCAGCTGTGGGTTTGCCATTGAAATGGAGCACCACGCTCTCCAAATACAGTGCAGGGGACTGGAGATTCATGATAACATTTGGGGAAGGTAGTTTCTTCTGCACAGACACTTCAAAACTCTTTCCAAGTACCCATGTACTGAAATAATCCACAGGACATACACAGGGAGAAATATCCCAAGCCTCCTGTTACAGGGGTGAGGTGTAGGAAAATCAGAGGTTTTATTTTGATGCTTAGGCTAAGATCCCTCTCATATAGGCATAGATGTCTAAAGTTAGATACCTGATTTTGATTTATTCTACCATAATTTACATCCCTTTTATAGAATTAATTACCACCTGAATTTACCCATGTGTCCCCATTTAAGTACCTTTTGCTCAGGCCTAGACCTTTATTTTTCACATATCCTTAATATTTTCTGATTGCAGATGCAGTGTTGTTTAATGCCTACTCCTTGCTACAGTCTGAGAACATTAGGTCAAACCCACACCACGTCCCAGAAATTGAGAGCCGTGGCTGGCTTGCTTGTTTCTGCAATGATGTCACCCTAGTTTTGTCTTTATATGTGTCATTTCACTGTGATCACAGTGGCTCCAGTAGCCCACTCCCTTTCCTGAGAGTTTAGGCTTTCAGGACTTTTAAGATTCCTTTTTCTCTTTGTCTATAAAACCTGGAGAAAGATGGACAGGAGCAATTTAGGGGATTGCAACATGGATTGTTATAGGAGTCCTTGTTTTCTGGTTTTCCCCTGTCAGCTGTGGTCCTGTGATTTTCAGTCCCCGTGTGACACAGCATAGTAGTAAAGTCCAGATAATGACCTTTCTTATGAAAATCAATTTTGTATTTTTGCATTTTTGCATTTATCTAATGTGTGGCATATAAAAGGGTAGATACACTAGGTGGAGAAGAGCTACTGTCATCCAGTTGGGCTTACCGGAGGTTTTAATAATGTATTTTGCTTTTTCCTCATTGGACACCATTAGCACATTCAAATTACAAATAAAAGTCAAATTCTTCCATATGCAACAGTCAAGGGCCTGATGAAATATTTAATCTGATTAAAAGATTCTTCTTGATGACGTCCCACTCTGAGCTATCACACACCCACACCAATTTTCACCTTCTAATTTTACATCAGGTATTGTACAGTCTGAATCAGACGATGCAGGATGAAATCAGTGCATACATGCATTTTGATTCAGGTTAGCTGGAAAAGTCCAAGACTTAATGGGAACCACAGCAAAACCCCAAAACTGCTTTTTATTAACTACTGAAAATAAAAGTGGCTTCACTATCCTGGTGTAATAGCAAGCAAGGGAAGATCAGTCTAGCCTGGGAATGCTCTTCCTATGTGGCAAACTTGAGTCAAGGAGCTAGAGGATGCCCTGTTTGACAGAGATTAGTTTTATTTTCTTTAGCTGGCAAATACAAAAATATAAACCTTGTACTCCTCGGAGGAAGGGCAGAATGCAGGGCTGCAAGAAAGTGCCAGGAACAGCCCTGTTCAAACCCTGGGCCTTATGTGCAAACTGGTGGAAAGTAAATAACTAGCCAGTTCTTGTGTCTGAGCAAAACTGATTCAGGGCCAGAATTAACTAGAAGCAGGTACTGTCTGTGGAAAATGGCTACGAGTTAAACTGAAGGCCTGAGTGTGAATACTTTGTTAGTCACTCTGAGGTGTCCTGCACTTCAGAGTCGAGTTGAAACATACAGAGACCAAAACATGTCCACAATGTTGGAACAGCTGCATCTTAACTCTTATTCTTAGGTTTACTTGAATAAATATCACCAGGGCCAAGACCTATCATAAAAGGCTTTAGAAAGCTGACAAAGTAACAAAGACGCCTCACAAAATAGGTCTCAGGCTGAAAGCTGGGCTAATATTCCCTAATCCCAAAGGACTCTTCAAACAAACATATCCCCACAGAGGTCTATTTACTCAACAAGTGGCATTTAAAATAGGTATATTACCAAGATTCAGCATTCTGTGCCTCTGTTTATATTATGAAAATCAATATCACAAGATGAGGAAAGGGACTTTGGCTCTTATTATTTTCGTGGCTTTACAATTCCATCTTTCCCCATTCCCTCCTGAGATGTCTGTGAATAGCTAGGAACGAATAATGTCTTAATTGCCCATGAAAAGTATACTTAACTGGTAATATAAATATATACTCAGAACAAGAACTTCAGGCTACAGGATGACTTATTATTTAGAAACTGTAATTATTAACTAAGTGGGTAAATGAAGTTAAGATTTTTCTTGGTTTCTCAAATTTACAGTCGTATCAGGTTATTGATAGGATTAAAACAAATTTTAGTTTGGTTTTAATTTTTTTCTGTTTGTCTCCTTCCCCTGATTCTGAATATGCTTGTTAAAGGGAAGAGAAAGATGATGAAAGAAAAATAAATATATACTCTATTTCACTGTATCAGTCGCCTACTGCAGCTAGCAACTACTTCTGCACTTCTTCACAGCTGCATCTCCCTTGGAGAGGATGCAGGTTCCAGCTGCTTGGCAATCAGGTGGCCTGCTTGGGGGTGCCAGAATATGGCTTTTCTCCAATGTAAGAAGTGTATTTATAGGGGATTTATCTGGTTTTGTCTTACCCCAGGGATATGTTTGAGCAACAAAGCTCATTGTAACCGTGCTATCCACATTATCGGCTCTTCTTGGCAGCAGAGTTCAAAGGCGTTCACAGAGCTGGGAAGCAT
The DNA here is from genome assembly GCA_013398275.1 of Promerops cafer. NCBI lineage: Eukaryota > Metazoa > Chordata > Aves > Passeriformes > Nectariniidae > Promerops > Promerops cafer. The sequence goes on along the minus strand of VZSE01011613.1, from coordinate 155,122 downwards.
CACTACCCTTGGATTTGGGCACATGGAAACTGAAGCATGGAGATAACAGCATTCAATTCAACAAACACCAGCCCCAGTGCTACACCAGTTATCTTGTGTAATCCTGCAGAAACCAACTGCAGTGCAAAAGCAAAACTCTTATGAAAGGCTGATGGAAAGTCCCCACTCAAATGATAGGAGTGTATAAAGCACAAAGCATGAACACCTCAGAGCAGTCCTATCCCAGAGAGGGGCAGCACTTTTTTATGCTGGAAGAAGATCTGGTGTTTGCACATGTTCAGTCTCACCTGTGTTAAGGGCTGAAGGAAGCAGAGAGAACATTCCCAGTGTGCTGTGTGATGTCAGTGACTGCAGCAGTTTACACGGCCAAGCCCTCTTTGTGTGACCTGAGTGCAGGGGGAGAGGAGCATGCCAGAGTTAACTGAGATAATTCAGGGATGTTCTGATGCATGAGCTGAAGGGACAGACTGCCTAATTGTTGAATCCAGAGTCAAAAGGCAGCATGGTGACAAATGGCTGCAACCACTGAGCCCTAGAACCATAGAATCATTAAGGTTGGATAAGACCCTTAAGATCACAGAGTTCAACCATAAACATAACACCACTTCAAGGCTGAGCTTGAGCACAAGGTTTCAGAGGCAGCAGACACATGGTGAAGATCTGCAGACCAAGAAAGCAGCAGCTTTTCACTTATTGACCCCATTCTCCATGGATTGTGATAGCCCACAAGGCCATGCTGATCGAGCTGTGCACATGCTGACAGCTTCATTGCATGCAAAACTGTGTGGTTCTGGGCTTTCACTTCCAGATGTGGAAGCACTGTGTGTGCAGGAGCAATGGGGGTTTAACACCAAGAGCAGCCTAATGTGGGGAACTAACAGCCATATGAGCCATCTCTCCCTTCTCCGGGGGAATTCATGATTCCATGTAACCCAAGGCTATGTACACATCTTCATATCTCCCATTACAGTACTGAGAACTGTGGCTGCAAGTTTCATGGGGAATGAAAAATTGCAAAAATATTGCCCCTTCATGTTATTCCAAATGATGTTCCAAAGAAGATGTTCCAAAATCTAAGACGAGGGTTAAGTTCCATTGTGACTTGTGGTTTCGAAGATTCTGCAGAGAGGTTTTGATCTCCACTACATAGATTAGAAAAGTTATCTGTAAATAAATAATTCTTTGAAGACAGAGTCCTCTCAATTCAATCTATACAGCCAATGTATACTGAGGGTGGGCCTGACTTCTCCTCTGGCTGGACTGGGCTTCCTCCCAAAATTAAACATTGATGGGGTAGTTTCTTGAAAACACACATTGTCCAGTTCATGCATTTGGCAAATAAAATAATGTGAAGGACCTGGCAGAAGTGCAGAAAAGAGAAACCCCTTAGTCAGATCACCTGTCATCTCCTCCGCCCATCATATCTGCAGCAGTGGATACATTAATGCTCATAGTTTGTCTTAAAATTTCCTTTACACTGGCAGAAGTTACAAAAAGGCAAAATAGGAAGTGAACATGTTGTCAATACTCAAAGCTTCCTCGATATTACAGAATTTGCAGAGTGGAAATCTCACAGGGTTTTTTTATAACTTTCCAATGAAAAGATAATTTCAAAAATCACAGACTAAAAGAATAAAGATTTGGGATGGAAAAAGTCACTACATTTTAATGTTTTCTTCAGTCGTAATGAAAAGGAGTGGAATAGTACACAAATAAAAAATAATTCTTTCATTTAAAATAGTAATGTTTTCCAATATGGTACATGAAAAAATTTGTTTAATTGAAAATGAATTATTTTATTGTTTTAATTTCAGATTGAAACTTTGTGTTACAAGTCTTGTTGTTAAAATAAATATTCATTTTTTAGTAAGAGACATTTTCCAAGGAAAACATGTCCACAACATACTTCATGCAAGTAAAGAACATGAGTGCGTTATCTTATTCTTTGAACTATTCCCTCACTGGAAGTAGCTATCTTTAATGTTTGCTTGCAGCCATGGAAATGACACATTTCCCCTTTTGGCACTGCAATGACTTTAACGAGACTCTAAAACCAGGGAACTTCAGTGTTTAAAAAAACAAAAAGGAATTCGGCTGCTCTTGTGAGTCTTTTGTGTTATCTCTGTAACATGACTAACACTCTTCTGCTTCAGAGAGGTGAAAGCGTTGACATCTTTCCAATAATCCCTGAAATGCAGTGAGCTCACGGAGGAATGGAGACACAGGTATCTTCCATGTTGCACGAGAAGCAATGGAGATCAAGATGGAGATGATGGAGATGGATGGCAATGAGGACAGGGGAGTAGTGAGAGGTCACATATTTTCGTAGATTTGCTTTTACAGGTAGAAAGAAACCAAAAATTCCCCATCTAAGTTTTGAAGTGTTCAGAACCAAAAAGAAGAAAATACCAGTACTGACACGCCTCATCCCACAGGTGGATCCTGCTTTGGTAAGTGAGGGAAATACCTGAGCATTTGCAAAGTGGCTGTAAGATTGAGCTGGCCAAAGCCTGTAAAAGGGAGAGAAGTTCTAATAGGAGAGGGATGACTGAGAGAAAACTTCTCATCTTTCCTAAAAGAAAGGAAGGCGAGGTTTTCGTATTTTCTTTCTGAGTTGTGCACCCCAAAGGGACACTCCGCATTTTGGACATATATCCAGATTAGCTGTATTTAAATTGATCATTGTAAATCTACTTCTGAGATGATTCATCTTAATAGATCACTGTTTTCTGAACTTCGTGAAAGGGCAGATGCTTTGACTGACACTTAGAGAGGGGCTGGACGATTTCTTGTTGCAGTTGTTAGAGCGTTAACATCAATAAAAAAAGTCAGCATTACAGTTAAGATCCAGATTCCTTAACTGAGGCTTCCAATTGCCATTTTTGTGATGCTAGCTTCCATCCAGCAGCTGCTACCGAGGTCAGTTCACCCTGGGCTTTTGCTGCAGTCAGATCATCAGTAACTTTGTCACTGTGAGCAATCCTAATAATTCAGCACTGAGATCTGTTGCAGCAGGTACTGGAAAATTCAGATGTGGAAACAGAAATCCTGAATCCTTGTGCCATTGTGCAACACCAAGCTCCTGCCTTTGGTGCACACAGCTGCTCCCAAACCTACCCGGAGGAAATAGCTTGCCTGTCTGGCAGCTTCCCAGCTGCATCCTGGCAGGTTATTCCATCCTCTCAGGACCTCCATCCAAGGGCAGTGCAAAGATACTGGTGCTGATGCAGTGGCAGGCAGCTGAAGCAAAGCTACAAAGCCCATTTCATCCATCAGGGGTTGTGCCAGCAGCTCCTGGTGTGCAGCACTCCTCCCAGCAGGGCAAGCAGGGAGCGATACCCCCCTGCCGCCCTTCATCCTGCTTTTTCAGGCAGAGCTGAACAGTCAACAGTGTGACATGTCCAAGGCCACCCAGAATGAGCACAGAGCTTGGAAAAGGATCCATGTCTCCTCACTCCCAAGCTCAAGGGGGGCGGTTTTGGCTTTTTTATTTATTTTTTTTTAAGAACAAGACCTTCCTTCCTGTAGGTTGCTGAGCTCCCTGGCACTGGCCATTGCAAACAGCCCCGGCTTCGGCGCTGTACAAGAATGGACTGGGCACAATTTCCAAGTGATCCAAAGGCTGTCTGCTGGGACAGGGGGAGAGAGGCTTCCAATCCAAACAGTGCAGGGAAAGTCTTATGCAAAGTCGCTTCTCCGTCCCCTTCCTTCCCACTCTTTCTCTTTGCATCGTGTTGACAGAGGATGTTTCTCCTGGCTGTGGCCTGGCTTCTGCTGCACTCTCTGTGTGGAATTCTGCAGCCCCCAGGGAAGAAGTGCTGTTTCATAGAGAGGTTCAGCATTTCATAAATTGGCCTAATTTCCCATGGGTTTGAAACCCAGCCTTCTCTTAAATGCTCTATAAAGGAAGCTTGCCCAACCCATTAAAATAGATAGAGGGAGAAACTAGATGGAGGGAAATAATTAAATAAATATTTTTTTTCTTTGGCAATTCCAAGTTGGTTTGTTTCAAGGAAATGGCTTTTGTTTTTCTTTTAGATATTGAGTGCTTCTACAGGATCTGTCTGTGGGTGATGGGGTTGGAGGGCAACACCCACCTGCTCCAGCACTGCTCCACCAGCTGTGTGGTGGGGATGCCACAGTCAGCTTGATAACAAAGTGTGGCACAGGAAGAGAAAATTTAAATCCAAAGTTACATTCAAAAGAAAAGCCAAAGAAAATTTTCAATATGTCAAAATAGCATGTTTTGACACTGTCAGAACTTTTCTTTGCTTTTTCATATGGTTGAGGAAAAGTTTTCAGTTGAGGTGGCATTTTAATCTCTGAGAAGAAAGGCCCCTCTCAAAGCTTTTTCAAATAGTCCCAGAGGACATGATTCATTTCCTAATGAAATCCATTTTCTAGTGGATTAAATACTATTCTCTCAGTTTTTAAAACACAGGAGGAGAACTAGGGAAAAGGAACAACTCCAGGTGCACACAGGCCTGAATCCTGGTAGCAGCTCTGCCAATTGATCTGTTGCACATGAAAATGTCCCTTGGCACAGCCACTTTTTCCTGTTAAAAACAACAGAAAAACCTTTTGCAAGAACCTGTTTATGGTGCTGACAGGAAGCACCAGGTTAACCAAAAAGATGTGTGCTGTATGGGAGCAGTGCACCTCAACCCTTTGCTGTGTCTGCAGTTGTGCTTGGCAGAGCGTGGTCTACCACATTTATTTTTTCTAAATCAGAGAGCGTGAATGACTAGGCATACCAGGGTCTTGAGATGCACAAAAGATATTTGACTTTTTGCAAGAGCTATGCACCCGATCTCAAAAATCAGGCCCTCCTCCGGGGTTTGAAATTTGGCATTGAAAGAGCAGACAACCATAAATCATTAGTCACTTCTGGAAATCTCAGCCAATTCTTCACAAAATGAGAAAACCTTCCGCTGAAAGTTAAAAGAACAATCCATAAGTGGTTTTAGCAGCTACTGTGCGTCCCTGCTGTACTAAGTTATTTAACCTGAGACTAAGTTTCTTCCCAGGCTCCTAGCCCAACATGGCATGTTTTCTCTGCTGGAGATTCAGTTCTTGTACATCATGTAGTAAATATAAAAAAGGAGGTTTACAGCCCAGTGAATAGAGAAATCTCTTTCCAGGTCAATGCAAGAAATTATAGAGCATTGGAAAGCCCTAGTTTTATCTCCTGCCAAAGGAGGGATTAAGCTACAATGATTCCCAGGCCTAGGGTCTTTTTTTTTCCTTTGCCTCTGCCTTCTTTGAGTGCAAATTGACAGAGACGAGTTTTCACTCCAAACAGCTGTCTGTTATTTGAATGGAGTCAGTTCCTAATCCCACACATGACTGCCATCAGAGGCTGCTGTAGTGGAAATGTTTCTAGTATCAAAACAAAGCCTCTGGCACAAAGATCTGTTTGAGAGGGCTCTGTGTGTAACCTCTGCTTTCAAATACTATCTTTTCTCTGAAGGCACTTCTCTGCTGGCTGCCAGAGCAGTCATTACCCATTTAATGGGTAGACTGTGGGGCAGTTCATGCAGGAGGGTGTGCAGGAAAGGCGCTGGAGCCCTGCCAGCTCCACAGGGAGCCGTGGAACCCACTGGGCAGCAAGCACTGCACCCACCAGCACAGCTGAGGCAGCTGCCCAGGCAGAGCTCTGGTGGGGACACGCTGTCCCCAGGGAGCTGGGCTGCAGGGAGGGCCAGCACTGGCCAGCAGCAGGGAGTACACCTGGGGGAGGAACTCCTCCACTCAGTGAGAGAGAAAAAAACAAAGACTCTTCATGCTCTCTGGACTTCAGTAAAGCCTTTGACATTGTTTCCCACATTATTCTCCTGGAGACAACTGGCTGCTCATGGCTTGGACAGGTGCACTGTTCACTGGGCAGAAAACTGGCTGGATGGCTGAGCCCAGAGAGTGGTGGGGAATGAAGTTACATTCAGCTGGGGCCATCATCAGTGATGTCCCCCAGGGCTCAGTGTTGGGGCCAATCCTGTTTAATATCTTTATTGATGATCTGGACAAGGGGATTGAGTGCATATTGAGTTTGCAGATGACACCAGAGGGATCTGGACAGGCTGGATCAATGAGCCAAGGTCAGTGGTCTGGGGTGCAACAAGGCCAAGTGTCAGGTCCTGCCCCTGGGTCACAACAACCCCTGCAGTGCTACAGGCTGGGGCAGAGTGGTTGGAAAGGGCCTGGTGGAAAAGGACCTGGGGGTGCTGGTTGAGAGTGGCTGAACATGAGCCAAGTGTGCCCAGGTGGCCAAGAAGGCCAATGGCTCCTGGCCTGGATCAGCAGTAGTGTGGCCAGCAGGACCCAGGCACTGATCAACCTTCTGTACTCAGTGCTGGTGAGGCCTCACCTTGAATCCTCTGTTCAGTTCTGGGCCCCTCACTCCTTGAGGGGCTGGAGTGCATCTAGAGAAGGACAATGGAGCTGATGAAAGGTCTGGAGCACAAGTCAGATGAGGAGCAGCTGAGGGGAGTGGGAGTGTTTACCCTGGAGGAAAAGCAGCTTGGGGGAGACCTTGCCATTCTCTACAACTCCCTAAGAGGAGGTTGTGGTCAGGTGGGAGTCAGCCTCTTCTCGCAAGTAACAAGTAACAGAACAAGAGGAAATGGCCCCAGGTTGTTCCAGGGGAGGTTTAGATTGGATTTTAGGAAAACTTTCTTCATGGAATGGGCTGTCAAACACTGGGACAGGCTTTCAAGGGCAGATGTGGAGTCACCAAACCTGGAGGTATTTAAAAGATGTAGATGTTGCACTTGGGGACATGGTCTAGTAGTGAACTTGGCAATGCTGGGTTAGTGTTTGGAGTCAATGATCATAAATGCCTTTTCCAACAGTAATGATTCTATGACTCTATGAATTAAGAAAAGATGTACTCTATATTGCATAATTATAAAGGAGAAAAATCAATATAAGATGCTCAAATGAAAATCAGTTGTTGGAATCCTTCTATTTACTTTTTCTTTTAATGTGTGTTTTCCCTCCTTCAATTTTCATTTGGAAATTGGAGCTTCAAGTGAAGTGGGCTGAAATAATGAATGAGATTGTTCTGAGAATTGTAATTCCCAAGATCAGTTGCTGGAAATGCTCATACCAGCCATTAATACTAAAATGTCTAGGAGTTTAGGTAAAATAAACACTCTTGGTATTTCTCTAGTTACTTGCCAATCCATACTTGTTTTTCAAAAATTCAAAAGACTGAATTGAAAATGCTGATCTACACAGCATTTGACTCCAAAATATTGTCGCCTTTGCTTGCCTCAAGTTAGGCAGGAATATCCCAGATGATGCCTCTCACTTTGAGATGTCATGAAAAAGCTGTCTTTACTGCTCATGATGATAATTTCGTTCCTGAATTTTGGCGAAGGACTTCCTGTTTGCCTCATGCTCTGTTTGTTAGACCATGACAGCAACACTTCTGTTGTTAAAAATTCTGTCCTCTGATTCCACCAGGACCTGCTTCTCAGTTTGTGCTCACACAGCAGCAAGGACACTGCACCTTGTCTTGGTAACACTAAGAAAAAGAAGACTTGTCACTGAGTTAAAAAGACATGGGAGACTGGTGCTGCAGAAGACCAGCATGCCAAGTGTCTTAATAGATGCTGAAAGCAGGACTGAACTAGTCAAATTTAACTATTCAAATCTGTACATTTTCAGCTAGGAGAGAGGATGAAAATTGCATCACAACCTCACAGATCAGGGTTCAGGGAACTCAAGTGACATGCTAAGAGCTGCACTAAAACTTCAGATCAGAAGTAGGGACATGCCTGGACTCCAAATATGAGGTCGTCATTTCTGCTAGAAAGCACGAAAAGAGGAGATGCATCCTCCAATGCCAGAACAACTCTGCTGGGCTGCAGTGCCTTCGCCTTCCCCAGAACATCCTTCACATCAAAGTACAGCAGCATGACTCCCACCTCTCCCAGAGATAGATTTGCTTTGGTTCAGAGTGGATCAGGAAAATATTCACTGTAGCCTCAGCCATACTCTTTGAAAGGTCAAGACCTTTCCCAGCCCTTGGTGGAGTTGTTGGAATTAAATGATCTTCAACAATCTTCCAACCCAAACCATTTTAGAATTCTATGCAAGCAAGCATGCTGAAGATACTGCAAGGGAAAAGAGACCAGTGAGGGGGAAATGGTACCTGAACTGGCAAAACACACACAGTGGGAAGGGCTGGAGCTTGATGGGCCTTGACAGTGCTAGCACAGCCCCCACTAAGGCACATCGAGCACTTTAGATAATGAAAAGCTCAGTGCTGAAGCATGTTTGTCTAATTAATTACTGTGTTTGGCAGAGCAGTCCCACTCAAATTGACTTAATGCTCAGTTCAAGAAGCTTTGGAAATTCTGGCAGGGTCATCTTTCCCCACTGGTGGCTGCTGTGGGGACTCTCCGAGGTGCCTGGCTCGCTGTCCCTGCCTGCTGGGGGCACACAGGAGATGGGGCCAGTTGTACTTCCATGGTGGAAAGGAGGGCCTGCCAAAGCAAAAAGCATGAAGAGACAGCTTGGAGAGGCTGGTAAGTAGACACTGGCTTGTTGCTGTGGAGCACAAAGGGCTATTCCCTCCCCTCCTTCATCCGCAGCTCTCAAACACACTGGCCTCCTATTTGTAATAACACATCCTTGTGGGGAAACACCAACTAGAAACAGTTTTCAACCCAAGCTGAAAAGCTGCTGTCAGGAGCCGTACAACAGCTAATGAGGAGCAATTTGGATGAGCCCCTTGTCAGGCTCCTGCAGGAGGTTGCAGCTGGATCAGAACCACAGATATCTCCTGGGAGCTGCTGTGGAGAGGGAAGGGCAGCAGTGTGAGGGCAGATCCAGATGATGGGCTCCAGAGCCTGCCCTTGGGCGGGGCTGTCAGTCGCACCAATCCAATGATCTGTGATGCAAACCCAAGGAGAAAAGCCTCTCAGGGCTGGTGGGACACAAAGGTGCAGACGGAGAGGTGAGGAGGGCTGTCTGCACAGTCAGCAGAGTCTTTCCTGTGGCTTTGTGCAGAGGCAGAGAGGTAACAAAACCAGAAATGTACGTTTGCATGTTTGTTCTTGCAGGCAAATAGAAGTTTCCCTTTTTTGTTTCTGAAATAACCGACCATCTGGAGACATGATCCATCCTGCTTTCAAAACCAGCGAGGTGACTTCAGTCCAACACCATCAAATCCTTTGTATGGGAGAAAGGGAATTTTGCTCGGATCTCTGTCCTGCACAACCTGAAGCATCTGTTCTGACACATCAGGGGCAATGCCTAATGGTAGCACGCAGGCAAGAACAAGTGGGATTTCTGGAAAACAGGGACATCTCAGGCCAACCTCTCCACCACACCCAGGATTTTTTAAAACTGTCCTTTAGCTGTTCTTTAGCTTAGGGGATTCTCCAACTTCCTGTGTAAAGTGCAAATAAAACCCTTCTGCATTTGACAGATTCTGTCTGAAGGGAGGTATTGATGTCTATTGATCAATTCAATTGCCTCGGTAGGTCACACCATCTGGAAAAGATTATTTACATCTTCATTTTCTCACAGTTTGGGACAAGGTGATAGTTATAGGAGAGCATCCTTGCAAGACAATGGAAACTTCAGACTTTACTCGCTATCACAGCTGTAGAAGTGGGACATTAACAAATGCTTTTTTAATTGACAGGAAGTTTTTCTTTCCAAGTAAGCAGCAATGATGGCTTACTTGGGAGGTAAGTTTCAGCAATTTTAATTTTTAACGTTTTTCAAAATTTTATAGAGACATTTTATTTAACATGGCAAAAAAGTTTGAAGAAATAATTTAAATAAAAAATCATTTTTGGACGATTCTCCAACTCCTAGAAGACCTATCTTAATCCACTGTATTTCCAGGTCAGAAACTGATTGTTCTTTTGCATAACTTAACAGAAAATAGTCAAAGCCTCTTTATAGAGTGGGTAGGAAGAGAAAAACTGATCTAAACTGTTTGAAATCTAAATTTCACTGTTGTAAGACAGGGAAGAAACTTGTCCTATTCATCCTAGTGGTAGACTGAAAGATTGGCTTATATTTTTATTTCCTTCCCAAGCAGCTTTGCTGGTCTGTAAACCTTTACAAATCATGTTCAAAATTGCTGTAACTGATATGCAGTTTGTGAGGCATCCCACAGGCTGAGTCTGCACTGCCATTCCTTTGGGGCCATTTGCCTTTCCTGGGCCTTGCCAGGAACAGATAAGTGGAGATGGAGGGGACAGCATGAAATGCTTTAAACAAATGCTTGCGCTACTGCACATCCCACAAGCCATGAATGCTCCAGGGGACCTTTGCCAAGGGTTGTTTAAAAGGTTTTTTTTCTGAGAAACAACCCCTTTTCACCATCATCCTGGCCCCTCACAGCCCAGCAGAGGGTTTAGGGTGACCTGGAAGGCACTGGGCTCTTGAGGACATTGGAGAGGAGGAACACAAGGACTGGAGATTTCTGGCTGGCTGGTTGTGCATGACCATGGAGGGGTGGGAGGACCCCTGTGCTCTCTGGGTGTGTTGTGTGCACACACAGAGGGAGATGTGTGGGGCTTCCAGAAGGGACGTGCAGGAAAACAGGTTGCTGCAAGCAGGAACCTTCAGATAAGGATGTACCAGCTCTGTTTTTGTCCACAACCATCAACCCACTTCTCGTCTGTGAGCCTCTCCCTTGCTTTCCCTGCCAAAAAACAAAAGGTCTGTTCAGGGAATGCCAAAGTGCAAGTGGATAAAAATGAAAAAAATCATCATCTTTCCCTCTGCTCCTCTTAGGTTGTCTAAAAGGGCAGGCTCAGCATGCAAAAGAAACCTGCTGACTTCACACTCTGCTGGAGAAGGCGATTTGAAACCAACAAAAATAATTGTCACTATGTTTAGCCAGAGTCAATAAAAGCACTAAGGGCCTGGCAGTGTCAAACCTAGGAGAAAATAAATTGCCAGTTCATGAGCACTCCCTACAATGTATCCTGAAAAGAAGTTTTCTTTCTCCTCAGAAGAAAAAGGAGGGAGAAAAGTGACATGGGGGAGGGCCTGGCAACGTATATTTCATGTCTAATGATACTGTTTTAGTGGTAAGCAATAAAATGTGGGGTCTTGAATGATGGCATAGGAAAGAATGAATAAAAATCCTGCTCACACTGATTGCCTGTTGGATCACATAGTAAATCTGAGGTAAAGTGTCTTATTCCTAGAGACAGGCAAAAAAGTCGCAAAAGCAAAGGAGCTATCTTTTCCAAAAATCTACCACGATCTATCTTTTCCAAAATATCTACAGTTTTGGATGCCCAGCCTGAGACACAGTCAGGTCTGACTTCAGAAGGGGGAAGAGCTCAGCAAAGTCTCCAAATTGCTAGCATGTTTTAGCCCTGAAAAATGAAGGGGCCTAGTGCTACACCTAGAGGGGATCAGACCTGGGGGAATCAGACTCTGTCTGCATAATCATGCCTGGTTTTACTCCCTAGCTCTACCAATCTCCCTAATAACAGTGGCCCCCACCTTCAGAAATCTTGCCTCACCTGAAGGCACCAGCCACTTCTAAAAACCAAAGCCAAAACCAGAGTTCTAATAGTTTCCAGAGATTATGAAAGCATGAGGAAAAGCCATGTTCAAGAGATTTTTTTTATTGACTGTTTTAACAAAATTAAACAGAGTATGGTAGAATGTAGAGATTAAAAAGTCTGGCAGAAAATACAGTGCTACTTGTGTTTCCTTTTCTGTGCTGTTTACCCTTACACCAGTAATATCCTAATTTAGCCCTGTTAGTCCTAGCACTGTTAGGAGCACAAAATGAGGGACATCATTTTCAACTTAAAGCTATGCCCCAGATGTTGTTAGACATCTACGCAGACCTTAAACATCTGTGGTATTTATGGGCCTACAACTGCTCAGTGTACAAAAACATCTTCTCTACGAAGAAGGACACACTGCCCCAATGATATTTACCTGCCATATTTTAATTGTTTTAAGCAAGAAAGTGTTCATTCAATGAGTTCGGAGGGATCTGATGAGCACAAAGGCAGCAGTTAACCCAGAGAGATGAGGAAAATTGGCAACAAGCAGAAGTGGGGATGGGTTGAAATGAAGTAATCAGCCAGTGATCACTTTTTCTTTGGAAACATCCAAATGGATGAAAGAACTGGCTAGCAAGCAAGGAGGGGAGAAGTGTTTATGTGTCTCTGTGGCCCACCTACCACAGAGACCTTGGTATCCCCAAGAAGGGAGAAATGTCCCTACTAAAGAGACAGAAGTACAAAGCCAACTTTTCTCTTCCAGGGTAAGGTGACCACCATTTTCACCCTTGAGACTGGACGTGTCCTGAAGATTGAACCAAAAGGCAGGTTGTTTTTTTCCTGATAACATCTGCCATCCCTTGGCTACAAACCCAGCTGGATTCCACAATGGCAAAATGAGTTTTCACAGAGAAAGGCAGAGTGCTGAGCACACAGCTGCCCGTCACTGGAAAATACTCGCTGCTGCATGCAAAACCTTGTATCACATTTTTAATTAGATGTGACAGCTCGTGGTTCAAGCATGTGAGGAATTCCAGGCTGGATGAAAAGGGACCGGGCAGAGATCAATAGGGATAAAGAGGCAGCGATAAGAAGAAGGACCTGCTTAATCTTGTTTTTATCTCTGTTTATTTATTGTCTGTCAGTGGTGCTCTCCTGATCAAACACACAGGCATGTAGAATCCAGTGCACTTACTCCTTACAACATGACAATAACAACGGAGCTGGCTCTCACATCCCCGGCCACTCCACGCTTTGGCAAACAGGGTCGTCTGCCGGCTGACACAGCCCTCGAGCAGTGTTTGCTCCCCGGCACTTATCGGCTCGCCCAGGCACTCAGCTCCAGCCTGGCTCCTTTCCCTGCCCTCCCAGTGATAACGAGTGTCGCTGCTCTCCCACACCTTCCCACTTGACAACTTGTGTAGTGCCCGGGCTGGAGACCAGCGGGGCTGATCCAGGAGGTGCCAGAGAACAGAGGTGCTTGGGCCCCGTCTCCTGTTCTTACTCTGCAAATCATTTAATAATTCTAAGGTGTATAAATCATAGTTTTCATTGCCCTTCAAAAAAGTCTCTCTGCAGTTGACAGGGCGAGAATCTGGGGGTCCTGGTGGAGCTCAACTGGGGAGCACTGCATTGCAAGTCAAGACAGGGCTGGGCACTTATTCATTAGACCTCATTGTCAGGGTTAAGTGGGGATTTTGTCTCTGATTTACACTCTTTCTGATGTCTCTGCTCTATTTCAACTCCAAATTTGGGCCCAAAATATATTTCTCTGCTCTTGGGGTTTCACCAGCCTGTTTATACAAAGCAGGGTTGCTGGGCAGCCTCTTCAGTGGACAGACATGCAGGAAAACATGGCTGGGAGTTTCATGGGAAGTGAGGCCCAATATTGCTGTCTGTACCAGTGCCCTTTTCACTGTCTGAGTACATAAGCAAACCAAGCCCCAGGGTAATTGCTTGATTTAGAGCAGCTGAGGGTAGAGCTGGATTTTTGGAGAGCACACATGCTGTAAGTCCAGAGGAGAAATAAGTCTCTAAAGAACAGAATATATGGCAGCCCATACGTAGCCATATATCCTCTGACTATCCCCAACCCTCCAGGCTTGTTGAATAAACCTAATTCAAGCAAGGCTATTTTAAATATCATTGTATCTATTTCCAGGATGATTTGTTTGCCAAAAGTATGACATGCCTTGCCTTCCATTCAAGGGTTTTCCTACTCCAACATTGCACAAGGTAAAATATTTCTAGCATTGTCCTAATTCCCATCAATCCCTACCTGCAAATTAGCTATGCTTGGTGAGGCACTAGGAAACACTAATCATCATAAACACTGGCACATCATAGTTTTAACTTCCAGTCTAGGTCAACGTAAAGTGAAGATTTTGATGACATATTCAAGCACCTGCATTGGCAGTGACATTACCAGAAAGTGAAACCAGCACTTTCTCGAACCCAGATTAATTTCTTTCCAAACCTAGATATTTCATTGGAATACCCAAGCTGAACTCACTCAGTGTAGGCTGCTGCTGTGGTGTGCAGAGGTTGCCCAGACTGAGCCGGTCTGCCTCGCATCTTCTGGTGGTGCCTCATTCTTTCTCTTATCTAAGGAGAAGACCTTGGGTGATTGTGTCCCTTGCTTAAATAGCAGCATTGGCAACATATAAATCAGGCTAAAGCATTTTTACAAATTACTTTTAACTTCCCTGGCACCTTTGAGATAAGCAAAGGCTTCACAGGTGTTCCGTAGCAAGAGAGAAATGCTGTTTGCTTTACAGTTTACCAGTGCTCTGGGGGCAGTCAGAATTTTGGTCATCCATTCAAAATGGGTTAAAAAAATCTCCTGTCAGGATCACTAGCCAACAAAGAGCAGCATGTTTAAAATACATAGAACTTCTAGGCTGCTTTCATAGATGAGGCTTGCAGCAGATGATGAACTTCCTGGGGTCTGGATGCACTGGGAAGGAGCTGAGGGATTTATGCTTGGACTGTTGCTTACCAATCTACCTTTCCTATCCCTCCAAAATTGAAATTAAGTTACTTTTAGCATTATTTAGCCTTTGTCAGATGAGAAATACAAGAATCAGATCTGACATTTAACCCCAGCACACAGGTTGAAATCTGGCCTGTGCTCTCCCACAGTCTGAGCACATTGTCATTCAGAGTCCCCTGCTAGAAAAACAGAAGTGGTGAAATATGGATCTGAATTCAGGTTCAGATCCAGAACTCTTGGTGTATTAAATCCAAGAGATGCAGAAACTAGGGGAAGAAAAAAGAGAGAGAGAGGGAAAATGAGGGAAAGTAAAGTGAAGATGAAAAAGTAAGGGAAAAAGTCTTCTACATCCTGAAGAAGGCAAGGCAAAGTACTTTATTAAATGTTAATGGTACATTAGTTTTTGGTTGAATCTTTCTTTTGGCTTTATCTTCTAACACCTTTGCCTGTGTTATCCCTTTGTTCAATCTAGCAATCTCTTAGTCTGCTAAAGAAATACAGCTTCACAATAGTTTTTTTATGTCTAAGGTACAGCAAGAAATGCCTGCCAACTCTTTTTTCCCTCCCCAGGGGCTGCAGTCTGGGTTCCTGTTGGCACGTTCTCCTCTTGGGTCTTCATCCATGGCTGATATCTGTGAATGTGCCAAGTTAGAGAAAAGTGTATTTTTGGTTGCCCTCATACAAGTGGCACTTCTTGTCCCTGACACCCTGTGGCCACTTCTATTTTCTGATCTGGCATCTCTTCTCATCCTCTGGCCAGTTTGGAGCAGGTAACAGCTTTTACAAGTGAGGGGTGGTACAGCATGTTCAGCACAGACCAGAGCTGTGCTGACAGAACAGGCAAGGGTGTACATGACCATCTCTCCTGTGGAACTGGAGCCAGACAGGGACTGAGAAGGTCTTTTAAGAAATATGTTTGTATTACTGATGACCTTTTAGAAGAAATGCCTCTCCTGACCCATTTCTTCAACCAAATTTGGCCTGCCTTGATGAGTGTGCAGCTGGGGTGATTGCTTCGCAACCAGTGGCAAGAAAAGCCTGACACTCCACAGCTGAATATGGTATTTAGAAAACTAATTTCCTTCTTTTCCTGAGGTCATTTTCTTTCCAATGCTGCCTGTGCAAATGGAGGAAGGAATTTTTTTTACATTTTGTTTTTAAAGTCTGCTCTACTCACCTGATGCCCTCAATGAACTCAAAGTTTTATCAGCAGGTTTCTGAAAATCAGACCTATTGATTTCCCATCAAGACTGAATTCACCTGCAGCAAGCAAAATGCCTCTTAGCACTATTTCCATAGTAGAAAAGGACTATCCATGTTCACACTTATGTGGATGATGCACAGGTGGTCCCACATGGGAAAGGTGAGGAATTTGTGTGTAAACCTGGTATTTTCATTTTAACATCCACCAGAAGAAGCATCCTAAAGAAAGTATGTTTATATTAATATTTTGAAGTTTCTCCTGGATAAAGCAGAGCTGAAAGGAGGAGCTTTCATTCCTAGTCTTATGGGTACTCTGAATATTGACCCCGTTGCAAAGCATCTTAAATTAAACTGCTTTGGGGTTTAGAAGACCTGGTTCTCCACTTTTCACTGCCTTCCCACTCGGTACATCTGGGGGTGTTGCCCCAAGACAGTCCCCCCAGGCTCAGCTCCTAGACTTGCCAGTGTACTGTCTGGTGCTTCTTGCACAGAGATAGTGACCCTGTGGCAGAAATCTTTAATGAGAAGGAAAAATAATTCCTCAATGAGTATAGTTCACCTGCTGTCATGTGAGCATTTTTAAAAATGCTCCAGAGCTCTTCAAAAACCATATATCAAGCCAAAGATGGGTAAGTGCTAATTCGGTGCAGGTATTTCTAATGCAGATGTCTAAGGGAAAGTGAGATTATTCCTGCCTCCTAAGCCCATCACTATTACTCTGATTAACTACCTGATAATATCGAGATTTAAAATTTTCATGGTAGGGGTGGCAGATGTGTTCTGTATCTATTTAACATCAGCTCCTGACAGGGATCAAATGTCTGTGGGAGGATGCTAGACACAGATTACACAGTCTAAAGACTAAATAAAAGTATTGTTCAGGCTGGTTGATTTTAGCTTTTTTTTTAAAAAAAAAATTCCTTTCTTTATTTTGAGGTAGTTCTAAAATCAGCAAAGTACCTTTGCCTTCTCTTGTCCTGTCTCTGAAACTGAAGTAATTATTTGAAAATACTGAAATTGAGGGTCCAGGCTACCCCAACATGTAAACTGGGCAGTGATGCCCTGGTGAGAAGACTGATCCTGAGAAAGTGAACTGATTAAGAATGAGCTTAAGAACTTTACAGTAGAGATAAAGAGGGATCTTCACATTATCAATAAATCTCAGACTCGTGGTGATCCAGATGGCCCCTTTGCTCTTTTACTCATGTGTGACCATTACCAGAGATGTGTAGCCCAGCAGTAAATCAACCTAAATACTTTGTTATAATAGTCCTCATTACAGAACATTGATAGATTAACTGTGCTCCATTTCAGTTTATGAGCAAAGAGCTTTGCTCTCCCTGGCAGCGTGATTAATGTGAGGTTCACATACTTAACATTAGAGACCAGTATTTATGGCCTTAAAAACATCAAGAAAAAAGCAAAATGTTTGCTGTGACAGCATATATAGTACAAGTGTCAAATCTTATCAAGGATACTCTCATCCATTATAGCTTCAAGAGGTGCTATCATTTACCAAGCTGACCCGGCAGACCTCGGAGCCTCATTGTAACATTCTCTGTATGGTAATCCAGTTAAGAGCAGAATGCAGCCTGAGTGAGACATAGCTTAACACTTTCATATGATCAATAAAAACATTACTGGCAAAGAAATCATCAGCAAACCAAAGTCATCCTTCTCAAGGGGGAAGAATGGAGTAAAACTTAGCCAAGTAAAGTGATTTTCTACCTCCCTTGCGGCAGCAACAAATTGAAGGCAGTGGTGCTGCTAGCAGTGTGGAGGTGGTGCAAATTTGAGGGTGAGGTTGAGGCATGGTCCAGGCCAAGCCATCACAACAACCTTTGCAATGCCTAGAGTTGTTTTCAGTGTTGCTATTCTGTAATCAAGGAGGTTGAAACTTAGCAGGGGCTTACAAAATAGTTATAATGTGTTTGCAATGCAGCTTGAAAGCTTCAGGGAGCACAATATCCTTTATACTGAACTAATTTCTCTTGTGGGACTCAGAATACAAGATCTTGAGTGAGAGAAACAGATTAATCACAAGTTTGTACTGTTTCAAAGTCAAACTTCTCAGAAAATCCCGGAATGCTCTTCACCTCCCACATATCAGGGATGTGCCTGTAATAGTCAGGATCTGCTTGAGGAGCTGCACTCTCAGTGGTTGCCATCACAACATGCTTCATAGATGAGCTCAGAGGCAGCTTGACCAGGCTGATTTATTATTTGTCCAGGAGTAGGACAGGTGTTACTGAATGACTAATGCTGGCCCTATTCAAGACATCAGTGAAGCACTCAAAGGCACTTAAACACACACACAATCACAGATACGCCTCAGTATCACTGACTCCAAGGAGACACCAATGTGCAGTCAGAGCCAAGCACATACTTGAGTACCTTCATGAATCAGGGCCATTATTTGACCAAACTACTTGTGGTATTTGTGAAAATACTGACAGATTGCAAAAGTTTCATTGACATAAGGCTGGGTGATTGTTTGTCCAGAAATGTGAAGGACCATCACCCAGATTTCTCTCTTTGTCTGAACTGGTTCAAGAGGCAGGTCCCTCATGTGCTGAAGGTGAGAAACTGCAAATGCCCCAGTGTGCCTTGGTTTCAGTGTACATTTCAGTGGGCCTAAGGCATGCAATGACAAAGACATTCAGGAATTGTCATTTCTGGACATGTTTTGCCATGTCTAAACCCAAAGAAACTATGTGCAGGATTAGGTTGTGAACCAAAAAAGAACAAACAGCAGATAGGATCAAGTTTGGAAGGAAACCAAAATGCCTTTGAAAATTTAACCAGCTTTATCCACAGGCCTGTACACCAAATGAACAGTCTGTTTCTCAAAGGGGAGACTTTAGCTGGCATCATACTGCACTACCCAACTTCCATCCAACAGCAGATCCCATGCCAGAGCCTGCAGGCAGTGTTGTTTCACATCAGCCCCATAATTTGAGGGTTAAAATCCTATCTACCACTAGCTGGGAAAAGGGTTTGGATGCTTTCTGGTTTGGAAAAGTTTCTTTTTGATGATAAAGAGCTCTCAAATTCAGCTGTTGTTGAGTTGTACTTAAATCACTGCCACTAAGTGCCTGGAGTCAGTGGCAGCTTTCCTGAGCTGTGTGGAGACGGAATCTTACAAAATGTCTCCATTTGATGTGAGGGGGAGGGATTGCTGAGGAGTACACATTTACCCAGAGATTTATTGGGGGAGAGGGGCAGGCTTGTGCCAGACTTGAAAGAGAACATGCTTCCGTGAGATAAATTCATTTTCATGTTTATTTATCTAGAGTAGAAAAACGGTCCTGCCTATTAGAGCATATGCTGGGCATAATGAAAGACAAACGTCAGCTTTTGAAGGAAAACACCCATTCATCAAAGGACATGGAAGAACAAACAACTTGTTCATTAAAACACAATTGAAAGGTGGCTTCTCCTCTCCACTCCACCTGCTTTCCCAAGCTGGGGGCTCTGCATGGGAGGCTGCTGCTCTCTTCTTACTCTTTTTACTTACTCTCTGTCTTGGAGCAGATGAAAGGCTTTTCCCAGCTCAGAGATGGGGAAGAAAAACCCCAATACTTAGGCCCACAGTACTTCACCAGCTTTTTCTTCACTGTTTTGAAGAAGGCCACATCTACATTTAGCTCGTCTGTTGAGACTGATCCTGGCTGAAGGACTGACTTTGTACCTGGGCCAAATTCTGGCCAGCACTCTCTGCTCTCTTTGAGTCCTTGTGGTGGGTGCTGGAAGCTGGTAATATGATACATCCCAAGGATCCCTCTGAATAGGAGGAAGCAATCAAAACCTACATTTTCCCAGGGTAGGAAAGCAATTTCCTCCTCCAGCTGTAAGACTGGGGCAGATTGAAAGGTCTCAGGGAAAGTAATTATGCCCTTTGATGAGTCTATCAGGAAGCTGAGACTGGCTCATTGGTGTGAATAAACATTTTTGTCTTTGACCTAAGTGTCTATATAAACCAACAAAAGGAAATCATCTTAGTGTGTCTAGGGTCTATATTCCTGCATGTGAGGTTGATTTCTTTTATGAAACATCATCCATATATATGGACATAAATAAGTAATAAGGAAAAGAATAAGGACAATAGCCAACCCATATTGTAGTTATCCCAGATGAATCCACCAGTGTTTGAGCTCTGGATGGTTTAAATCATTTGCCACTGTTCTGTTCATCTTCTGTGATTTTTTATGGCCAGTCATCAATGAGACTTTTGATTGTGTCTGTCATAATATCATTCATCTGCATCTCTGGAAGCCACAATTAATTAATGAATTAATTTCTGTAAAATCATGATAGAGAAATACAAGCTGTCCCTCCAGACCAACTTTTATTACTGCACATGAAAGCTTGAGAACAGAAAATTACTGAACCACTGGTTGATTTTTGCACACTTTCAATGTGAAGTCACAGTTCAGCTGAGTCTTTTAAAAAAAAGTCAGTTGAGCCCAAAAGATCCTATTTGCAGTTCCCACTTGTCAGCAATGACTTGCTGCTCCAAAAAAACCAGGAGACTTTGAGGGTCCTCTTAAAGAATAGATTAGATATAAAAAGGAATGAGTGGAAGAAAGAAATTCTGTTTTGTACTTGGAATCTGCAAACTGGACCTGAGAAAAAACAATACAGCTCCAATCTGGGAACACCTTGTAAAACCAAAGTCTAGAAAAATGTGCGTAGGTAAAATTACTCACCATCCCGATCACAAAACACCAGTGTTGACATTTCTTTGGATGTAATTGGAAACTTAACAACGATGATCCACTTTAGCTGGGGATTTTCTTAACCTATAAAGTTCAAGTAGCTGTTTCTTCTCCCCAGACCACTGATCTGGCTTTGCCGACTCTGAGACTAAATAGACGCCTTGTGTGAGTGACCTTATATACAACGCCTGGCACATAAGCTTTATTTTCAAAAAGTGAGCAAGCAGACACCCAGGTTTAACTTGTGACCTATTAATATCTAGATGGGACACGGCAGGGGCCACAGGCATCTCGAATGGTGCATTGGTTTGTTTGAACAGCATACTGCTCTGTGCCCATGCACAATCCAAGCCTGAGACCTGTGGGCCAGGAGGGAGAGGCAGTGTAAGATGAACTGCCTGGGAGAGAGCTGGGGCAGGAAGAGGCAGACTCCTCTTTTTTTTTTCCTGTATTTTCTTTTTTTCTATTTTCTTTTTGTTTAGCTCTTTTTTCTGGTTCTCTATCTGGGGAAGAACAACCTGCACAAACTCTCCAGCTGCTCAGCTGTACTGGTCATTGTGTGTATGGGGTCACAAACTCATCCCACTATACCTGCATGGAACGGAGTAGCAGCACCTTCCATACCTCTCCTTCCACTTCAGCTCATCAGCTGATCACCCAGGATGCTGCTAAGGGGAGAGGAGAAATAACAACTCTCTTATAGTTTCTAGTGAGTGTGTTTAAGCAAGAAAAAGCACTTCCACTCACCTGATCCTTCCATATCCCATGGCAGTTACAGAGGATTCATACTGGAGCGTATTCCAGTCTGCTTTCATGCTGTTCACAAGTGTGCTGCCTTACGTGTCTGAGGTCTTATAATGCCAGTTCATGAGCAGGAGACATCTGGCCTGGCTCTAAGCATGAAAAAAGGCTTGATCTTTGGTCTAACAAAGTCTCTATAATCAATGGAAGGAAAGACATTTTCCAGTATAAAGTAATGCCCATCTATATCAGCAGGGGATGACAAGTACCTCACCATCCTTTACTGAACAGAAAATACCAGAAATCATTGACCTCCAAAGAGCAGAGGTTGTTCTGTTTTGCCTTTTATTGACAAGCACACCAGACTGAGCTATGCTGGTAGATAATGTCCTCTGACACAGAGGCTGCCAGGGGTAAGCCCCCAGCCCCTTTTGCAGAGCAGTTCACATGGATGACCTGTTGACAACCTCTAGGAAAATTAGCTGAGGTGACTGATTCAGCCTTTTCAAATATTGGGCTCAGCTAACAGAGCTGAGCTTGTTGAAGTGTCATAGACCAAATTTGCATGCCCTGATTTGCTGGAAGACACTAGGGCTTGGCAACCGAGCAGAGACAGAGGAATGATCAGCTGGGGATTGGAGCCTCTTCCAGAGGTACAGCTGGGGCCAGGAAGGTGTGTACACAGAAGCAAACCAGGCCAAGAGACTTCCAGCTTTTTCTCCAGTTGATCAGAAACTAAAAGACATTACAAGATTCTAGGCCTAAAGCTTGTTTGCTTCAGTAACTCTGCTCCGTTTTTCTTGTGCCAAGCAAAATGAAAATGGCAATCCTAGAGGTAACCAAGCAGTCAACTTATTGTGGCTTAGGGATTTCTGCATATAGACACATATCTAGTTTTTAAAGAAAGCCAGGAAGTTCCACTCCTTGGAAAAAAGATTAGGGATATGTCAGGCAGAGCAGACAGAGTGCTGGAAACAGCCACTTAAAGGCAAATAAGTGAATGAGAAATGTCCCAGGTAGAAGATAACACACTAAAAAAATTAATTGCAAAGGAAGGGATATCAGAGGTCACTGTGTTTCTGCTAGTTGTCAGGATTCCTGCCCACAGAGCAAAGCACACAGTGCTGACATAGCTGAAGGGTCCTGGCACTGCATGGGGGCTGGATCCAGCTCTAGCAAAAACCCAGGTGCCTGCTTAATTCCTTGGGATGAATCTGCACATGCTGAGCAGCAGAACCAGTACCAGAAGTGCCTTTCCACTGCCATGCACAGCCACCCATCCCCTCTCTCTCCTCTTACCACAAGTTGCCATCCTCTCTCTCATGACTGTTTGGTTGTTATCCCAGATCTAATCCAGGTCAGTAAAAGTCCAAAGGAATGAGGAATGGAACTCTTACCACAAACACAACATGATTTTTGGAGGAAAAATTCTGATTAACGTTTCCCTCTCTGACCCTCTTCCCTTGATTCCCTTGCTCCCTACATGCCAACAGGAGAGGGAATATTGTGATATAATTCTCGAGCCACATGGAGCAGAGACAAAAGATGGGAAAGTTCACAAAAAGTTTTGGATCAGATTCCACCACTCAACTGCTGAGATCTGGCCAGTACAGATGAAGAAACAAATCTTGAAGATGATTTTGGTGATTTGGCAAGATACAATTCTCTTAAGAGGAGTGCTGTATGAGAGTGTTTAGGTCACTTGGCAGTACGTGGCACATCCCCAGCTTCTTCCACTCCACAGAAGAGATTACATGCTCCTGCTGAACATGGTGCCTTCAGAGCTTGGCTTTAGTGCTGTGATTCTGGGTTATCACATTGGAGTTTCTTCCTCCAGATGGAAGAAGCAGCACCACAGTCAGGACAAAAACACAGCATGAGAGCAATGAGGGTGGCATTTTTTTACTGTTTCATGTGTGGGGACCTCCAGCTACTTCACAGGTCTCCAGAGCAGCTGTCCTTGCTTATCACTAACAGCACAGCAGTAATGAGATGTGAGGATTTATCCTATGGGAAATGGATGATGAAACAAGGCTAGAGACAAGGCTATTGCAAGGCCCAATCTGCTCCTTGCCTTTGGTTCACCTCTTTGTTTTGTATCACAATGTCCACAAACACAAAGAAAAAGACATCCACTCTGCAATAACTCTTTGGCCACTAATAAGCAATTTTCTCTGTGCTTCCCATCATGGTAATCTAGAGCCAACTTTCCAGGAGTAGTAACTGAACCTGCTTCCTCCCACTCACAATGATGGGGTTTGCTTTGTGAGCCCAAAGAAACGTTCAACTCAGTATTTTATATAAAATTTAATATACACAACTGGCCTGAGTTCATAACAAAAAATGCATGGAATGAAACTAGAACCATTTCAAAAACGTGAAAAATATACATTCAATTACAAGTGGATCAAGATGATTTATTTGTGCAGCAATGTTGAGAGTATGTGTTGGAGAATATTGCAGTACAGTTCGTCTTACTGCTAAAGGTGAATCTGAGTCACCGTGCCTGGAACTCAGAGTGAACTTTCCCAGAATTTAAGAGGAAGCCTTTAGATCTTACCAGGGAGATTTTACTTCAGTTTGTAAAGCTGCTTTTGTTGGTGGTGTGGCTTTTTTAAAAAAAAATAAGTCTACTACCTGGAAACACCATAGACTTGTCCATGCCATCTCCTATGGCAGTATCCAGCTGGTGCAGGAATGCTTCTCCTCTCTCTTTGTCCTGTTGTGCCAGAGAAGGATGGGAAAAGATGGAAGTGGCAGTTTGTCCAAAGCAGAGACTCAAGTCTCTCACCTCTCTCTCTGCACAGACACTTACCATTAACACACAGGACCTGTAAGATCTTCTCACCATCCTGATCTTTCTGGTAGCACTGATCCTCCAGGATGTGGAGCAAGAGGGAATTTCTCTCTTCTGCAGTGACAGCCCAGGTATTCACACCCTCTCACCAGACTCCTCCAGCTAAGCCAAACACATCCCTGTCTGCAGATACAGGCTTGGCTGTTTGGTGCATTCTCCAACCAACCCTGTCTTCCCTGAGTGAAGCCATTTCACCATCTCCCATTTCCCAGGTTGGACTGTGGAACCTATTAATTTCAAAGCCACCTTCAAATGGTGTAAAGCAAGTTTCTCTTCTCATTTCCAGCTTCTAGACATTTCATCCATCAGATAGCTACCATGAGAAATTAGACATCAGTTAACATTTTTTTTGGCTTAATATGTGTTTGTTCAAATGTTAAAATCTCAGCCTGTACTTCATTATAACCTGTTTTGTCATTTGTCCATAACTCCCTCTGACATTTTTTATAGCAGACATTTTAGGACTCTAGGAGAAAAGCAAATTGATGCTGTCAGGTTGTGACATAGGGGTGATAGGGGTGTGAGCATGAGGGCCTGGACCAGGTTTCTGAAGTAAGGTTCATGTTATGTGTGTACTGATTCAGTAGAGAATATGTGAGATCCCATGGGAACACACCATTCATAGTTTCTTCTCAGTCAATGTGGTGCCAAGATCAAACTGGTGTTTGAAGACAATCCTGTATGCTGAGCCAGGGGGTTGGACTCAATGGTCTTTACAGGACCTTCCAAGTCAAGATACTCTGATTCTATGGTTCTGTGCCTTAGAGAGACTGATTGAACAAGACAGGTTTCTATATCCCAGCAAGATTTTGCCATTTAACAGAACATGCTCCACATCAGGATGAGCAAGAGCAGCTACAAGCAGCATTTTATCTGCAGAGTCAGCCTTAGCCTGGCATAGGAGCACTGTCATGGGATGCAGGAATCCAGCACACAAACTCTGTGCAAATATTTTTATTTAAACTGTACTTTTGCAAGATGTGGACTATTGTTGCTGGATTATGGTTTGTTGTGTTTTCTTTCTCTTTTAAAAGTAGAGTGGTGTTTCAAAGAAAGCAGCTTTCTGTATTATAAGCATGGGGAGTAACAAAAATTTTAAAAGAAGGAAATTAAAATAAGACAAAGTCATTTCAATTTCCTAGCCATGGTGGCACAATAACCATTATATCAAAATGATGTCATTGCTGTAATATTTGTAACTATTATTAGAAAATCCTGAGCTATTTTAAAGAAGACTATTGGCACCATTACCCATGTTTATAAGGCAGAGAAGCTGAGGCAGAGGAGAAGGATGTGACTTGTCCCAGGCTGTCCCCCAGTGACAGCTGGTACCAGAGCCTGAGCCTTTTAAGGCTCACTCTAAGAATTTCCTTGCCCCAGCAAGGAGTGGATGTGACCATTTGGTGCCAAGGACTCAACACCCACACTGCTCCACGTTTGAGGGCATTCACTCTGGAGTGGCTCCAGTCCATGTCTGAGGACAGAGCTTCCTTGGCTGCTGGAGCACGTGAGGTGCACTCCTGACCCACGATTTGGCAAGCCATGCCCAGCATTTAGGTGGAAATCAGCTCATGGCCAGAACTGTATCAGGGCTGCTGTGATATATGAAGGCTGAGGCAGCATTTTGCACTGTCTCCAATGCAGTAGTTCCTTTTTTCCCTTTTTTTTTTTTTTTTTACATTTCTGTTCCATTTTGCTTCTTTGTTTTTCTTGAAAGCCCTGCTGATGGACTGTGGCAAGTGCCACAGTAATTTGTAATTTGGAGGCAGAGGGAGCTCCTGGGAAACTCTGACTTGTGTTGTGGGTGCTGGACAATGTCCTTTAGGCTGCCAGGCTCAGCAATGCTCCTGTTGTGTGGCAAGGGAAGACCAGGAATTTTCCTCACAAAACCCAGAGGATGCTGATCCAGCTGTGAGAAACAGCTCTTTCTCTTAGATGCTGGTAAACATTGTATAGAAAAGGACAGCTGAATGTGGTCTGAGCATTTTTCACTGCTTTTTCAATAACTGCAGTATGTGAAGCTGCAATCTCAGCTACCCAAGCATAGGTGAAAAATGCCTACCCTGTAAATAATAAATTTAACTAAACCCAACCATGATATACACAGCAAAGACCAGTCCTTGGGGGTTTCTACACGCTGCCATAACTTCAGGCTAAACAAGTCTGAACCAAGAAGTGTTTTGTCCCAAGACTGTATATTTTATGGGAAGTTGATGCTTATTTTCCATGGGAAGCTAATTTTTCCAAAGGACAGTTTCAGCCTGGCAGGTCAGCACAGTGCTGCTGTGACAAGCTGCTCTTTTAGCAGCACTGACAGATTTTTTTGAGAAATATTTATTTTTTCAGCTAAGTCATGAGGCCGGTGACAGGTACATGGTGGAATGAAACAGCATGCATGGAAGCACACAAGAAAACATGGAAGTTGGAGCACAGCCTTTTTCACCAACATAGGACACATGTTGAAGCCACATTTGTGCAGCTCAATAGAAAGACATTAATTATGATATAGTCCAAGTTTGCTGACCAAAATAAAGATCCTGAGTGGAACAGTTTGTGTCAGGTAGACTCAGAGGTTATTTTTTGGGGAGATTTTTTTGCCAATATGTAAGATGTAAATAATTTTACTTGATCCAGACCTGCATTTTTTAGGCTAAAAATATACATACTAGGGGAAAAATACCTTCCACCTCCAATCCTGACCTTTTGGGAGAAAGAAAAGTTTTATGCCAGTGAAAAAAGCTCCTGTTCAGCTTTTAACCAGGCTGACACTTCTGAAGGCTAAATGCATGTCAAAATAGAGAATTAAGTTGAAAACAATTAAGAAGGCTGAAAGGTGCAGTCACACAAATTAAATGTCCTCTGGAACTAGTGCCTTTCAAAGTGTCTTATTCCAGCAAGTATGAAATGAGACATCTGAGCTTCAACAGTTACTCAAAATACTGTCTAATAAAATTAATTTCTCAGATGAATAAGGCCATAAACATCTCATAATGCTGGTATTTTGATTTCTCCTTCCTCAGTTTCCCCACGTACCATGAGGCCTCAGCTACTGCCAGCTACAGTGATGCTCTCTGGGAAACAATGACTAGAAATAACCTTGTGATTGCACATCCCAGAGGACTTTTTTGAAGATACTTTCCAAATAAATGGATATCAGTCACTGAGAGATGCCCAGAACCAACAGATAAATGGCATGAAGTGCACCCAATCACAAAGATCAGCTTCAGAACACAGCTAATCCCAAATCCCTTCCCATAAGCTGCCAGTGACCCCAGTCATTAGTCTCCCATAAAATTCTGTCTCATGGAAGGAAACTGGCATGTGCTTTCTACTTCTTGTTTTTGTTACTGAATATGGCTAATCCACCCACAAAATTCTCTGTGGGCATAATAAACTAATTGCATCCAATGTTATAGTCCCCTCATGCACTGCAGATTATTTCAGCACTGGTAAAAGTTTATGCATAACCACAAATCCTCAGGGAATAGAATTCAAGAGACACCCAATGATCATGGATCTCTAGAAACTGATCTGGATTTTGAATCACTGGCTTGTAGAAGACCGTCTCTTTAATTAAAAAAAGGAAACTTTCGAAAAGTTAATGTGAACAAATATTTATAGAAGCTTCCCTCTAGTCTCCTAATCATAAATTTCTATAAATTTATAGCATAATTGGAAAAAAAAGGTACATACTAAAATAGGCCACCAGCTGAATTTAGGACTGTATACCCTGTGAGGGCTGAAAATTATAACACAAAGTGCTGTTTGTAGCTGCTGAATTGGTTCACACCCCACTGTATTGACTTCACACAGCTGTTACTTGGAAAATCATTCAGGCACATTGGTAAAGCAATGAAGTCAGTGGTTAAACATGATGCAGGTTTTACAGGACACAATTGATTAGGTAATTCCATTGGTTGTTCTGTCAATGAGGCACCAGAAAGCAGCTGAGTTCATGAACAGGTGAATGAATTCTTCACCACTCAGGAAGCCTGATGTGCCCAGCATGATCAAATTTTTATATCTGTTGGTATAGGTATAAAAGTGGTGGCAAGTAGGGCCCTGTGCCTTTCCATTTGTGCCATCCTGCAGAGAGGACCCTTCTCTCTGACCCGTGGCTATGTCCATCCTGGCAGTTTAAATGAAACAGAATCATTCACCCCGTAAAGTCCCCATAAATGGTGCTTTGTGAAGTTTCACCCCATGCCAATTACAGCTTTCCCAGGTGATGCCCCAGTACGACTGGGGAGGTGGAGCACTCCCAGAAGCTATTCCCAGCAGGCAGCTGGTCCTGGGGCCAGGGACATCCCCAGGGTCATTTCCTTTACTGGCACAGGCACAGCTTCAGCATAGAGACTTCCAAATGGTGTAGAAATGTCATGCTGTGGCCTGCAGGATCCTGGAACTGTAAAATGATACATTTTCTGCAGAATGACTTCGACTCATTCTCCAGGCGCATCAGATTGTACCAGGAATGTGGCAGGTTGTCCCAACAGACCATAATATTCCTGTTGCAGTGACCCCTTGAAAGCCCTGAAGTGCAAAATACTTTGCAAACGTTTTGCTAAAAGAATGTTCCCACCTCTAAAATATTTACAATATAAGCAGGACAAGAACCAACATGGACATAGATGGACAGGAAGCAATGAGATTATCTTGGAAGGCACCTCAGGAAAGGCACTGCTCTGCTGTAAGCACTGCCACATTTTTTTGTGGCAAAACAGGGGATTTTTCCAAAACGTGGAGAAACAATTCCACGTCTGAGCAAGGGTATCAGGATGCTTGTAGATCAATCTTCACCCATGTTCTCAAATAAAGCAAAGCATGCTGAGATGCATGAAGGAGGAGCCGTTGATGCAAAACCCTTCTCTCCCCTAAACAGCAAATGTCAGGACATGCCTCCTGGGGCTCCATGTTCTTGGTCTCTCCCTACATTTTGTAGCAAATGCTTTACATTTACACACTTTTTCCTTCTCCTGGCAGCCCTGCCAACTCCCTGCTGTGTTCTATTCCTATTTTGCCTCATCACCACCAGTGGTGGAGGCCAAACACTCTTCATTATGTGTAACCTCATGATGTCCAGATTTAGTCCTTGCTGACATTTTTGCAGCTCCGTTACTTCAGATGGGCTTAGACAAGTGCAGCAAAACATAACTGCCTCTGAGGATGCAATCATGACTCAGTGTTTGAGAAGACAGCAGAGCTCAGAGCCACAGCTCTTGGAAACATGCAATTAGATCACTTTTTTAAGTATAACCCTAACTCTCACTTTTTGCAGAGTAAGGCAAACCCTTCAGTTTCAATTGTTCTTTAATTTCTTCAAAGCCAACTTTATAATAGTTGATGCCCAGCTCTGAGTTTTTCATAGTTAAATACAAGTTTATGAACCCTTAAAATTGTAAATTATATTGGTATGTCTGTCCCAGAAATCATCTCAAAAATCCTTCTGAATTGACTCCAGTATAGCTAGTCACCCTCAGCTTGTTTTATGCTCCATGGAGAAAAAAAGGAGCTTCAACAGTTAGGGTCATCAAATTAATCTGGTGCTTTCTAGCAAAATGAATCTGGTCCTAGAAAAGTCTTTTTCTTTCCATGAGGAGAGCCATGGGCAACTCACCTTGTAGTCTACACCTAAAGTTAGGTGAAATTCAGTTTATTCAAGAAGTAGCATGACTAAATTTGATTATTAAATTTCATGTTTATTCCTTTAAAAAGCGTCCCATTTTTGCTGACTAGAGATGTGACTATCCTAGTCACACTGGTGAGCACAGATGAGTGGTGTGATATCTTGTTGATATCTTGATACCTCTCCCTTTCTGCAGTTGGGCTCTTCACCCCAAAGTATTCCTTCCTTTTTCCCATTTCCTTCTGATTTTTTTGCTAAAAACCAAGAGTTTGTGATATTTCTTATCCTGGTTAAGCCAGGAATAACCTCATACACAGCTTTCCAAAAGATTTATACTGGTTTTCTCCACCTCTCAGTTGAATCCTCAATGAATTCAGCAAACTCTGTCTCAGGAGCTAAATCAGTGAGATCTGGGCAAGTAGGAGCTGAGAGGATGGGTAAAAGATCCCCAAAACCCCATGGTTAATGCTCTTTATAGAAGGGGTTGGCTCCTCCTACATGCACATAGTTTCCCTCTCCTTCAGGGGCCAACATGGATCAAACCCTGTAGCTCAATCTATTATTGAACCACGAGGGAAAAGACAAGCAATGGAGGTCACTGCAGTGAGCAGTGACACGGTGGGAGGTCTGAAGATCTGCCTTTGGGTTATCTCCTGAAACCTTCTTAGACTCTTCCCAAAGAGCCGTCAGTGAGTTCATTGATGGCACCTGGGGAAAATGAAAGACAACCAGATGAACCACAGCAAATCAGTGCCATCAGTGCATGAGCCAGATGAGAAGGAATTGCTCTCCCTCCAAGCATGGTGGATTTCTGGCTTCTGTGGTGTCTGACCTCACGATGGACACTTGCACAGTGGTGCACTGCCATGGTAGTTACAGTCCCTTGCTTCAGCCATGGATAGGCACTGCTGTGCTGACCCAAATCACTGGGAAATAAGATATAGGAACACAACCATGTCCTGCTGAAATACTCCTTGATTTAAAGATCACCTATTCTTTACTTGAGATTCTGTAAAATGTTGGCCTGAACAACTTGATAAATAACTTCTGATCACAATTGCTGTTTCACAATAAAAGTGCATGTGGTCAGGAGATGAAAAAGTAACTGGAAGCTTTTCACTCTTAGATATGTTCTATGCTGAATTGTATACATAAAAGTGCATTTTGTAGTTAACTTCTTTCTAAGTATCCACCCTACTTTTATTCTCAAATAATTTTTCTAAGTGACATATTTAATATGTAATAACACATATTGACTTTCTTATGAATCTAAGCCAGGATGCAGGATGCCTTCATCTGGCTTCCTCCCCAAACTGCCTTAAAGCCCAATAAATCTGTGACTATTTCCTTTCTGAAGCCTCAGAGGATATAGAATTACTTCACAGTTCCTCAAGCCCAGAGCCTTCAGTGTGCCTGATGGAGAGCCAAGATCAGAATGGAATTGCTGTAATTGGAAAGTGAAACAAAAATAGTCCCCTAGAAAGGAGGAAAGCACAATGACGAGAGCAAGTCCCATTTGGGATTGTGGCATGGTGGCTATCAGACATCGTGGTGAAGTGTGTGTTTGCCTCAACAAACTGTTCAAACAGTAGCAACTGTCATATGGCTCCTGTCATAACCCATCATTGACAAAAACTCTGTAACAGCACTGGATGCAGTCAGGGCCCAATGCAGTTTAGTTTCCTCACTGTACAGTCAGCAGTTCCTTACTTTTCCAGTAAAGGGATAAACTATGTTTCAGCTTTAATTTTATGTAGTCACTTATCCTCCCCACCTGGCTGTTTTTTCTGTGTGATTTGTGTCATATTAAGCTCCCTGCCTGGCATAACTTTTATTGAGCATTACATTACTGCTGTCTTTGAAGGACAATTTCCTATGCATTTACAGGTTCAGTTTAAGGGAAGCAAGGAACTGCTCTGGCCACTGCCCACCTTTGCAAGGACCTGTGCAATGCGTGGTGCAGTGTGCACAGTTTCAGTTTCCAACACTGAAAAAACAGGTTTTTGTTGCATTTCTCCACCCCTTTCTAACTATGGAGAAATAAAAGCAGTATGTTTGGCCACTCTTTCGTTTGTGTTCACATGAGGATCAAAGTGCATTTGCATAAATCCAATGTCTGTGCAAAACCACCTGCTCCTTCTCTCCCATGCGGGGAATTTCCAAGGGCAGAGGCTGTTAATTTTAGGTTGTTCTGTTCTTAGCAACAGAGATGGAGCTCAGGCAAAGTGTTCAGCAAAAGTCCTCATATATAAGACCTCAAATATGTGCCTTAATGATCCAAGTTTTTGACAGCTTATTGCCCTGTATCTATTTGCAGACAGACTACTAACAGAATTTTGAGAAAAGAAGGCTTTTGTGATATGTTAAACAGCTGATGTTAGAAAGAAATGAAGATTATCTTTCTCCATTGAGATCATAATGTGATAGGAGTGCTCAGGGAGATCTCTGGTGTTGCAGAAATGGAGGTAATGAATCCATCACTATGAGAATCTACCCCAGGACTCCACCATCCCTGAATATCCTGATCTGCCATCCAGACCTATGGTTAGGTCTGTGGCTATGTCACATTAGGGTGTTTTCAGGCATTTCAAGGCCTCACTGCACACCCAGATGATGCTGCACAGATACCCTGCATGCCACTGTCCTACTCACTGCCTCTACAGCTTTTCCTCTAAACAGAAGGAAGGAAAATTACTCGGTTGGAGAGTGCCCTCATCAAATTCACTTTGCTTAATATCCATATAGATTCAAAGCAAGATCTGTAGGCATATCACTGAGGTTTAACAATCCCTCTCCTTTCTGCTGTACGCTCCAAGCTTTACAGAAGATAAACCATTAAAATATGTGTTTCTCTCACAGCATGGACACTTGGCTCTAAGCATTACTTAAAGGACATGGGTAAACACAGGAAAAGATGTCCCAGCAGGAGGGAAGTGATTGTGGGGACAGTATGTTCTGACAGCAATTCAGGTTACGGAGGAGGTAGTGGCAGATAATGAGTTGTTTTATTTAAATAGTCAGCAGGTTTCAGTCCAGAGAACAATGGAGTCTGCTCCCACAGTGCTGCTGTACACATGCAGGGAGCTTCATGTGGTCAAGCCAACAGAGACAAGAAAAAGACAGATAACATCTCTGAGAGAGGCACTGGGCTGAGAGATTGGCCCTGGTTCTTCTTTTGCCCACAGCACAGAAAGTCACTTAAGGTGAGTGGCAATACTCCATGGCAAAGCTGGAAAGCAGTGAGGCAAGTTTGGGCTTTTCCAGCCTCAGGGTAGTTCTTATTTTTCATTTAAACACCTGTGAGGTTCTCAGGCCAAGATCCATAGCCATGCTGGTTTGGGAGGGAGACATGGCACAGGAACTGGAAAGGGCAGTGAAGCACCCAAATCTTGATGGGGATCCAGCCCTTGGCTGTGCAGGGGTACAAAAAAAGGGTTCAGCAGCAGATGGACAATAGGAGGCATTCCTAGGGAAGAACGTGACTATTCTCTTCTAAATAGACATTTTTCTTGCTGCCTTATTTCTCTGTTGACCCCACCTTTCCCTTCTTTCCATATCCGCCTCCATCTCCAGCCTCGCATCCACCTGCACGCCCTCTGGCAGCCCACAGTCTCTGCCCACTCTCTTCACTGCCTTCTTGAAGCAGCTTCCAGCATCAGTGGCTCTGCCCACACCATGGGCAGGTGTGCCCTGCACACCTGAGCTTGGACTTTGATTCCTGGTACACCTTTGGCATCAGCACATCCCACCCACTAAAGTTCCATGGACTTTAGGCCCCCTCTGTGAGGAATGAGGATTTGGAAGAGGATGAATTTGTCCATTGACTATTCTTTTAAGAAAAGCAGGTACACTGGTAGACACAGAGGTACTCTTTCAGGTCTTGAGGAAACTTAGCAGCACACTTCAAAACTAAGCAGGGGCTGGGAGCAATTTCTGTCTTCTTCCATCCAGTTTAGCTTAATTAGAGGAAAGGATTTGAGAGAAAAAGCTGTGGTCTTTAGCAAGTGAGGCTGGAAGTTCATAAGTCCTTGTGAGACAGACAAGATCACTCGTGAATCAAAGAAAATAATCTGGAGAAGGATTGTAGGGAAAAGTGAAGTATATCAAAGAGTCTCCATCTCCATGAAATCTGTGATTTTCAGTATCCAGCTGAGTAGTTGTTGTAGTTTACATAAAAGAACTCCCATTCTGATTACATTTGCTCGTACCAGTATCCCAACCCTACCTATTTTCTAGGAAGATATTTTACTTACAGGGACAGTGTGGCAAGTCATTTCCCATCATTTGGTTGGGAATCTCTCTGACTGAGGGAACACTCCTTAAGAAAAGCAATAAGACATTCTCCATGTTTCCCTGGGGACAAGAGGAGGGTTGACCCTGCAAGTAGAAAGATTCCAGATAGGTATTAGGAGAAAGGCCAGTGGCTGAGTTTGGGCAAGGCATGCAGTGCCTATCCCAGGAGATTTTCAAAAAGAGATTAGAGAAATCTCTGTAAGAAATTGGCCAGGTCTAACTGATCTTGCCTTGCGGCAGGGAAAATGAAATGCCTGCTGAAGCTCTCTTCCAGCCTTGTTTTCCATTTCTCCACCTACAAAATACTTTCAAACAGCTGCAATGTCTTTCTTTCCTGTGTTCCCTCAAGAAGCAGCTGGGAAGCTGTCCACTCAGCAGAAAGTTGCCTTTCAAACCCTTGCACACATGAGCTGGCTGCCATCCATTTTGACGAAGACTCTCAAAGCAGAGATGGTAACTCTCAGTCCGATGAGATTACCACCCAGCAGGGGTGTTCCTGGATGTGGGGAGCATGCCCCTCCCCTTGGGGAGTGAGAAACGTTTGTGTATTTCACTGACACCACCAAAAAAGCCACCTGGGGGAACAATAATGATGCCTGTGGCTGAGTGATGTCTATGATCAACAAAATTGATTGGGGTAGTTCTCAGAGAAGCAAATCTGAGATGAAAGATTCCATATCATATTACCAACCACCCAACCCAAGTGCGCCAACACTGACAGACTCCCTTTGGAAATACACAGAATTCAATTATTTTGGCTAAATTACCACATCCATGGCAAATTACAGGCTGTCTATTGGAAAATATCTCCTCTAAATCCTGCTATTTTTTGTTCTTCAGTTATGTTTATATTCCCAGCATTTTTCCTTCCTGGCAAAGGCCCAGTGTTTTTTGGGAAGGACTAAAGATAGGCTTTATCTCCACAAAATGCTATTTAGTGGTTGGACAAGGTTACAATTAGACAGTGTGGTCTTTGATTCCACTGCAGACCTGTGATATCAAGCTTTCAGCATGACCTATAATATTGGATCCAGATCTGAGCCTTGCCAGACCAAAGTGCAGAAAATCTGACTACTGTTGGAGGCAAGTGATAAGGGCAATGTGTTTGCAGGCTATCAGAATCTGCTCCTTATCTGGAGTGTCTTCAAGGGGCTTGGAGAGGGATGGAGGAATTCACTGACTTTAAACTCTAATGGACAGGAGAATCCATTTCTGCCCATAAATGCACAAGGAGACCTGGGCGAGAAGTCTTGAAGTGAAGTGAAGTGAAGTGATCATATGTTGCTGAAAACAGGGAAGCTCTGCCCAGAGGCACCAGCTTGGCTGTCAAAAGCTGTGCATGTGTGTTAGGCCAGCACTCAGCAACCCTCCTCAGGCAAAAAACAGGGGGTTTAAAACTCTCCAACCTTTCCAAACAGTGTAGAGAGACTAGAGATGGAGCCGAAAATTTTAAGCAGAGATGTAAGTACCTGCTCCTTTTCTCATTACTCTTGCACATTTGAGACTTGATTTTTGTGTCTCATTCTGCAATGTCTTTATTCCTGATGGGTACAAGAGAGGTCACTTAAAACCCATGCTCACCATGATACACATCCCACAGCAAACATTTCACAGCCTGGAGAGGTGAGCTGGGAGCTCACATTCACATTTAGAAATCAGTGACCTTCTTGGGCAGAACAGGAACATCTCAGAGTACATGCTGTCCCACTAACTCATGCTCCTGGTGCTGTGCTGGGACCTGTCTCGTGCCTTGTGGGGAGGGGCAAACACACCTCTCCCAGCACTGTACTGTCTAATCATTTCCCAGCTTCTGATGTGTTTATCATCACATCACTCTGATATGGAGCTAGAGGTGAGAAATTGAGGCACAAAGTCTCAGGTCAGGTTTTGAAAAGATTATGAATGGATAGACACCTTGTCTTCATTTTAAAGATCCTGTCCCACAGAAATTACCCAAGAGGGTTATGATAGAAGAGGGATTTTTGCTCCTAAACCCCTCTCTAAAGGCACGGCACTACTCCTGACTTTTAAAGGCTTTTTCATCATTTTAATTTAGGGAAATTACTGTCCTAGACTTCGAAACATCTACAAAATCATATAAATATTTCTGAACCCAATGACACCCGCAGTCAAATTAAATGGAGTTTTCTAATATTATTGGTAAGGTTTCCTTAGCATACATGTCACTGATATGTGTCTCTCACTGCATATGAAAAGGTCTGGAGAGGGAAAAAGAGAATATAGTAAAAACCAGACAAATTAAACAAGAGTCACAGAATTATTTTGGTAGTATCTAAACTATTTAAACTCAATTACATTACATAATGAGAGACTGTTCCATTTATTTCTTTTTTTCCACAAGCAACTAGGTTTTCTAAATCCTAACTCAGATTCCCTCTAAATAATCATAGCTCTGTTTAACAATACTGTCACATGTAAAACAAGTATGGGGAAAAAAAGGATTGAACAAAGTTATTAAGAAAGGTAAACTTTTTTAATCCATAATCTGTGCAGGCTGTATTATTTCTTGATGGCCACAGGCTTGTCTGAAAGCATACAGAAGGGATGAATGGAGCCTATAGAAAAGTTTCGGTTCAATCAGTTCAGCTTTCAAAGCCAGACGAAACCTGAAAAAGTTTCATTTACTTCAGGGAATTTGTGAAGAGAGAGATTCTCACCAAAGACAACAATTTTACATTAACCTTTAGGTCAGACCAATGTTGCATTATTAGCATTATTTAATTAACAAAATTCATGCTTTGAAACTTTAAATATTTGCAAATTCATCCCCTATAATGGCTTTCATTCATTATTATTTATCTAGGGCTGGAGTCAGCCTGTGGCAGCTCTTATTTCCCGCCGAGGGAACAGCTGGGGGAGACAATCCAGTCACTTTCTTTAGGTGTTCAAATGGGAGCAGAGCTCCTCCAGAAATCTGGCTCCAATTATGAGCACTAGGTGCTTTGAAAATCTGACCCTTGCCTTCAGTGTCAGCGAGACGTTTCCCCAGCAAGCCTGGTGATAATGCAGAGTCACACAGGCAAAGCTCTCCTGGCATACACACAGCACCCTGGGCTGGGATCACACCTCTCCAGGCCACCAGCCAGCAGGGCTCAGCAGCACAGCCACAGCAACCAGCCAAAGACCCCCAGCTGGCCATCAGATCCACACCAATTTGCCACCAAAAATGCTTTGTCATGAAAAACTCAGGGTTGTGTTGGGACAGAACAGGCATTCACTTTTGCTGTTAATTTTTTTAAAAAATCAAAACCTTTTACTTAACTTTTTAAGGAAATGCTGATTTTTCTTTTCATATTCCTCTGCCATCTTTTGGGGTTTTCTGTTTTGTATTATATTTTATATTTTACTTTTTTTATTTGTTTTATATTATAATTTTGAAAAAAACCACAAACTATGTCATTTAACTTGAAGGATTTTTGTTTTCCATTTGCAAGTGACTCCTTCACCTTTGTCCTCATTCCTTTGGATGGCCTGAAGGAAAACACTTTACCTCTCTCCAGCTCTATTCTGTTGATGGTTAAAAGGGAAAGTGATGCTGATGTGCTTCGCAAGTGCTTGGAGATTAAAATGTTCACACTCCTGACAGATGGAGAGAGTCTATGGGTTTGTACACAGGAGCTAATAAAGCTTTCAGTGCTGCACCCTGCCACCCTGTACCTGCAACTCTTGGGAAAATATCCACTGATGGTTTTTCGAAGCAGTGTTTCTCATACCAATCCATCTACCTGCCAAGTCTTCATGACCATGGGGAAGTAATTGAAATGTGCATGACTGGTTCCTGTGAGTACAGAGCAGCAGCAGGAAATTAATCTGGGTAATGACATCTCATAAATACTTTTTCTAAGCTCAAAAATCACCATTTGGCTGTCCCTTTCCTCTGCCCCTTCCTCCTACATCAGAGTCACATGGCAAATCTGGAAATGAGCTTCATCCACCTTCCTGGTATGAGTGTGGCCAGGTTTTAGGGAGAAGCAGAGAAGGGCAGCAGTAGTCTTGGCTCATCACAAGCACAGGGGCAGAAGCAGTGCCAGGAAGGGGGTGGTGAGTTTTGCATAGACTGAATGTGAGAACTGACCATTAAATGAGGTGGCAAATGAATCAGATAGATGGGTACATGCACTTTCTCTGGAAAAGCCATGCTTCTCCTGTGAGTTTTAATAAAGGACTTCTAGAGTTGGCACCCCAGAGATGGGGCTGCACTTACTCCTGGCAGTGACAGAGCTTTCAGGGAGGCCTGCATGGATGTGCACCTCCATGCACCAGTCCTGCCTCAGGGTGCCAGTGTGGGCACGGACTGTGGTGTCCTTTTGCTGTGCAGGCTGTTCCTGCATCCATCCTTGCCATCCTGCCTCTGGAATCCCCCCATCTGCTTCCACGAGCCAGCAGGGCTGGCATTTCGGTGGAAAGTACAAGAAACCCTCTAGTGGACACTTAGAGGGAGCAGGTTTGGTCTCTGACGTGTGAATAATTTTATTGCTTTTTGGATTTTATGCCATTTTGATCTTGAAAAGACTGTTCTTCTCTAAAGACACCTAAATCCTTATCATGTGGGGTATTTTTTTGCTCTCAGCTCCAACTCAAGCCAATGCCCTGAGATGGGCACAGGTACTTGTTTCACCAGGGTTGGAAGCTGTGCCATGGGTACTGAAAGCCAAGAGTCATAGAAACATAGAATCATTAAGGCTGGAAAAGGATTCTACCATCATCAAATCCAAACATTAACTGAGCACCAGCATGTTCACCACTGAACCATGTCCCCCTAGTGCCCCATCCACACATACTTTCTGAACACTTCCACAGATGGCGATTCCACCACTTCCCTGGGGAGCCTGTTCCATTCTTTCAGTGAAGAAACCTTTTCTGATCTAAACCTTTTCTGGTGCAATTTGAGTCCATTTCCTCTTTTCTTATTTCTTGTCACTTGAGGGACACCTCACTAGAACCTCCTGTCAGGTAGTTGTAGAGAGCCAGAAGGTCCCCATGAGCCTCCTTTTCTCCAGGCTGAACAGTCCCAGATGCCTCAGCCATTCCTCATAAAACCTGTGCTCCAGACCTTTCCCCAGCTCCATTCTTTACTTGGGACATGCTCCAGGACCTCCATGTCCTTCTTGTCATGTAGGGCACAAAACTGGAAACAGAATTTGAGGTGCAGCCAGGGGCCAATATCCAGGTGGCAACGTGGCGACCTGGGCTGCTCTCTACTAGGTGTAGACTAAACAGGATTTGTAGAGCTACTCAGGCATGTAACTACATAAGTACCTAAGATTTCCCCTCTGCATCCCTTCCATTCCAAATACCTTGGAGACATTCTTGAAAATCTTTAAGTAGTTTAAGAGCCTTTATGGCTCATTCAGCATTAGGTAAGAGCCTTGCCAGGGTCCCAGGCTGAAGCATTACCTCTCAGGCAATGGTAAGAGCTGGATAGGATAAGGATTTCATCATATGATGTTTCCAGTGTTGCAAAGCCCAGCTTTTCCTGGTCATTTGAATTCCTGCAGATTTTATTTTTGGCTGAGCAGGTTATCCTTTACTGTGAGACACATTTGTCTGAGCTGCTGCTTCCTCAGCCTGAAGCCCTCCTAGAAAAGCCAAGACTATCAGGGTCCCTTCACACTGAGAGCAAATGCAAAATCTGCAAGGCTCTGTGACTCTCCTTTCTCCAGCAGGGAGCTGGTAATGAGCCACAGCACAGCTCAGCCCTCTTATCCTGCAGAGGGGATGCAGCAAAGGGTCACTGCTTTGGACACTGCAGGGGCTGTGGCCTGCACAAGGATGCCAGGTCAGTTTTAGCTTGGTCTCTCAGAGGGCTGCACACTGTCCTCATGTGCAAACCATGACACCTCCTCTATTCCAGCAGCAAATAAAGAGCTGGAACTTTCTGTGGATGTACTTGTCCATGATGCACAGTACACAGTCCTTGAAGCAAAAAGCCATCTGGAGGTGTCCAGACAGGAGTGTCACTGGTAGAGCCTTGGCAGGGCCCAGAGGTGCTGGAACAGTGTGCTGGGGGTGCTGCTGGAGGAAGGAGAGGTTGAAGCAGAAGATAATGTATGTTCCAAGTGCAGCTTTAAGATTTGCCTCTTTTTGGTAACCTCAATACCCTTCTCTGTTCTGTGCCCATTCCAGAGCTGGCCCTGGGTGGCAGAATAGCTCAGCAAAGGGTTCTTGGCTTGAGGCTCCCCAGGGAGATGGAGTTGTGCCTCCTGGTGTGCAGAACCTTATCCTTCTGGTGTCCATTAAAACCAGACTCCCAAAGCACAGCTGGGACCACATCCTTTGCACGGCCACCCTTCCCTCTTGCTGCCCATCCTTTGTCCATCACCTGAACTCTTTGCCAGGAGTTGAGACACTCATGGTCCTTTGACTTAGAGAGTGCAAACCTTCCTTCTTCCATCTCTGGGGGCACTCCTGCCTCCCCCAGGCCATGTGGGGGGACAAGGGCCTATTTCAACTCTTTTGAATACAACTGCTCCAGTGTGGGCAAAGTGTTTAAACTGCATTGCAGTAGTGAGTCAGACACAGTGCAGCATCACACCTCTGTGCTCTATGGCTGGGGCTCCTCTAGAGGAAGCAAAATGTGTTTTTTCCTCTTTGAGTTTGTTCCTGAATTTTATCCTATTCCTATTTTAAGCAAATACATACACTAGTCCAAGTAGGTACAGCAGTCTGCTGCACCAGAGCAGACTTAACAGGGGTCTCTTAGTTTTGCAAAGGCATTAAGAGTGGCAAGTGAGCTGCCATGGCTCAGTGAGAACCTTAGAAAGGATACTTGTCAAGTATAAAATAATGTTAACAAATTAGAGCAATTAAATTTAGGATGTGGTATGTCAGAAAGCAAGGAAAAATGCAGCTGCTGGCATTGCACTGGGGTGCATTTGTCACATAATGTCAAGGGGAATCCCTATAGATAGAGAGATCTTTCACTGTGCACAGAAAATGAAACTTTCATGGTCCTCACAGGTTATAAATGGGACTGTTGTTGACTTTCTTCATGCAAAGCTTGCCTGCTCCCCAACAAAATCTCAACAATC
Organism: Promerops cafer; assembly: GCA_013398275.1. Lineage (NCBI taxonomy): Eukaryota > Metazoa > Chordata > Aves > Passeriformes > Nectariniidae > Promerops > Promerops cafer. The sequence continues at coordinate 114,142 of VZSE01011613.1, read as the reverse complement.
CCAGAAAAAAATTCACTCAAGTAGATTTTTTTCCCCATTGAGACTCAATTTTCAGGCACAGCCATGTTCTCTCCCAGCCCGTGCTGCAGTGAAAGTGCCTTTTGTACGTCCCTCCAAAATAGTTTATTCTTCTCTAGCAAACAACATCATTTAGCACTAGCTGGAGGAGCTGAGCGGTCTCAAGTTAGGAAAACCAGATGTATTTGAATCATCTGTCAAAATCAGAGGCCAGCACTTGCTCTATGGCAAGGTAATGAAAAGAGTCACTCATTCATTAATAGTGTGGAGCCGTAGGAGCTCTGCAAATCACGGAGTGGGATATTGTATGAATGTGTCAATGTTACTGATATCCAGGGGCCCGTTACTGAAACGTGCACTGATGAAAGGATTCATGTGTGCACCCAGAAACAAGCCAATAAAGTCCTGCTCCTAGCAGGAAAACAAAAACAAGATCTGAAAAGGCAGCACAGAGTTAGAACAACAGTCTCCTGTTACCATTTTTGCTATCACTGGAGCAAGACACTGGACTTAAGAGACCTTTATTTTATTATTTTTCTAAACATTTTTTACAGACTTAACAGCCTACCTCCAAGGTCATGCCATCAAGAGGCTGAAGTGATGACTCAGATGCCATCAGTGAGTTTAACACCCTGTCTTGTGCTGTTATTTATAGCTGGTTTTATTGCCATGTTTTTGAGGCCCCAGCTGAGGCAGAGCCCCTGTGCATGAAGACTCATACAAACACACAGGGAGGACAGCACTGGCCAAGGGCTCACAGTCTGTAAAAGGGGGCTGTAAAATGCCTCTGGGGTATGGCCAGTGGCATACAGAACATTTCCAGGAGACACACAGAATCATCTCTGCAGCCTGGAGGACACACTTCCTTGTGCAGCCAAGAAATCACCACCACAATGACAAATGGGGGTGCCAGTGAGAGGCAATGGACAGGGGAAACACTTGGAGGCATCAGCCAGCAGCCTGCACTCAGAGGCAGATTAGACACAGTCTTGTGTTTGTGCAATGGATTGTCTTGATTGAGGGCATTTTCTGCTCATTCTGGTGAGCTGAAGTTTGATTTCTCTGGTCTGAATGCTGTGACCGGTGGTGGCAAAGGTGATGAAGGACATGCTCAAGGTCACACGTTCAGACAGGAGTAAACCCCAGACCTCCTCAGCCCCATCTAGATGCCAAGGCAAATAGTGCTGGAGGATGCAGATGGCCATAAATAAACACCCTCATGATATTCTTACAGGATTTGAATGGTCTCCTGATGAAAAGATTAGAAAATGTACAGAATCAGGTCTGTAGTTAGCACCCATCAGAAAAGCCAGCTTCTCTGGATTTAGCTGTCATAATTCAACACCAGCCTACACCAACTGAGGATTTGGCCCTTTTATTCTTGAGAAGCTATTTACAGTGGAAGAATGTGCATACACTTAGGCAGCTTGCTCTTTTTTTATTTTAACATCAAGATTTGTTCCAGATTGGTAATTAAGTTTAGCTCTTTTGGTGACAGGAACTGCTCTGACAGCTGCAAATCATAATAATATGCATTTGTGTACATTTGTGCCTACATGCTTGTGCATTTTTGCTGTTGTAGCTAAGAATACAGTCAGTGACTTATGTACATTATGCTGTGTCTTGAAATTGTTTTTGCAAACAGACAGGGCTTGCACAGTGAAGAGGGCTGTGCTCTGCTAAAGACATCTTCAACTTCCTCACAGAAAACACTGTCCACATATGAACATCTCCACCTAGGATGTTGGTCAGGTCATTAACATTAGCCCAGGGCTGCAAAACCAAAATTAAGTGGCTGTTTCTCCTGACATGCTGCCTTCATGCTGCAGTGCATGCCCACACTGCTCTGGGGGAGTTAGTTCCAGCAAACTGGGGCTATTCTCCTGGGTGTAGGCATGGAGGCTGGGGAAGGCATGAAAGAGTTATTAGGAGCTGAGATATGCAGTCCAAATCTTGCTGGGAGTGGTGGCAGATTGTTAAGTGACAGCAAAAGAAATGCTCTGGGCAATGCATCCTGCTGGGGCAGCTTGTCCCAGCTGGCAGCACCAGCTAACCAGGACTGTGTTCTCAGTGGGGGCAAGGAAAAGGTTGGGAGCAGCTCCTGAGCTGGGGCTAGTGCTAGCCCCGATGTGAGGACATGCCTGAAAGAGCCTTCTCAAACATGTGCTGCAAGGCTTACACGAGTGTTTGGATGCTGATCACAAGTAGAAATGCCATCAAAATATTGCTTTGGCTCTGGAAATTCAGCATAATTCAAAGATGGTTTTATGATGTTGCCAGCCCCAAGTCCATTGATGGAAATCAAAGCTTCCCAAAAACCAAATGACGAGTGACAGCATGCCAGGTTTAGTCCTCCTAGGTGGTGGCACTGCTTGCTGATTCTAATATGTGGGCATGCAGCAGAGATTCTCCACAGCTTGCCATTTGGCTCTAGGGACTGATGGCCACATCCTTGAACCCCACACAACCCAGTCTGCTCGTCTCTAATAGATCCACATGATAAAATCCAGCTTTGGTGGGATTTATTTTCATCCCTCTAATGAAAGTGTTTTGATTCAGTTTGCAGCATGGTTTAGAGAGCAGGAAATTTAAAACCAGCTCAATGTGCTGTCAGCTTGAATGCAGTGATTTGCTGTCAGGCCACCCAAATGGGATGCAGGCTGGTGAGTGATGGAAAAGGCAGTTTGGGGGCTTCAGAAACATTTTCCTCACTATAGCAGTGATTCCTTCTCAAAGAGCAGTCATCTAAAGTACCTCTCCCTAGCTGTGGCTGAAAGCCTGTCAAGCAACTCAGTATTCCCAAAAGCTTGACTGAGATACTACTGCAGGCTCAAAAAGTGCAAGTAAAATGCAGCACAACTGCTTGAATAGGAAAATGGCAGCGTTTACAATATGTATCAAATAGATTGGTATTTTTAAAAACTTTTGTCATTTAATGTGTTGATCAGGCCTCTCTATTCAGGCTCTACATGTTGCTCTTAAAGGGTTGGCCTCAGCAAGTCACAGAGCTGGAGGCATGGAGTTGAGTCACAGAGCTGAGCTGTGGTAGGTGAAGGAGGATCTGTAGGAGCTGAGTCTCCAAAAACACTTCTAGAATGTATGGGACATGGCTATGTTTGCTGGTCTGCTGGAGAGCTAAGCCCAGACTGCTTGAGGAGCAAGGGCTTCTAACCTGGGAATTATTTTCTGAACATGTCCTGCTAGACCTGATGGAGCACAGCTAGAGAAGAGACCCAAGAATGTCCCAAACTTGCTTGGTCACAGACAAGTAGGAAAGCACAGCACAAATCCTGCTCTGCATCTGCCAGAAGAGGGATTTGAATCTGAATCCAAAACTGTGGGAAGCACCAGGCTGTTATATGTAAAGTGAGGGGTGAGGTCACCTGGTGAGGAACACATCCTCCTGCTTCTGCTGGGGTGAAAAAGGATATACTTGGGCTTTCCCTCAAAAGCATCTCCTGTGGATTTCAGCCCCTATCAGGTATGTCCCTCCAGCCCAGAATTAAGCACTTTGTCTCCCTGAGTAGAACAGAGGTGGCATCACACCAGGACCACCAGCACAGCTTTTGGCTGGCCCAGGCAGATCCCTGCCCAGCAGAATTTCACCATGGCCCTTGTTTCAAGGTGCCCATGGCTACCAGTGCCTTACAGTTTTTCTGGGTCAAACACATCCCTTGGTTCATCATGGGCAGGGGGGAAGGTGGTATGAGTGTACCTTACCCTCCTATGCCTCTGCCCACATCTCCCAGCCAGTTATTACCACTGATAAATATGAAATAACTTATGAAATACTGTTTTTTCCCCTGTCAGAGCATCAGCTAAATTTGGATGGAGTTTAGGAAGCTAACAGAAGCACTGGTTTTAATTTCAAGGGAGAAAAAACAAGCCTCCTAAGTTCGAATTTGTTTTCCAACTTCCACGACAGCAACCACATCCTCCCTGTTTTACTGCTTCTCCTTATCTGAGAGATGGGGTCATGCCTCAGGGATAAAACAATATATATTCAACACAGAGTTCTCACATGTTTATGGGGAACAGCTCTATTCCTGGCCTCCTCAACGTGATTTTGAAAACAACTTTTTACTTTAATGTTGCTTTGATGACTGGTATTGGGGTTGGGTCCCTCACTTCTTCAGAGAAAAGTGACCTTTAAGTCTCCAGTTTTGAAAGCTGTTCCAAACCATGGAGCCTGGAGTGCCAAAACCTTTTCACATTCAAATCTCTTTCGAGCAGAACAGGGAGAGGAAGACCAGAGTTAGTGCACTCAAATGACCTCATTTGCCACATCAGAGCACAGAGCATTTATTCTATAAAGACCATCAGTATGTGTGCAGTATCCAGGATGTCTTGTTAGCCAGTTTTTTTGATATTACTAGTAATAAGCCAGCTTTTTTATGGTATGGTTTGGCTGGGAACAAATGTATAAATTCTGCAACATGCAAAATTCTGAGGTTCTGATCAGCAAAGCCACATTAGCACAAATGTAATTTTAAGTACACAAATACAGAGAGCATCAAAGCTTTCCACAAAAGATGTTTTCCAGTGAAAAATTAGCTGTCAGGAATTTTGGGGTGAGAGGTCATTTTTTTTTTCTTTTTCAGAATTAATTTATTTGTGAAAGTTCTGCTTTTTGAGGAAAATGCCAAGTATTCCTTCATAATTCAAATACTTACTTTGAAAATAAAATGCTTAGATTCATCTTGCTTTCCACAACAAATGGTGGAAGTTTCAGATGCCTTTATATCCCTATTTTCTTTTATGGGCTTGGCCAAGTATTATCTCCCAGAACACAACTGGTTTTTCAGATCATGAGAGAAGGCTGTGGTGTATCATAGGAAAGAGGATCTGAGCAAGTGTGGTCAGTTGAGGCAAATGTAAGTGTAAGGCACTTACATGGCCATTCCTGCAGGGCAGCTCATTAGCATTTCTAACTTAAAAAGAAAAGAAGGAAAAAAGATAACCCCCCCCCAGCTTTCAATAGCAGAAAAACTCACCCTTTACTGAGGAAAGCCTAAACTTTTCTCTGGAAAATACTAATGAAAACAGCAGTCCTTTCATTTTTGTTAGAACACCAAGGGGAAAAAAAAAGCTTTTCTGAAAAATTTCTGAAGAAGCAACTTCTGAAGAAAATCAAATTGGGTCAAAGAAAAGAGGTTCTTTCTGGGTAAGTCAAAATAATAAATTTTCAAATTATGTATCAAGCAGCAGCTTTGTCTCACAAAGTCTTGCTAGCAGAAGCATCTCACAAGAAACAGACACTTTTCTAAACTCTGAACTGTGCAAGTTCATTGCCAAGAGCGTCAGTCTAATGGACAAAGGTTTATTCCTCATAAAATAATACATCATGTGCTCTGGGATTATCAATGCTCATGGCTCTGAAACTTCAGAAACAGATATGGATGGGGATGGCTTTCCTGCAGAGATGCATTTATGGGTCTGCACTGAGCCAAGCACGGGCAGCAGCCCACATTGCCCCGTTGCCTCTGAGGAAGGGACAGGGCAGATGGCAAACATTTCCCTGCAGGGACAGATGAAAGCCTGGCCACCCCTCACTCTTAATGCAGGGTTTCCTGTGCATTTGAGAATTTATGATGGTTTGTCCATGCTTCTACCAACTCTGTGACTCAGGATGTAGCAAATGGGTACAATAGAAAATTATGGCACCAAGGACTGGGCTTGCACAGTCAGCAAGTTCAGTGCAGATTGTTGTAGGGGAAGAAAGTACTGCTGGAAAAAAATTTCCTTTAATGTAGGAACATTGTAGTCCCAGGACATTCTTCTGCTCAATATTGCCCAAGTTACCTGGGCAGGTGTGCAGCCAGTGTATCTGATATGAAGCCAAAAGGACATGATTCAGCACTCTCCACATGGATAATGCAGCATTTTGCTTTTTTCCCCCCCTCATGTTTCAAGTTGGGGGAAAATAAACCTTTTCCAGTAACTATCAAAATCTGGGGCCTGCAGCCCTGCAACCAGATGCACTGTACAGCTTCCAGCTCTTCTGCAGTTAGCAGGTTTACAGCAGGAGACTGAATTTTCTAGATTAGCTATTCATCCCAAGCAATGCTCTGCTCTCCTCTAAAAGTCTAGGACACTTTACCCAGCCCACACTCCCACTCCATGGGGGCACAGGACACAGTGCTGCCCTTTACTGGTCGGGTCTTATTTTGCTGTAAGCTCTCTCTGAGTACGTGGTGTATTGATCTCTGCACCTCTTTCTGCTGCAACTGCTGTGCTGGCACAAAACACTTGATTAAATCTCACAGTGAAACACAGATGTGTATAAAACAGGTGTGATGGGAACAGCAGACGAAACCCTTCAGAGCTCGGGCTGCCTCATTTGCCCCTTGGAGATACGTGAAAAAATCCTCAAAAAACTAAAACCAGAGTGTCAGGGCCAAAGCTACCCCACACCTCATTCCCATGGTGTACAAGTCTACCTAACAAGTAGATATTTCAGAGCACAACCATTAAAATAAAAAACCCTCGTCGGCTTTGCTGGCAGAGAACACAATGTTTTCCAGGTATTGCTGATAGCTGGCTGACATTCTAGCTCTCTGTGCTTCTGAGACAGGGAACAGTGGACTCTTTTTTCTTTTAATTGGGACTGCTGAAAGTTTGTTTTGTTGTTGTTACCACTTTCTGCTGGGTGTTGAGCAAAAGGACACAGAGCCAAGCAGAGGGGGTCCTGGAGAGAAGTGAGGATGCCAAATACCTTCCTCCTCTTCTGCTTTGGTTCAAACTGAGCTGGTGGGGGTAGAGGCTGGGGAGATCACTAAACTGGATCATCCCCTAAAGCTTTTGGTGAAGCACTTTCTTTCCTTCTTTGACCATGTAGGGAGACCTATACAGGGGACAGCTACAAACCTGAGGTGCTCCCAGGGAAAAAGCTTCTCGCTCTCTCTCAGGGAATGCACTTTCAGAAGAAAAAGTGGTGTTTTACTCAATTCTTTTATCAACCTTCTGTCTCAGCCTCATCTGGGACCATCCTCAGGGGTGTGTGACTGTCACTGAAAGGCACAAGGACATTATCACTGATAAGGAAACCTGACACATTAACAGGGGCAGGGGGAGGAGTGGGATAAAAACAGAGAACAAATTATTAGCATTTGGGCACATAAACAAAATATCTAAGAAAAATAGTTTATTTCTACAGAGAGAAGGTGTACTTTTGCTTCTGAAATTAATTTTAATGTAACATGTGTTCACTTCTTTACTTAGTACAACAGTTAGCAGTCTTGGGTTAAAGATCTCCAGTGTTATCCAGGGTTTGGATTTGCACAAATTTCTTTATCAATACTTTTCTCAGAATCAGCATGATGTAGCAAACAGTACTAAATGTAATTTTTTTTTTTTTTTATTTACTTGAAAAGGGGGCATCTCTTAGGACGAAATTATTTACAGAGCAAGGAGATGAAAGGGAGCTTTAGGGATTGTGTTTTTCTATCAAGGACAAAACAAGGAGAGAGTCTGAATAGGATTGAAACAAACAATTAAGACTGCAAAGAAATCCTTCATCTCCGTACTCTGGAAGGTCCCAATTCAGCAAAGTACTGCAGTATGTGTTGGATTTTTAGGAACAATTTCAGTGTTTCAAGTCTGGCATAAACCTCAGTGTCCTGATGAATGGATTTTCCATGGAGGTTGAATGGTCTTTGCAAAGATCCTTTAGTTCAGATTTTTGTAGTATCCTGTGGTCCAAAAGAATAGCACACAAACATGCACACACAAAAACACAGGAGACACCAGGTTAAATTCTCAGACCTGTTTTAAATGGGAGATCAGTTCACCACCTTCTGGAGATGCCTTCCTCTCTCCATCTGCTCGGGGGGAGCTCAGGTTGGGTTTCTTTCTCTTTTTTAAATAGCAAACAATGAAAACAAAAAAAACCCACCATGACCTGTTGGAAATCTTGCAATATCTCCTGTTCCCCCAGCCCCTAGGTGGGAGTTCCCATTAGGGCTGGATTAAGCTAAATCAGATTATGCACCACAGACAATGGTGTCTGCAAGCTACGGACAAAAGGTGTCAGGGCAAATCTCTCCTCAAACCCACTAATATTGTCCTGCAACAGGACTGTGAAACGAGCCCCCTGCATCAATTCTCCTTTTGTGGGCAGCCTATGGTGTAACAGATCAGATGCAGGCTAGGAGTATTTTGTGTTAATTGAAATAACATTTGCCAATACACCTACATCTGTCCCAGGGGGAAAATGAAGGGCAAGTGCCAGCTCTACTAACCAGCATCTTTCCCTGGATTCTTTTCCTGCACTCCTTTATTTCATTTATTCTGCCTTCTCTTGGCAGCCACAGAGCAAAGCTGCAGTGCAAATGCATGTTTTTAGTAAAAGTACTAAATCTGGTCAATCCTAAACAAGAAAAACCCCAGGCTTTCCAGTTTCATTAGACTGGCACTGCCAGAGCCAGGTTTAGATTGGATATTAGAAAAAATTTATTCACTGAAATAGGAATAGGCGTTGGAGCAGGCTTCCCAGGGAAATGATGGAAGCACCATTCCTGGAAGTGTTCAAAAAATGTGCAGATGTTGCACTAGGGACATGATTTAGGGGTGGACTTGACAGTGCTAGGTTCATGGTTGGACTCAATGATCTTAAAAGTCCTTTCCAACCTTGACAATTCAATGAATTATTATAGTGCCTGGATGTGCAAGAGCAGTGCAGGAGAAGCATTTCCAGCTCCCCTTCTGTGAAGGGCTCTGTGGTGTTTGGTGACATGGCACCAGTTTGAAGCACCTGTAACTGGAGATATATTCCATGTGCTTGTGTGTATGAGTGCGTGTGCACTGCATGAATGAAGTCTTCTTTCTGAAGCTCCTCAGATATTCGCAGAAAATATGAAACTTTGCAGGCCTTGATGAATCAAATCTTCTAATTTTTTCCCCTTTTTAAAGCACAGTTTTTGGTTTTGCAATTTATAGTTTCACAATAAGATAGCCATGAACTATTTGGGCTGTTTTTTTCTAGCTAAAGCCATTTATATACAGTTCTCCACTTCAAATCTTCCTCCCTTAACAAATGATGCTCCTGAGCAGGCTTGGGCTACTAGATTAGGCAGTTGAAAACTGTGGACTTAAGCAGTGCCTTGGATAGAAAATCCCACTTGATTTAAGTTGCTTACAGTTGCCTAGTCATAACTGTTAGCATAAGAGAAGTTACTTCAGACTAACCCTCTCTTTAAAAGAAGATGCCCTTATTAAGGCATTTGGAAGACAGCACAGTCTTTTCTGTCCTCTCTCAGATTTTACACAGCTGAATCCTGACCTACATTACATCACCTAACCTTGAATTTGATGTAGAGCAGGGTGAAAGCTGGCTTATCGCCTGTCTTATAAACAAGGAAGGCCTGAGAGCATTTCCCCCCTCAGACCTGGGCTGATGTCACTCTATTGTGTGTGTATTACTCATGGCAGAGACTTCTGCGAAGAAACTTGATGCCCAAGAAGACTGGAAGGCAAAATATACCAGCCACTGAACCTGTCCTTTTGCTGGAGAGTGCCAACAAATGGAGAGACCAATATCACTATCAGTACCACAGGGAAATCAATACTCAGTGCAGAATTTCTTCTCCCTCTTGGATTCTTGTATTATTAAAAAAAAAAAAAACAAAACAATCAATACAATCTTTAGCAGTAGAGCAACTTTTCATATTCCAGACCAAATGCAGTCCACTTCTATTAACAGATGTCAGAATTTAGTTGTATCTGGAATAACGATGAGATACAACTTACCCTTCAGTGGCAAAACATCTGTGAACAAAAATTCTGATGTAACTTTGTGAAGTTTTCTTCACTCTTTCTGAGATGGTAAATACACCACAGAGGAGGCCAGGGCATGGTCCTGCAAAGCTCCTGTTTTCCTGGAAATGCCCACACACAAAAGGCCAATGGCTGACCTGTCACCAGAAGTGGCTGAGAAAGTATTTTTTGCAAATTTCACTAGAAATTCATGGCGAATGCTTTAGGCATCACCGAGAAGACATCATGGCAATGTCCATGCTGAGGAATGACCTGACCCATTGACTTCTCCTTCTGGAAATAGGTGGGAGGTTTGCAGGAACAGAATGGAAAACTCAGTGTGGAGAAACTTCCGAGCTCTCCCAGGTAGTCAGAAGAGCACTGCTGAAGAATTAGATGAATATTAGATGTTAGGAAGAAATTCTTTATTCAGAGTGTGGTGAAGTACTAGAAGAAATTGCCCAGAGAAGCTGGGGCTGCCCCATCTCTGGAAGTGTTCAAGACCAGGTAGGACGGTGCCTGGAGCAACCTGGTCTGATGAAAGGTGCCCATAGCAGAGGGAATTTGAACCAGGTGATCTTTAAGGTCCCTTCACACCCAAATCATTCTGTGATTCTATGATTCTAAGAAGGATATGGACTAAAACCAAAATATAACCAAACAAAAACATTTATGTCCTAATCCAGCAAAATTACATTTCTAATTACATTTCTAATTTCATTTCTGAAGAAGGCTTTCCCAGTAATCACAGCTGTACCTCTGTCCTCACAGCCTGTGACACTGGGGGCTGTGCCCTACCACCCTAGTGTGGGGCAGAAGCAAAAGGCCTCATCTGAAGAGCAAAATGAGGGCTGCTGCCAGCCCAGTGCCTCCTTTCTCTAAGCTGGCACTGAACCTTTTGAGTTCCTCTAAAGCAGCCTCATCACCCACTGTCCCTGACCCAGGAGGTCCTCCCAGTTTGGACATTCCCACCACAGAAGGTCTCTGTGCATTAGTGCAAAATACTGCACTTTGGCAAACAGACCACCACATCTTTTTCATCATTATTCACTCTGAAAAATGTGCTTTGGCAAAAGCATCCCCTTTATTTCTGTGAAACCAAACTGAAGAAACAAAAGATAAATGAGTATGTCTGACTCTGCAGCACATTTAGAAATAAGGTCCAGTCTACCCCCTGATGCAAGAGTGTACCATTTTTAAACCTTGGCTAGAGATGCTATATTGTCAAATACACACACACAGGGGTCAGTAGAGTTCAGTCTGATTTTTTTTTCCTCTCTAGCCACTATTTAGATTGCTGCTCAAAAAATTTACTGCTTTATGCTCAAATTATATTTACATTTGAGCATAGAATTTCAGCATGGGTAGGGGAGGAGAGCGTATTTTCTTCATTGCCAGCTGACAATGGTTTCTCAAAATGCTTATTTCTCAGAAAATTTCCACAAACTTTCCATTGTGATCAAGGGACACTTATCTCAAACCACTTAGAAATTGACAGGACTGCACAGTAGGTCACTCTGACCACATAAGAATATTTAGCCAGGAAGAATGAAGGGGAGGATTATGACTCTGTCTTTGGTACTCCTTACATGCCAGCCACTGTACAATGTGTCCTTCAGAGTATTTACATTCCTGAAAATACAGGCAGTTTAACATGTGTTTTAAGCAATTTGTTGGAATCTAGTAAAAGAAAAATCATTTAACAGATTCACTGCAGTAATTCTTATTTATTTTCTCTTCCATTTTATTATTTTGCAGAATTGTAAATGTTGATACTGAGATAGAAACAGGACTTTATTGGCACTGCCAGTGGTTCAAAGATGAAAAGGCCTCGGGAGGCCTTTTGTTATCAAATTCCACTTACCCTCCCTGTTGTAACTTTCATCACAGCTGAAGGGATGGCGCCAAAATCTGACTTCACTTCGGAAAGTGCCAGGAGACACCACTGGCGTTGCAATAGAAGAAAGAGACGGGGAAGGAGACAAACTTCAATGCTGACTGTGGCCTGGGAGAAGGGCAAATGGCTGAGGGAGAAAGAAAATGGCTTAGTGTTGCTTCCCAAACCTTCCCTGAAGTTGCTGAGCAGGTGGGGGAGATGAGGCCAGACCCACGCTTTCCAGGGAGTGCTTTTCAGACAGTTTCCCTGCCAAATGGGGAAAACAAAGAGTTCCCACCAAATGACTGCAAATTCTGCCCTCGTTTTTCCACCTCATTTTTCCTTCCTCTTGTCTAAAGCAGATGAGAAAATCCAGCCCAACATCAGCTGAGCAGGCAGCACACTGCTGCTTCCCTGAGCATCTCAGAAATGGACAAATCTGATTTTCCTTTGCCTCAGTTTCTGCCCAGTGTCTCTCCAGTGATCATGTGCTGCTGTCTGAAGAACAAGGTTTTGGGGTCAGGCACCACTCTGCCATATGTTTGAAAAGTGTGTAAGGAATGAGAACCTCCAAATCTATATTGGCATGTATCAGTAATAATGTTAATAATAATAATATCTTCTTGACCAGAGCCAACATCTTCAGGACTGACAAGAAAGTTTTGTTGCATCCAGTCTTGGGTACAAACAGGGGACCTTTTAGAGGGTCTGTTTTCCAAGTTTAGATGCTTACCATTATCTTAAGTTCAGTCTCTTCTTGCAGTCCACTTAAGTTTTGGTCAAAATGGAACATCTCAGATTACTAATAATTTTAGAATATCATGCCTTATTAGGTTTGTTCCTCAGTTTTTCCTGATTGTGCAATGGAAATAAGGCTGCTTACTCCACTCTGATTTCTCAAAGCATTTTTAGTGACTCCAGAAAAGGCCATTTGTGTGCTAAAACTTTATTAATATTGTGAAATTATTAATAATCAGTGTGTGCCAGCAGTTACCACATAAACTTGTGTCCTTGGGCCCCTTTTTACTTGACAGGTCTGTCATGTTAATGATGAGGTAAATTCAAGAGAGCAATAGTTATTGAATAACCCATAGATGAAGACTCTCATTTGGTAAAAAGAAAGACATGTTAGACTAATCCACCAAGAGAAGATCCTGGTAACTGGGAATAAAAATGTCCACACATGGAGTTACTCAGGGACAGTTATTTCAGGAACAACTACTGCTTCAGGGTTATTCTGTCTACAGCAGGGGGAAGCCCCTGAGTAATGTCAGACACCACAGCACAGAGCATCCAGAAAACAGCTATCTTTCAGGCACACAGCCAGGACTGAACATCGTGCTCCATTTCATTTAAAGTAAAGCTAATCTTATTTTCTATTGAAAAATTACGGGCAATTTCACAAGAAGTTTTCTGCTTCTATTTTGGATTCTGTGAGAATGGAGATAGAAGAAGTGGGCAGCTCGCCTGGTGTCCTTCAGAGGTGGTCAGGAGCAGATACCGAGGGACGAAGCCTGAGGCAAATGAGCACGACACCTCACTTGCCTGAAGGTCAGGGATCGCCTGCTCTCCTGAAGACTTTTTTGCATCTGTATGTTTACTAGCTCATGAAGAAATTCTCCTTTGGACCTCTGTCTAAACACTTTTGAGTAAGTTCATACTTTTGGCATAACACCTCGTGGTGGTGAGAACCGCGTTTGTGGCATCACTTCAGTTGATGTCCGCAGCTTCATAGGTGGTGGAAACTGGGAAAAAATGCCCAGTTCTCTCCTCAAACCACTCAGGTAGACAAGACCTTTCTCATTACATTCACTGGGAATCGGATTGTGGTCTAAATCTTATCACAGATTCCCTCAGTCCCTACAGGAAAACCTCTGCCTTGCATCCTCAAATCTTCAAGCTTCAGGACTCAGCTGGAAATGGAATCAATTTTCCTCTGGCCCACACTTACTTGTAATCACTGGGAATCTTTTACTGCACTTTAAAGGAAGCTCTTACCTGCTAACAGCACTTTCCCCACTGAGCGCATGGAATTAGCCATACAATTTGTCAGGGAACAAAAATAACAGTAAGACATATTTGGTGTCTAAAATGAGTTTATATTCCATGCTCTCCTCCTGCTCCCTGCTGCAAAATTCACGTGCTACTTCGTATTTCAGTACTTGACAGACTGGGCTGGTTTAAGCCAGCATCCAGAGAGAGAGACAAACATCTTTTGTTTGGTGCTTATCTGCTTCGCTCCTGGCCTCTCTCCACCCCTCTCTCTTGCTTGAGATAAGTTCACAGCTAATCATGAGAGATGTCAGATAAACTTACTGTGAATTGAAATCCTGCAAGGCTGAAAGGAGCACTGTTGCTCCTTTCTCAAGCAGGTATTGTATTTATACAGTCAAGCGAACAGGAGATGCAAAAAAGATAATTCCCTCAAAACCTGGCTGGTAAACTCTCCAGAGAAAGATAAATTATGTTTAATTTTTTTTTCTCTTGATGTAGAGCCAGCAACATGCCACTGGTGCAAAGCAGTCATTATAATCTTCTTCCCTGCCCTTGCAAACGCTTCGGGTTTTGGTCTGAAGCATCCAGGCATCCCCAGTGCCCCAGCTGGCTACCACAGAGCCTCTGAGAGTGACCTGTAGCATGGGGATGGCCATCCTGGCAGGCCAGCTGCTCCTGCATGACTTATCTTAAACAAATGGGCGCCCAACTTTAGCTACGATGTAGTAACCCACTTCTACTCCACTCTGGGAATGAAATCTATCCCAGTATTTTTTTAAACTTCTCCTAGGGACACAAAACAGTTAAAGGTATGCTGCTAATGTTTTACTCATCGATGCCTCTATAAACAATCCCCCTCCACTGTAATGGATGAGTTTTGATATTATTGTTTGGTGTACAACAATGATCTCTAGTTAATTAGTAATACATGGTTTATTCCCCCACCTGTTTGTTCAGTTTGCCTGAACAGTGAGGGATTATTTAAAGCAGAGACAACAAGATGAAAGACAGCCTTGCTTTCGTGGGAACCCGTGGGTCTTCCAGCTGCAATTTTGAGTTTGTAATGAATAGTGACAGGGTGTTATTACACCTAAGTCCTCCCTGTACCAGCCAGTGCACACAGGAACACAGACAAGGGCCGTGACTCAGACCCACACGGTCAACGAACAGAACTGCGTGGGAAAAGCAGAAAGGCCAGGAGAAAGGTAAAACTCAACTCAGATCTGCTGGCATTTGCTCCAGCTTTGCTGCACTGCCAGTGCAATGCCCAGCCCCACAGCTTTGCATGTTGCCTGGCCATTTCTCCATGGCCCTGTCTGCCTTTCAGCAGCCACTTTGCAATGCCAAATCCCTGCGAGCCTTACTGAAGACAGAGTAGGTTCTTCCAGCCATAAAATGATGCCAAGCCTCTACTGAGCTACAGACAAAGATTCAGACCCTTGCTGATTTTTAACCGTCCTTATCTCAGTACTTCTCCAAGTGTTGGAAAAAGCTCCAAGCTGTTCTTCTCTAAGGGTAGATGGAGCTACTGCTCAGCCAAATACCATCCCCAGCCTGCATTACAAGGCTTCCCTGAGATCAAAGAGAACAGCAGGACTGAAAATATAAATACGGTCGTATTAGGCAATGTGAAGAAAGACTGCTGAGGTCAAATCTAGTCCTGTAGTGAGCACGAAGCCTGCCCTGGTTCAGGGACTGTGGGATTTCACACAGGTACTCCACTCACTGCTGGCTGCTGCTCCATGTCTCCAACAGGGCTGGAGCTGAAGCCACTCTGTGAGCACAGTGGGCTGAGCACAGAATCTTCCTTAAGAGCTCCCTGATGCTTTAAAAGCAGCAATTTCAACTTGGACCAGCCATCCATAATGACCACTGCATAGGTGCATCCTGGAGTTACTCTGCTACGTCATTTTATTTAGGATGTGGTTCCACAACCAAGTGAGAGAGGAGGGTGGAAAAGTGATGTCTAATTTTGATCCTTCTGGAAAATACCCTCTCAGTACACAGACTTGCTGTTCCCAGGTGATATAGGGTGATGGGGTGAGGCTCCTGGGATAAAATACTCAGACTGAGTTGGAACATGGAATACGTTCAAGTAATTACTTGAGAATTATCTTTAGCAGACATTTCCTGTTAGGTGCTCTGCATGGAGGCTTTCAGCACCCCAAAGGAAGCAGATACCCTCTTGTCCCTGGATGTACTCCCCCCCACAACGGATTCTAGCTTAAATCTGCCCCTAGATTTCAATGCCAACATGTTTCCCATCAAGCATTACTCATTAAAAGCTCATCCCTTCTCTTTTTGACCACACTTGAGACACAGAGCTAACAGAGAGAAAAGGATCCTATTTATAACACATCGTATCATATGGTTAATTTTAAAATGGCATTTGTCAGTGAAAGCAGTAATTTTTTCAAGATGCTCACAGAGGGCTCATGAACAAATAACCCCCAAAATTACAGGCCTATAAACCTCACTTTGACTCAAGTAACTTGACAATGTTCACTGCAGAACTACTTGGGGATGGCTATTTAAACACAGCGAGCAGTTCATTATCATTTGTGTTTTCCTGCTAAGCTTTCACTCTTTTGTTAAACCCACTTCAGTCCCCGATTGAGACATTCACAAACCTGCCAGGTCACTCCTGCTTATCTTTCCCATGACACCCCCAGCGAGCCGAGGGCCATGTCAGTGCATTTCCACATAAAGCAATTCTTCTGGCTGAGCGGAGGCATTTCCCCCGCGCCTCCTTTCAGGGATGGCCGGCCGGTTTCAGCGCAGACAGTATGACAGATGCAGGGTGTGTTTCCCAGGCAGAAAAGAGGTGCAGGCTGCGGGATGAATGTTAAATGTACCATACGCCCAACACAAAAACAGACCAAACGTGCTTACGAGATTTATACCAACGCTTTACTTTCTCCGCTGGTCAAAGGTTCAGGCGCGTATAATGGTTTCCCAAGGCACGTTGACTGTGACAGATTTTAAAGAAGAGACTCCTGAAGGAGTGCAAGGCATAAATTGAATTACAGTATGCTTGGCCTGCGGTTGCTAGGGAGATCCCAGCTCCGAGGAGAAAGTTCCTGGTGATTTTTCACTGTTGTTTGAAGGCTGTGAAATTAAGGCTTTGTGCGGCGCTCACCAAGACAAGGCTGTGGTTGGCGTTCATCATTGACACCAAGCTGGATTGGCCCGGAGGGGGCAAATTTTTATGAAACAGATATGACAAAGCAGCATTTTGATCAAGTCATCGCTCTCTTTTAAAAGGGCCACTTTCACTTTTATTCACACTGCGTGATGGACGTTCCTATTTAAACACTTTCAGCTGCAGAGGCCTGAAGCTCAGACCAGGAGCCCAGGCTGCCCTGAGCTCTGGGAAGGTTAGGGAGTGGGATCAGGGTTTCACAGCTAATCCCGTTACCTCTGGCATGGGTGGGAGCAAATTCCCAGCATTGAATACACCAAACTTTAAGAGAATTAATGTCTGGCACTGTGTTTTGCAGCCAGAGTCTAATTTCATCTCATTTCATGGGCTTGAGCTTTTGCAGGATTCAGGAAGAATGAATTTCAGCTCTTTGGGGTTACACAGGCAGAGCAGAGCCCTCAGAGAAGACAAGGATTTTTTCCAGGGGAGCTGGAGGACCTGAGATCCCAGGACCACTCCCAGCAAGCCCAAATATCCTGTGTTCAGCAGGACATCCTGAAGATTTCTCAGCTCTACATGCAAAGCTGAATGTTGTCAAATCATGGATGCCAAGATCCTTTCCTGTGAACCTCTAAAAAGAAGGTGAGAAAGAGAAGAGGATAAAAATGGATAGGAGACTTGCAGAGCTGAGCCTGCTGCTCCTGCTCTCAGGGGAGGGATGCTATTTGGGAGAAGGAGTGACTGTCCACAGACATCAGACTTGCCCTTCCCCTTTCCTTCCCAGCCAGCTTTGGGTGTTCTTATGGCCCTGCACTGTTCCTGGAGCCAAGAGACCCTTTCCCAGCTGTGGAACACCAAGACTCTTTTTCTTGGAGAGGAGTCACTTTAGCTGGGAAAGAGTGCCTCCTCAGAATAAGGTGATACCACCCAGAGCCACACCTGGAGTGGCCTGGTAAGGCAGTTCCCAGCACTGTGAACACATCAGACCAGTTATAATGTCAGATGACTTTGCCCAGCTATCAGTGGGGCTTAAGCAGCACCAGTCAGCATAGTAGGTAGCAGCTACAAATATTGGGAAGAGAATTAGGATGAAAATTAAACAGCAGAATTAAAGTAAAGGAGGAATAATTTTAATAAATCCTAGCTGGAAAGTTTATTTGCTCCAGTTTCCCCTAAATCACTTTGTCCTCTGACCCCATCCCAGAGGGACTGATGCTGCCCCTTAGCTAAAAACCATTTGGCATGTTGCTTGGTATTTGAAGCTCAGCTGGACTTGTCTTCATTTTATAAAATAGTAGAGGAACTTTGCAAAAACAAAAACCCTCCCAGAACAAACCCCTCTGCTTCTTTTGTGCCTGCTGTGCACAAAAATGTCATCTGTGTTTGCAGAGAGGAGCTAAGTGAGTTAAGTATGGATGGGGAGAGCTTACGTTCACTCCAGCACTGTTTGCTCTGAAACATTATGCAGTGCAGACTAATGTCAGCACAAGAGAGTTCAGATGAGATCTTGTGATTATATCTTCTCAAAAAAAAAAAAAAATCCACTCACCACCCCTCCCCCCCCACAAAAAAAAAAAAAATCTACCGTTTGAGAAGTTGAACCTGAGGCAAAAGGAAGGAGGCTTGGTGGAACTGAAGGCAGCTGACAGAGATCTTTCTCAGGGTTAAATCACAGTGGCACACAGGGAAGCTGCCTCCTGTACACACTCAGGGAAGGCAGAGTCTGGGTTTCACTGAGGTCCTGGTTTGCCAGCACCCACAGCCCTGCCATGTCCCTTGTTGCAATCATTAGTAACTGCAACAGGGTTCAATAGACAGAATAAAGCAGTCATTGTTCTTGACCAAAAGTCCAGACTCTCCTGCAGAGGTCAGCCCTTGGAGCTTGCTGAGGCAAAAGCAGGTGAGCCTCTTCAAATACTGCTTTTGAAAAAAACTTCAGCAGGTCTTCCAGAGAACTCCACATTTCTTCCTTTCAAGATCCTTCAAATGTAGAGACCTCTTGCCAGGATAGATGGATGTTGATAATGTGAATTTCACCAGCAAATCCATAATCATCATTTGATTTTTCATCTTTCCATGGCTGTATACCTACCTCTGGCTGCAATGCCCCTGTCAGCACCAAACCCTGTCAAGCTGTCTTACACTGCCTCTGAGTTTGCTCCTGAGCCAAACCCCCTCAGCACTGGTTGCAAGTTATCTGCTGCAGAACTCAAAAGTAAGGGTACCTTAAGACCTGTGAATGGTTAAAACTTTCCTGTGGAAGCATACATAATGGTGTTTTTCTAGGCAAATATATATACATATATATTTATGTTTATATCTCTATATGTGTATGTTTAAAGTTTTAATAATTGAAAATGTTTTGCTTCTTTTTGTTTCTAACCAATAACCCAGAAAAATGCAGTGAACCTTTCTGGGGAAAGTCCTTCCCCAGTCTAACATCTCTGCTAATGAGCAGTTCCCAGCCACAGCAGATTCCTCACCTCCAGTGGAGGGAGCCAACACAGGGAGAGGACAAAGGCAGGAGCTGCAGTGTATGGCCAACAACCACCTTGGCACCTCAGCCAAGGGCAAGACCTTTCCTGTGAGTGTCACGCACTGTTCCAGACATGGAGACCTCCACTGGCTGCTGCTCCTGTGCATCAGCTCCTTGGAAGTGAAATGCTGCTCACCTCACTGCTACAAACCTCCAGCAAATCTCTGCTTTTGGCCTCCCCCTTGCACAGGTGGAGAGGGATCCCATTACCTGCCTCTGGGAACGGCTTGTGGCAGAGTTTCTCAGTGGTGCAACACTTTTATCTCTGTTCCATTAATTTCTAATCTATCTCTTTCCACCCTCTGCTCCCCCTTCCCCCAGTATAAATCTGGATAGAGAAACAGCTGCAAATAAAGAAGGGATTTGCTCCTGTCTCTTAAAAGACAACGTCTCATTCAGTTTCTCTTTTAGTTGTGAGTGCTGTCAGTAAATGAGACAGATGCCATGTATTTATGTTTCCTGATCTAAAGCATGCTGGGGAAAAAGGAATCACTTCCATTCATTCCCGTACACACTGGAAAAGTGTCAATACCTACAACTTCATCTCTTTACACACCCCTTAATGCACATCATTTTTTTTCCAAATCACTGAGCTAGTCCACGCAAAAAAAAAAAAAAAAAAAAAAGTGAACAATATACAATGCACCAGGGTTTCTATGTTTTCCCTTTGGGCGTCTTTATCTAGAATTTAAAAGCCATCATTAAGTAATGCTTTCATTTTATTTTATGTTTTAAAATAATGAAGGCTAATAAAATTGATTTCCAAAACCATTCCGTTTTAAATGTAATAAATCAAGCTATAGAGATACTGTATGTACATGTCTGAGTATGCCAAATATAACTCAAATTAATACATTGATGTTTTACACTATTATAAAATGTGGTTTTATATTTTGTTAATGCCAGCTTGATTAATTGGTCCCCTAACTGAACATTCAGGCTGCTACTGTGACGAAATGTTTTGTGGGTTGACTGGGCGATGGATTATTGTAAAGAGCTGAGTAATTAACTCTATTGGGAGTCCTATATCAGGCACTGGGGTTCAAACCAAGCCATGACAACTTGCTGTTAGAAATGAACCAAATGCCAGGGGGTAAATTCATACCTGGTGTAATCCACTACTCAGCCCACTGGAGTTACAGCAGGAAAGGGTTTTACTTGTGCCTTATGTTTTCACTTGCACGGTGCAAAGGTTAAGGCTGTCAGGCCAGGCTGTTTGAAAGCTTAACAAGTAAGTATTATCACTGTTTGCAGAGTCATTCTTCAAATGTTTTCAGCATAAAACAGTTTATTAAATGTCTGGCAGACTTTCACTGAGAAATGCCAAGATGTGAATTCTCCCCTTCCTCGCTGTTATTTTAATACTTAGCACCTCTGCAAGCAAGGGGAGAGAAAGAGAAGGAAAACCCCAAAATAAATAAAGCCTAATACACAAAATGCAGCCACTCAGAACTGCAGGAGGGATCCAGGCCCCATCATGGGGGTTTGCACTGGGAAGGGCTATGTGGACCCGGAGTCAGTCAGTGCCACCAGCCTGGAAGAGTCACACAGGCTCCGCATAAGGCACCTTCCCTCCTTCAGATAACCACTGTGAGCTCTCCAGTGGGTCATTCTCCTTCCCATTACATTTCTTGGCATTTCCCTGGTGTATTTCAAGCTTAAGGACAGCTCTGGCCTGTGATGCATTGCCTGGCCCACCACCCTGAGCTGAGGGCACCAATGAAACCAGGCTTGTCCCCACCATATGGTGGGGCTGCTGCATTCCACACCTGGCATTGCCAAAAAGGCCTTCACAATGATTTCTAATACTCTGAGATGCCAGCAACCTGAACTAGGTACTGGCCCCTCATTGGACAAAGGAAACAAATATTGTTTCCCAGCAGCAAACAATTATTTAAACTTTTAAGAGCTTGTGGAAGGGAAAGGAGATGCCTCTGTATCTCTAAATGATTCCCAGGAGGAGAGGAGTCCAAAAGAAGGAACACCGTAATGGAGAACAGTGGGAAGAAAGGAAAGAGACCCTGGAGAAGACTGAAATCTATTTCACAGATGTTGTTTTATTGTGCTGGAGAAGCGTTTCTCCTAAAAAACCCCCACAGAATAGCGCAGAGAGATTTAAAGTTTATGACTGCAACAGTGTAAAGAACCTGGGCCAGAAACTACGCCTAAGTTAAGACATTGCTCCCAGTGTTGGGAACAAGAAGGGGAGAAAAAGGAAGTGGGCTGGATACGTTGGATACCTTGTGCATGCTGTGGAGTGGAACAACCTGCTCATGATCTCCTGCATGGAGGAGAGGGGTGTTAGTAGGTGATCCCTAGAGAAAATGAGACAGCAGCAGTGCTGGGGGCCAGCAGGCAGCAGTGGGCAGCTGGGCAGAGCAAAGCAGGCAGCAGGTACAATACCCCTCAGTGAGGGTCCAACACAACAAAAAACAACAACATGAGACAGAGATTGGCTCTCTGTATCTGCAGCCCACCGCTGTGTCCGTGTCCTTCCTTTGGTGTCTCCAGTTCTCAGGATGAAAATCTTGACACAGAGATGCAAATAAGTCTTCTGCTCAAGGAGAAGAGGCTTCTCCCTAGGTGAGGGGTGCAGAGTGGCATCAGGTTTTGGCTGTTTACAGGGGTTTTTCTTTTAATTTGTAATGTCTTTGATTTCATGAGGATGTAATATTCCAGGCTGAAGCTCAGCTCGCCAAAGCACAGCTGACATCTGACATGCTGCTTGTGAGAAACGACACTCACCTTTTAAAATTTTAAAGGTTTATTACAACAAAGGACTAAATAAGGGAAAAGTTCAGCACTGGGAGCCTCTGTGCCAGCCTCTGTGCAAGCCACGTGCTCAGCTACAAAATGGATGTTCTGCCTTTTATATCTTTAGCCCCTCCCCAGGTCTTGTCATTCGACTCTTCTTTCACTGCTCAGTGGTGGAGATCACTTTCTTACATCTTGATTGGAGGTCTGGAGTTGCCAAAGTAACAAGCTGGCCCTCTCAAATGTCCCTGTTACTAAGAGCATCCCCTAATAATAATTTATGGGTGAGGGGAGATATAATTATGATCTACAAAACTTGTCTTAACATATACATAATATTTACCC
The DNA here is from genome assembly GCA_013398275.1 of Promerops cafer. NCBI lineage: Eukaryota > Metazoa > Chordata > Aves > Passeriformes > Nectariniidae > Promerops > Promerops cafer. The sequence goes on along the minus strand of VZSE01011613.1, from coordinate 91,723 downwards.
CTTAATTGTGAGAGCCAACTATCACATCACTCATCTATAACACTGCTGCTCGCTGCAAACTGCCACCCTAGGAGTGGCATTCTGCTAGTACAAGTATTTGCTATGTTGCTTCAAGAATTTGGTCAGAACTTTAGCATTCAGACAATATGCTAACAAGTGTCCTCCCTATTTAAAAGAGGAATATGAGATCGAAGGGTTTTTCCATATATTGGTCCTCCAATGATTTTGTCAGGACCATTCAGCAACCAGGGCCAAGTGGGAGCCCCAGGGATTGAAAGATTTGTCTCTTAAAAAAACAAACAACAACAACAACAACAACAAAACCCAAAACACCAAACCCTTTCAAAATTAGGAGAAAAGCTTCCAGACATAGGAAAGAAGCACTAAGGAACAACATACATTTCCAGATTTGTGATGTAGCTTCCACTTCTGTGTGGAGTACTGTGTGGCAGCTAGAGCCACACTTTGGAGTGAGTTGTCTTTAAAGGCAGCCAGCTCTGCAGATTTAGACCCCCACCCAAACCACAGAACTTTACATAACAGCTTGCTGCAGGAGATAAATAAAAAAGCACAAGTGAAACACTGGATGCTACAAGGAGAAGAGGTCATTGCTCAATGAGAGGGCTCATTGAGAACACAGAGAGTTGGAGCCTTTATAGTAACTTTGTTGGATCCATCTGAGACAGATAAAAGAAAGCAATGATTTCTCATCCAAAAGAGATGAGAAAAGGAAAAGATGTAAAGGGAGAGACACTTCATTTTTTCTCAGAAACATGCGTCATTAGGGAAATATCATCTTCCTCTGTTAGAATAAATTACTGTGCAGTAAACACATGCTACTGCTTGTTGTACTGGAAAAACAGAAAGCATCTACTGCTTTTTGTGGTTATCAAGTTAAAATGGATAAGGAAAATGAATCAGCTTCATAGCCACTCTTCCAGTTATGTCCTGAAAGCACAGATATCCATATGATGTCCACAAAATGAAAGAGAAATTGAATTTAGAGGGATTATTTAATAATTCTGCCAATGCCCAAGGAGGAAGAAAGAATCAAGAAGGTAGGATATTTGATTACTTGTCTAGCCTGCACCATGCCAGCTAGAATATTTTTCCCACAACCAGTCCCTGGGGTCAAAATCTATTGACTTACATTGATGTAAGTACAGAGTAATTTTGAGTGGTACATGGATTTTCTCCCAGTTTGTGCATGTCCCATCCTTTAAAGTGTTTAAGGTTGGACGAGGCTCTGAGCAAACTCATCTAGGTGGTGGCATCCCTGCCCAGGGCAGGGACACTGGAACTGGATGGTCTTTAAAGTTGCTTCCAACCCAAAACTTTCTGTGATTCTGTGGCGTCCATAGGGCTGGTAAAGATCACAGAGCACTCTGAATCACAATCAGGAATGCTGGGAGTCAAGAAAAACCTGGGGGTTTGCCACTTAAGGAGAGCACAATACAACTTCTTTTCCTTTCAGTGGATCCTAAGGAGGCACCTTACCTTGAACAGATAGATTTTTCATTAAAATTTTCCTCAGATTGCAGAAAATACAGTAATAATGATCTCTCATTTCATTTCCTTTCTCTACGGGTTAAAACTTTGAGGGAAAGAGCACATATAGGAAGATTTATTTCAAATATTAGGGTAGGATGTTCACTTTAACTGAAAGACCCAAACCCCAAAAGTATTGCAAATGTTGCCATTAGGAAGGGCACCTAATTCCTGAGGAGTTATGCACAGACTGCTTGGGAAATCCTGGCTTTCCTTGGCTATCAGACTTGTTACCTAAGCAGCATCCAGCCATCGTTTAGTAACAACTCAGACAGACCAAGGCACATGAAAGCTGATTGGTGCAGCTCACATTTTGCCTTCAAAATATGCAAATATCTGATATGCAAATATCAAATAAGCATTCATATATATACATACGAATTACTGTGAGTAACAAGCACAGTTGTTTGACTTACAGATTCACAGGCTGATATGATTATCTTATGTAAATGAATATAATTCAGAGTCTATTCCCCATCCCAAATATGAGGATTTACATTTGGAGTGAGCCTTGTGAAAGCAGGGGCCTTTCTCTTATTTACACCATCCCCCTCCTCCCCAGTCATGATTAGAATCTGCCCCACCCATAGCACAGAGGAATGAAAAATGAGATGCAAATTTGGGCTCGTTTCACTGCTGTGTGGATGCAAATGCCACATGCTATGTTATGTGGAGAAAAAGTGCCCCGACATCATCCTGCCTTATCAGAGCTCCCTACAAACACTGGATTTATGAGCTGCACATTAAGCCCCATGATTTATGATGCTTTCTCTGCTCAGGTTTGCTGCTTTGCCCCAGGGACCGTATCTGTGTCCGTAGGCACTTTCTAAGATTTCTATGCACTACCTAAACAAAATGCCCTTTCATGAGGCCAAATACATCACATCAGGAAAGCAACTGTATTTCTTTCACAACGGGTTAAGCTCTGTCAGCTCTCTGAGGCTCAGTAGCAGCTTCTGGAAAATACTTAGCCCTGTGTATACCAGAGTGATAAATTAATACAGAAATGTTCTTTTAATTTAGAACTGCCCGTGTTTCTGTCACTGGCCATAGGGCACCCTGACAGGAGCACAAGGCCCCTCTGTTTGTGTCACCATCCTTAATGCAAAGTAGGTAAACTCTGACGCAGGCTCTTTTCCAGCAATGTAGCAGCTTTTTCCTTTTAGTCACTCCTGAAGTGGCATTTTGATGCACTCAATATGTGTTCAGTGCAGGTCCAGGAGAAAAAAAATTCAAGGAAATACCAACTCCCACAGGTTCTTCTGTTTTCATGCAATAGCACGCTCTAAATGGACCTAAGAATTAATCAGCATCTGCGGGAGAACTGCACCTCTCTTGAGTTTCCTTGGGCAGAAATTAAATAGCTGGCAGAGAAAGGAACCTCTATCATATTTTCACCTACCACTATATGTAAAGTGGGATTTTATTGGCATGTGTGCTGCAGTTCAGACTTTGTTTCAACAAGGCAACTGGGAAATCAGCATTTTAACGTTAATAGCCATTACCATTGCTTTGAAATCCTATCTGTGTTATGTGGGATGTGCATGCCATATCCAAAGATGGAAGAAACTCAGAAAAAAAATATATGTGCAGCAGAAAAAAAAGATAAGGATAAAGATTTTTTTTCTGTCACTAAGCACTGACACACCTTTTTGGTTGAAAGGGAGAAATATAAATAAATTTCTTCTAAAAAATAATCATCTATCTGGGCACTAGCCCAGTTTTCCAGTGCTTCATATTTATAGGCTGAGTTACAAGCTATTTGTATCCTTTTCATTACAAATGCCCCAGCTTCTGGGGGCCAAAACCTTGACTAATAAAAATAACAATGATGATAAAAAGTTAATGATGTGCTCATTTTATTTGTCAATTGCATCCCTATTCCCCACCACTTGTTCCTTTTGAGCAGCATCCAGAATTGCACTCAGGGACCTAAAATGAAGCTAAATAGTTTAAGCTCCTATTCTGAGAAGAACAATCCAAACCCAATCCTCTGAAAGGATTTAGTTACTTTAACAATGATTATTTTTCTGATGAAAATATTCTTAAGCTGTTTTTTAAGGGAAAGGTGTGTATAGAGATTGTGTTCTTCTATCTTCACTGCCTGAGTGCTGTAACTAATAGTCATAACAAAAAGATGAGCAGAGGAGAAAGGACCAAACATCTTTCCACAGAAAACAGGGATACTGCCACCTGCACTGAAATTATTTGATCTTAGTGCCTGCCTAAAGAAAAATTTTGGACACTGAACTCTTATTTCATGTAGGGGCAAAATGGTACCCTTTAGTTAAGAGCTACTTCTGGATTAAAAATTCTTTTTTTTTCCTTTTCATTGGCTCAGATATCCCCCTACCTACTCTCAGTAAACCTCTAGGCAGTAGAAATGCAGGGCTCACTCAGTATCCCATGTTTTATAATTTTCAGGTGTTACAGCTCTAAATATCCAAATGCCTACATTTCCTCTTTAGAAATGTCTGCAGTAACAGAGACCTGTGAAGATGAGGTCCAGCTCTGCTGCAGAAATCCCAGCCAGGTACAAGCCAGCCTGCACTGGGTTGAACTGTGACAAATAAATATGCTTTTCCTTCTCTGACAGACAGAAAGCTTTTGTTCTAGTCCGGCAAGGACAAGGAATTCCCACCACTGTTTCATGCTTCCCCCTTCTTTCTGCTTTTTTAGTCCATTTTTCAGAAAGTAATTTTGAAATGTTCTGGGAAATGTAGGGGGTAGTGGTGCTAATCTATCATCCTCTTCTGATAACATTTAATTAAAAACCACAGCTATTAGTCATCTGCTACCCCACCACCAGGGCTGACCTGACAATATCCTAACACACTGGTGAAAGAAAAATTGAGAAGATTCTTTTTCATTTTATTTTATTGTACCAGCAGGGGAGCATAACATATAATTTAAGGGAGGGCAAAGGCAGATTCTTCTGCCAGTTTCTCAGGAGGTTAATCCAGCATTCTTTTAAAATTAGGGGTTTTTCTGCTGTTGTTTGTTAAATGTTGTTTGTTTAAAAAAAAAAAAAAAATCCAAACCAGAAACAGCTACTGTGGAAGAAAGCTCTTGTGTGACCAAAGCTGTCATCCTCCCAACAGAACATCTATAACCAATATTTTCAGCCTCTGCAAGGGTTAGACTTTTCCCTCAATGGAATGGGAAGCCAGGAATTATCAGGTTTACTTGTAACAGAGAATATTTCAGAGACCAAACCATTAAGTTGCCCATGGACTGATGACATCTGGACTCAGCTTGGCCCATCTGCTCTTAAACCTCTCTTCATATACTTGAAGATGCCTTTGCTAAACCAGACTCAAATGGGTACTGATGGAAACAGCTGAATCCTTGAAGACAGGCTCAGTGGTGCCTCCCCTCTCGGCAGAATCTGACGAGGTGCTGGAACCTGCCATTCCTGGTATGTGGTCTAGTCTGAGATTGCTAAAAAAAGAAATTCTAGTTTTACTTTTCTCACACAATTTCCAGGTCAGCTCAGCATTCAGCTTTCAAGAAGAAGCAAAAACAGTCAGCAAAGCATGGCCACAACCACACATCCCCTGGAAGACCATCCCTGCAGTAGCTGGAATGGCAATGGGTCACTACCTACAATTACTTCTGTTATGAGTCAAGCTTGGGTTCAGGCTACTGACTTGTAACCTCTCATTAGAAGCAGATTTCACAGCCTGCACTGCCTAAGCATTCAGTCCTCACAGAAACACGATGGAAGATCCTGACAGAGGCAAAGCTCCTTGTTCTCAACACGCTGCATAAAGGTACCAGGCTGAAGTGTGAGGCTTACCTGTATTTCTCAAATTGCCAGAGGAGTTTCATGAACAGCAGAACAGGTTTCCTAAGTCTTGTCATCATATGACCAGTGCAAGAAAAAAAATGTGAGCTCTGAGCAATTCCAGCCTTTCCTTATCTCTCAGGTGAGGATTCCCTGATGTGTCCTAAAGTTGTGTTCCTGCTACCAACTTCTCCCCTGATGAGAAGATGAGACTCTTCTCTACAGAAACATAATTTTTAAGGAAACTTCTAAGACCTTGGTATCTTCAAGACCTTTACAAACATGTCAAGCATTGGCTGAAGCTGGCAAGAGGATTCAAAAGTTATTGATTAAAAGGGATTTAAAGAGGTCCAGTAAAGATGGACAAGCTAAATATTAAAAAAAGTCATCAAGAGAAGGGGATGGTGGTGACACTGAAGGGCTTCCCAGGGAACCAGGAATGGTATCTTTTTTTGTATCTCTATTTTGACCAAGTCTAAAATCACAGCAACAGACAGTTCAACTTGTGTTAGAGTCATTAACCCACAAACCAAAAAATGCTCTTCTTCCCTCTACAGATGCTGCTGAGAAAAGCAAGATTATAGCAAGAGCACATCATGTAAAGCTACCTCAGAGACGTGTCTCTGAGCTGGTGTCACAGCTTTGGCTCCAGTGCAGACACACCTGAAAAGGCTTTTGGATCCTCAGGCTCTGTGGGGACTAGTCCAGCCCATGGCATGAGGAGTGCAGGGCAAAGGCAATTCCTGCGTCTCAAGCACATCACAACAGGGGCATTGATTTGGCTTTGTACCTTTTGGGACTTTTGGGACCAAGGTCCTATGAAAACATTCCACCTGTGGCCCAAAGATTTTGTGTAAATGAAAAATACTAAGATTTGAATGTGCAAACTGTTTTCCCATGTGGAAAAAACATAATTACACATCCAGCATTTGCAATTTGCAGTCTTCAGTTGTAAGTATATCAAACCTTCATGGACTTGAAGTGAAGGCTTAAAGCTCACAGATATCCTGTTATGGACACGATTCTGCCAACATGTTGGTTTTCAGAGATACTCCATTATTATTTAACCAACTCCAAGTCTTAAATGGGAAAACAGTGAAGTGATGTTCTGTGTTTATTTCTCTTCTTCATTTGTTACAGAGTGTGGTTTGCTTTGGTTAAGAAAGTAGCTATAATGAGATGAGACCACAGACCACTGGTTAAAAAGCTAAGAATAATCATGCTAATGTTTTATTCATGTGGGAATGTTAATTCAGATGCAGCTGTAATTATAGTACCAATATCATCTAGCGGCCTGGAAGCACAAATGTTCTTCCTGACATGTGGGATAATGGAAACCAGCTTGGTACAAATGCTGCTAACCAATACCCAGACACAATCTACACTCATCTCTTGGCCCCTGGGGTGTTCTTCCAAAAGGCATCAGTCACTGCCACTCACACAAACTGTTGAAGACAGAGCTGCATTTTTCTCCATCTCCAGGCTTAAAACAGATCACACAGCATCCCAGGATAGAAAACAAATAAACAGGCAGCTAACCTCAAAGTCCTCACTGACACCACAACAAATGTTGGGAGCAGAAGTTGGATGCTGGGGAGGTTTCTTTGTGCCCACCTTTGCTTGGAGAGCGTGTGGTGCTGACAAGGATGCTGGGCAGCAGGAGCTGTGCTCTCACAGCCATATGGACTGTCCTGTGGGCAGCCCAGGCACATGGAATCCCTTCTGCTGAATGGTAGAGCTGATATTTGGCTGCACCTGGCATAACCTCTCCTTCCTTGAGAACAGCCCTGAGCAGCACAACAGGCAGGAGCTGCTTGGCATGGTTCTCTGCAGCTGCTTTCATAAGTAGCAAGAAAGCAAGGAGCAGAAAATCCTCTATTGTTTGCCCCTCTCTTGGCATTAAACTGAGAATTAAATTAAATTTTACATTAGCCTGCAATGTTTTGGAGGATGTACTTCTGCTTTCCTGAAGACCTGGCTTAAACAGTGGCTGAAATCGAGAAGATTCTGTATAATGAAGAATGTACCAAGCTCCAAAATCCCTGTAAAACTTCCTTTTCTCACTGGTGCTACAAAAGCTCCTGGCAATGATCACGTTTCTGGCAGGCTTATTTTGTTATAAACCAGTTTGAACCAAAACTTTTTCATCTCTACACATCTACTGTCTGTGTCTTAAAAATGCATGTAGATCATAATATTTCTGGTAGTGATTTTCTTTTTACTCCATGTCCACGATTCAGTAAAAAATTATTCCATTCTTCAACAAAACATACTCACAGTGTTTCAGGGAGGGAAGGTCCAAGTTCTAAATGTTGTACATCACAAAAGTTGGGAGCCAGGCAGAGAGTTCAGGTTTACACTGGAACAGCTTTCAAGAGCTGGTTGAGACCCATCTGTAATTAAAGCACTCCCAGCTGTTTGGAAAAACATCTTTTCATTCTGCTAGAGATGTCAACATATCTAAATTATATTCTGTATGGAATGGAAATAATAATCAAAATACTAAAATAATAACAATAATCCCAAACCAGAATATCATCTCAGGAGCATAAAAACACACAAACACACTCACAAAAATGTCCTAAATACAAAGAAAAAAATTGTTTCTGAATTTCTGAAAGTAAAAACAGCATTTTATGGCAATGGTAAGCCCCAAACAAATTTTTGTTTAAGATGCCACAATCCAGAAAATCTGAACACATTGTTGGAATAGAGCTCCCTGAAGAAAAACATGTATGCTCACAACACTCTCCAGTGTTTCCTCCACCAGCTACCAGCCTGGCACTGCCCTGTGGTCCAGCAGGAATATTTTGGTGAGAGGTGTTTCAGCCAGTTTGATGGAGTGTGCAAGGGAAGGACTCCTCTGTGTATTGGCTGCTTCATTAGTATTTGCTGGTCACCTGCTGTGCCTGGAGACTTTGTTCTTTGGGTGGACAGGAAAGCCACGGTCATTGGTTGTCACTGCAAATTTCTTGCCTAACAGTTGCAGTGTTTAATTGTCTTAATTTCTCAGGAGTAGAGGGAAATACTTAGTACAACCAGTTAAAGGAAATAATTAGTATAGCACTTGTCAATCACAGGGTGTGTCAAATAGGAACTATGGCTCTCATCGCTCTCCTAAAACTGGTGATGTGGAGGGGAAGGCAGCAGCTCTGGTCTTTACTGCAAAAGAAATAACCACAATGGAGGCCCTCTAAAACAGGTAAAAAAATATTATACAACAGGGTGATGTTTTCCTGAGGCCTTCTATGCAAAGGCAAACGTTTTGACTGATTTCTTTTGTGTCTGTATTCAATAAGTTATAATCGTGTGTGTATTAAATAAGTTATAATCAGTGGGTAATATTTTTTTGGCACAACAAAACTTCTAATTGTGCTTTAGGGTATTTGTTTAGGTGGGGAACACAGTCCTTCCTTACAGACTCCCAGGACACACTGAGAGGCTCAGTTCTCCTTTCCTTTAGCACTGCTGCCCTCATGTCTGTGCTGGAGGGGATGCACCTCCTTCCCACAGTTGCCTTCATCGACACACTGACTTCCAGAACAGCTGTCTCTACTTTGAGGAAATTCTGATTTCTATTAGAAGACACCAAAGTCTTCAGGAGAATCATGCCCCTGGTTATTTCACAGAATTGCAGAACAGTCTGAGTTGGAACAGACCCAGAAGGATTGCCAATGCCATCCCAAGAGTGTCAAGAGATGCAGAAAGTGAGGGATGGTGTGGAGCAGCTGTTTCTGAAGGTAAACCAGAAGGCAGCCCAGGCAAGGGAAATGCAGCTCTGCCTGGGCAGATAAACTCTCATCCATAGCCTAGATATTACCCAGATTTAATGTTTTCTGATTCTTTTGACAGCTGGGATGACTGTTCTAATATTTCAAAGGAAGACATGCATGTGAGATCTTGGACCTTATGGTGAGTGCTACACTGTGATCACACTGTGCTAAAATCTCAAAAAAAGGCTCATCTCACCTGCCATCATGGGGAATTAACTCTGTCAGGGCAGCTTGAGGGCGAAGAACAGCCCACGAAAGGCACCTGAATGTGAAGTATATCAAGTTCTGAGGAAAAGCAGCAGCTTCTATTAGCCTGCTGTTGGGGAGAGCACATCTGGCATGCAGCATGGTTGGCCAGTGGAGGGGGAAGTGATCAGGGCACAGCATTGCTTGATAAAGAGCTTGATGCTTCAATGAATGCTGAATGATGTTTTTCCCCCATTTACCCTTTGGACTTGCAGACCCTAAATTCCTCTCAGTCGTGTTGGAGCTTTCCTCAACAACCTTGACTGAACCAGCCAGCATGGACCTTTCTCCCTCCAGAGGGATGTGGGACACCCTGCAAAGGCACAGTTAGCTGCTGGGTTTCCAGCAAGTCATTCAGACTGGGAAGATTCAGATAACAACTTGAGGAACAAACAGCTCCAGGAGTTCCATTTTTGCTCTTTGAATATACCATGCACTTATGTTGACCTTGCTGATCTAGTTAGAAGTGAAGGAAATTATTTTCTTTGCTTTTTTACTGAGTTTTATGTATCATTATGTCAAAAGGGAAAATTACAGCAGAAGAGAGTCCTGAACAACATCCAGGGCTACAAAATTTTGTGATTTCAGCTGTTCTACTGCTGGAATTTGCTTCCACGCCTTACATACAAATAATATCAACCTCCTCATGTAATTCCCCACCCCACATGGGAGCTCAGGTTCCAGATGGATTCAGCTTGGCACAGTTAAGCCCTCACCATTTACTCCTTTCTTGGCTCAAGCAGCTGGGAAGGCCTGGACCTGTCCTTGTCGTGAGTCAGAGCATTCACAGGGTTTTCATGTTACAGCAAATAACTCTGTAGTGACCCCAGCTGCTTCAGTGAGGCAGTCTGGATTCAGAGGAGCCCACACCAACAGCTATACCCTACCTGGATGTGCATGTAGAATAGAACAGAATACTTCCAGCTGGAAAGGACCTACCATGGCCATCTAGCCCCACTGGCCAATTCAGATCAAAAATTAAATAATTTTATTAAGGGCATTGTTTAAATGCCCCAGTTACTGACAGGCCTGGGGCACTGAGCACCTCTCTGGAAAGCCTGTTCCAGTGTTTGACCAGCACCATGGTAAAGAAATGTTTCCTAATGTTCAGTCTGAACCTCCCCTGGTGCAGCTTTGAACCATTCCCAGGCATCCTGTTACTGGATCCCAGGGAGAAGAGCTCAACACCTCCCTCTCCACTTGCCCTCCTCAGGAAGGTTTAGTGACCAAAATATTTATATTTATATTTATATTTATATTTATATTTATATTTATATTTATATTTAACAACAATTAAACGGGCACTTATTTTTTGCAGCACTAGATGTTTTTTTTGTCCTAATAGAAACATTTCACTCTGACTATAAAAAATCTTCTGTGGCTATCTAGCTCCCAGTGATACCTCCATGCTATCCAGAAAGGCAACAGCAGACATGGGAACTAAAGGAGAAGAGTGAAGGCTGAGAGCTCTGAGCAGAAGGACCTGACTGCAGCAGGAGGGGAGATATCCTGTGCAATTCAATGTCCACAGCATCTTGTAACAGGGAGCTCACCCCCCACACCAGTGCTCCCCTGTCCCAGTGTCTCCCCCAGCATCCCACCACCCCCGTTCCTGTAACAAATGATGCTCCCATTTCCCTCTCACACCAGCAGCCCCAGTGTCAAAATCCTCCTGGCTATTCCCAGGCCCTTTCTACAGAGCTAATGCATTGACAAAACTATTTCTTGCTTCTTTCATTTTCCCTGTTTTTTCTCTCCTGTTTTTAATTAAACACTCCCTGCTTGTGAAAGTGGGGCAGGGAGGGCTTCTTTGCCTTTCTGTAAAAAAGCCCACCAAGAAAGTTTCCTTAATCTCTCACCAGTGTAAAATAAGCTTTCATTATGCCAATGGGAAAGCTTCAAAGTTTTAATTAATTTCTCTGCTTACATAAGCATAACAATATTAGTCATGTTGGCCTATAAATTGTAGCGACCAGTGTGGATTTTTAATTAAATTAATGTCATTACTTTCAGAGGCATGAAATATATTCCACCACACGCACTATCTACTCAATACTTCTCCTTGACTCCCCCTCAGTTCTTTGTGGCCAATATAGGTGGGCTCAAAGCTGGGCACAGCAGAGGAGCTTACCAGCCAACCACTTATAAATTGACATTTAAAAGGTATTCTTTCAGAGAGGCAGGACCCCTTCACACACCCTACAAACCAAATGAAACAAGAAACCACAGGGGTATGGGGGTAGTGGAGGGATGAATATGCCCGCATATAAAAGATACTCCTTGCTGTCTGTGATTTGTGAAATATTGTACAAACACAACTTTGGTTTGCTTTTGCAGCAATTTACTGGTGCTTAATAAAACATTCATTCGTGTGATGATGCCTATAACAATTCATAGGCTCATTTAATCATGGAAATGGAGGGCTCAAAGGAACCTCGAGAGATCAATTACATCCCCTGGTCCTCTCTTGAGCTATATAATAAATAATAGCAACACGAGAAGCAAAACCATAATGTGTAGTGGGAGTGGGTATGGTTTGGGCTCCTTCTGTGTTAGAGGTTATCACAGATAAATTGTCCTTGGAAAATAACTTCTCTTGTTTTCCACATGCTTTAGTTCAGTTGTAACTCATACCAGATGAATTAAAGCCTGACTAATAATTCTGATGTTCTTCTTACTTAGGCTTTAAGAGTGTGTACTTAATGACTAAAATGTGTTTATTTAAAAATGACATAGCAGAGCCATGACAGCCTTTTGTAAACTCCAACAACCAGTCTGTTTTGCTGCCTGCAGTTCAAATAAAGAAATTGCCTTCCAAAGCAGACAATAACCTTTGGTCTCTGCAGCACATCCCAGGGAAGAAATGACTTTACATTTCATACACGCAGCACCACCACGCCATGGACTCATCTAAATCAGCAACTGCTGAGCTGTTTTGGTCAGAGTGCTATGGCCTAATGCAGCTCTTCCAGTAATTTCATCCTGGGAGCACAACTTCTGTGTGTGTCACTAGCTCCTGAGGACACAGGATTTTGTATTTGCTGAGCCTGGGGCACGTCCCTGCAGGGGTGGAACCAGTGCTCTACAGGGGCTGTGCTGCAGTCCCGGCTGTGTCACTGCCCCTCTCACTCCCTGCCCCACATCTAAGGCGTGCAGAAGGTGAACTGTTCCCTGAACTTGAAGGAAAGTGCCTAAAGCCACCCACCCAGCAGCTGGGGAGGACACAGACAGTGGACAGAGCCAATGAGAGCAACAGTGCTCGGGTGACGTGGGTCTGTGCCAGCCCAAAAACATATAAATGTTACAAAATTATCATGGAGAAGACTCCTAATTGTTGCCTTTGCCCGTGTGTCACTAGGCACCCAGAGCCAGCTGAAGTGCTGCATGGCTCCCCTGTTAGTATGTGAGCCCAGGCTGCACCACTGCCTGGACGGAGCATGACAGGGACCCCAAGGTGTTTCTCACTGGAGAAGGAAAAAAGGCACTCTCCATCCTACAACCAACAGTGTGATGCACCAGCAGCAGTTTTGCTTTCTGTCCAGGCAGAAGCAGCTTCCCCGAGCCTCCTCCATACTTTATTTCCTGAGCTGGCACTCTCCCCAGCATCTGGTGGGGACTTACCTGCTCAAGTCTGTCAGCAGGAAGCCAAGAAACATTTGCTGACCAAGCCAGCAAAGTAACTACACTCCAGCTCTTCCAGGAGCTAAGCAGGACTCAGAAGTCTTGGGGTAGAAACGTTCTTATGGATGGGTGCAGGATTTAGAGGGTACTTTATTATTGCTCCAGCTCACTGCATGTTTAAGCATGATATGCACTCTTCCCAGCCCAGGTGTATGAGGCTCCTAGCTTTGAAGATCATTCACTGCTCGAAACAAATAAATAAAATATTTGTTTGGCTGGAGAAAGGCTGACAGCTACTGTAGTAGTGACCTCATCCACCTGAAAGTGTATGAGGAATCAACTGGTCTGCCTCTCTTTGCATATTGAGATATTAAAAAATGGAGGAGTGCCATCAGCTAGAGAAACCAGGAACCACTTCCCAGTGGGATAACAGAAAACCAGGAACAACTTCTCAGTGAGACAGCAGACCTCATCAGGAGTGAGGTAGGCTCAGAGCAGAGCAGAATCTCTGTTAAATATCCAAGAGAAGTTCTCAAATAGGTTGGGCATGATGGAGAAAGAGGGGTGAAGATAGATTTTATTTTTTGTGGTGAAGATTCATCTTCTGTTAATCTGAGTGAATGCAACATTTGGGTTTGTGTTTTTTAACCTTTCATCATCTTCCTCAAAACCAAAATGTCCCAAAAAAATCGTTCAAACTTCAAAAAACATGGCCTTAGTGATGAGGCCAAAGGTCCTCTAAGCAGAGGACATGACTTAGGATGTCATTTTCACTGCCTTTTGTCCTGAAGTTACCATGTTACAATGGCAAAATATCCCTGCATGACAGCATTAAGCCGTAAACTATCTGGCAATGCAGTGTACAAATCTGTGCAGAAGTTTAATGGCAGGACCATGAGGGAAAGGCAGGTCTGCTGAAAGATCACAGAACCCACCCTAAGGCCAAACAAAATCAGGACAGGGCAAGACCTGGTCTGGAGTGTGGAGAAATAGCTGCTGATGCAGCCTGTGTGTTACATACACACCACCTGTTACTGGCCCACTGGGAGTCATAAAGCACTGCAGAGGTGAAAAAATGTGCTCATTTGTGAGCAGAAGTTCTGGGCTTCCTTGACTCTGCAGAACAGCCCTCTAAAGAGGTGATGGATGCTCATCCTGCTAAAAGAGAGATGGCCACCATTAGCAGCTCAGGATTCCAGATCCCTGGTGTCAAAAATGAGAAATCGGAGTGGAAAAAACAGGCACAGAGCTTAAACTGATGGATTTGCTGGAGTATTACACCATATTTGAATGGTGATCTTTGAGGCTGTGAATCCTGACATGGCTCTGGTATAGAAGGATACAATCCAGTAGCAGGTGTGGTAGAACTAGGATGTAGTATCACAGTTTTCCCATAGAAATAAGGGTACAGCTAAATTATGCTTTTCTTTATGGGAACAATTCCACTGGCATGGTAGAGGCAAACCATTAACTGTAGCAAAATAATGCAAAAAACCTCTTCCAGTTTAAGCCCATGGCAGCCCATCTCAAGGCACCTACAAACTACAACAAACAGTTAAAATCCCCCTAAGGAGATTTATATTTGCAGAGTTGAGGTCAAATTGTAAAACTGTGACCTGGGCTTTGGCTGAAGTTTCAGAGTTCAGGAGTTTTCATAACAAAGGTTTTACTTCATTTTGACATTGCATGTGAATAGTGAAGCAGGAGATATTCTTGAGAAAATATTGAGCAAAATAAATGTTTTCCAGAGAGACATCAGTTAAAAAAAAAACCAAAAAACAAAACAAACCACAAAACCGCCCCCCAACAAGTATTAATTTTCAGCATTATTTTTCACTTTAAAGTATTAAAATTAAATGATTAATTAGTATTAATTTTCAGACAAACATAAAAAATGTGTTAAATGTTTTCAATATAAGTTTTAATACAAACATATTAGAGAAAGCAAGGGCTTTTCATAATACCATTAATTCATAAATTTAAGTGAAAGTTCAAGTTCCTAGTGGATAAAGAGGAATGCGAATTACTGAACTCAGTGGAGAAGCCTTGGTAGATCAGGAAGGATTTGTTGTCTGAAGGAATGTCTGCACTGCAGCACAGAAAGAAATCAGATGAGATTTAAGGATAATTTATCTGCAAGGTCTAGGTTTGAGGGAACAGCAATACACTTATGTCTAACAAGTAGAAAGACGAAATGGGACATAAATTAGGTCAGGTAACATAACTGAATGCAAAAATCCTTTCACTCTGTAACTATTTTTTGGCTGTGCAGATCAGGCAGTATTTCGTTTGGCTGAGTTGAGAACTGAGATGACTACTGACATAGGGAATAAATAAATCAACAGGGGCCTGACACCGTTTTCAGCTTGACCAATTTAACTCAAGACCAGTTGTTCTGAAATTATTCAAGTTCTTTCAACACACAAATGGTCAATAAGATTAGACCTAGGGTGTTCAGCACCAGAGAGGAACCTCTGTCTGCTAAATATAATGATTTAATCCTTTATGTAACCAGGAGGTAAAGAGGGCCCACGGCTTCATAATGCCTTTGGAGAGAAAACAAGGCTCAAAGAAGCAGATCTGTGACTCCTGTATAAAATGTTGGGCAATAATGAATTGCATCTTTCAGGTGTAGGCATTAGTAACAGACAGTGGGTTTGAGGTCATTAAAGAAGGCTGTGGAAAAAAAGAGCAGATTTGTGTAGAAAGTTTAGTAACATGATCTCAGATCAGATTAGCTGCTGACATGGAAAATTATCTCCGTGAGCCACTCTAGATAAGTGGTGAAGGAAATGGAAAAACTCAGAGAGTGTCTGCCAAAAGCCAAGGTGATATACCCCCATGCACTGCTGTAAGAGAGACCAGGACAAAAAGGAAGAGGCTTCTGGGCTGCATTTCCAGTGGGCTTTGTTTACACAGCACTGGGCACTGTCATAGCCCCATGAAGGTCATGGGTCTGTAGAAACTGGGGCAGTGCAGATTATAAACAAAAAATCACTGAGGAGAAGGCTTGTTCCCTCCTCCCAGGTGATATTTTGCAGCCTGATGTGGTGAATTACGTGTCTGTTCCTTGCCAATGCTCTTACACTGCCAGATGATAGGAAGCATCCACATTACAAATAGGAAACAGGAAAAAATTTTTGTTCTGAAATAAATTCCAGAGACAAAAACTGTGGGTTTTTTTTCTGAATGCCACAGTAGTTGGTGATATGGAATTATGTAAATTCATGCTGATTTGAATGATATGCTGGTACATACATATTTTCTAAATTTAAGAAATAAAGCATTTGAGGAATGAGGAGGCTGACTTTCCTGAGAGAGCACAGAGAGAGGCCTGGGGAATCCAGCCCCACAGATATTTTACTGTGATGAGGGGTTTTTTTTTTTTGCAGTTTTGCACGTGTTTCCCATGTAAGGAACTTTGCCTTTTATCTAAGAAGTTGCTTCCATGCTTTTGTTAGTTTTCCCTTGTGTCTTTTTTAGCAAAATTCATCATGCAGACATAGTACTTTCTTCAAAATACTTAAGAGCAACAGTGCATTCCCTACACTGCCTTCTTTGAAATGAGCTGTCACCATTTGCTTTGTGGCATAAAAGTCTGTCTAGGGTGAGCTCCTGTCACCTCTGGTCAGCCTCCACTGCTGGCCAAGTCCTCAGCCTTGTGCAAGGAAACCACTGGCTTCCCAACAGGTTAGATCAGCCAGATTTCTGATGAGCTGCTTCCCCTCAGATCTGTTTTAAAAGAAAAATGTGCCACCAGCACTCACACCAGGAGTCTTTGCCCAGGGAATTATGCCCTGCCTTGTGGGGAGAGGGTTTCCCCATCCTACAAAGTCTCCACCAGCCACCACTTCACCAAAGTATCTGCAGATTATGAGGTGGACCGAAGTGTTGGTAAATCACAAATTCAGCTGCAGATGCTGCACTGAGGAGGGCTTTGCCACAGGGCTCTGTCCTGCAGGAAGGGCTCCCCAGCCTGCCCTAGAAAGGCTGTTATGAAGAGCCTCCTATCCGAGGGCATGAGCCAAGTATGATAAATACAGTGAGCAGGAGCTGTGGGGAGCCTTTAGGATTAACGTGAACGATTTCATTCCACTGAAAATACCCTTAATGACAGAGAAGCACTGGGCCATGCTGAGCTCAAGAAGTGGCTTTGTGGGACAAAGCAATGACAGCAGGAGCTCAGCTCAGGCTGCCTGGGAAAACTGCTCCAAGGGAAGACCTTTTTTCTTGGATGGAGATTAGATTGCTGTCCTACCACAGCTAGAGTGAGAGAGCAGCCATGTAATTTAAGTTTTTTCTGAGTTCCAGGGTTCATGGCTGCCTGATTCTGACCTAACAGTCTCTGACAGAAATTGCTTTTTTTTTTTAACCTATCACTCAGTGTTTTGAGCACCTCCACAACAAAGTACTGAACAGTTTTCAATCATAGTGTCTCTGCATACAGGAAAAACTTTGAGGGGAACTTAATGATTTTACTGGTCCCTCAGTCACTCCAGTGCTCATGCTGAATGCCCCTTTACAGCCTGCTAGTGAACACGAAGGAAATTGCAGTTCACTTGGGCAATGTGGTTTGGGTTTTTTTTGTTTTTTTGTTTTTTGTTTTTTAAATAATTAGAAGGATATTTAACTTATTAGATAAAAAACTGGAACATTAAAAAAATCTAAGGGGTTTCTAGGTGTGTGATCATTATGAGGGAAAAGTCAACCGTGTAAAATAAAACCACAGTGTACAACCAATTTTTGATAATTATTGCTGTCAAATAGGATCCTTGGCAGAGTTTTTGCACTCTGGTCAGCACTGCTGTGGTGTTAACAGGCATGTTATCTGGGCACATGAAGATACCTGTGCATTTAGTGGTCTGGGTGGAGCTGTAAATGTTACGACTGCGTGGAACAGCAAAGATAAGCAGAGACCACTGAGCTCCACTCTAGGTGCAGAAAACATTCAAACTACTGAAATTTTTGGTGCTCTCCCCTTCTAATTCAGGCCAAAAGATGAAGTCTATTTGTCAGTACTTTAGAAGGTTATAAGAGACCTTTCTTCAGTCAGTTTTGCACATCTTTTAGCCTAGCCCAGAGACCTAGTGGCAAAGTAGACTTTCACACCACAAAAATAGAAGCTGTCATGCTTCAGGAGAAAAGCTGGCTACCAGCTGTGAATATGAATGTATTTTTCATTTAGCTTTTCTGCTTCAAAACTGAGCATAAAAGGTGTAATGATACTTCCTTTGAGACAGGTTTTGATAAAATTAAAGGGATCACACCTGTATGTCACATATTCAACAATTCAACTTCCAGTCATGGATGCAGAGCCAAGTCTGCATCACAGATGAACAGCAAATTGATCTTCAGTTTCAACATACAATCTTTGAATCCAAGAATTTTATAATGAAGTCTGTAGCACAGGACATCTTACTCTTATACAGAGAAAATTTAACCAGCTAGTTCTACACCAAGATTTCACCATCCCAAGCTAAAAATGTGCCTTTCCAGTAACCTGGATCCAGATAACCTCTCCCTCCAACGTGTTTAAAAGGCACCTGAATTCATATTTTTAAAAAAAATATTATATGCCTGTATACCTCAAGTGTTATAGGACATTAATTTCAAAAAAAGATGTTTGGTTCCCACAGCTGTAGGTTGCCTTGCCAAGCTTTTCCTCGACCTATATGATGAGGCCTCATACCTCACAATCACTGTCCTGGACCTCTCAGCAATGCAGGGATTGTCATTCCCATATTGCAAAGTGTCCTCTGGTGACCACGTGTGAAATTAGGCATCTCCAGCAGGGTCAGCACCATCTCAGGAGGGAGTTAGTGTGCCATCAAAGATCCAGGGGGCTCAGGCAGAACCCTGCCTGAAGTTCATTTGGTCTGGGCTTGACCCCCACAATTCTATAGCAACATCAGGGTACTGCACTGCCTATCATGATTTTCTTCACATTCCCCCCAAATTCAAATTTCTGTAGGCCTTTTTCAACTTTCACTGTTGTTGAGGCCTCTGGGCTACATCATGTAGTTATGAATGCCTTTGTTTTCTTCTAAAAGGCCAGTAAAAACAAAACAAAACAATAAATATTGAGATAGTATGACCCAAATGCTAAATTCCAGGATGTTTACTAATTATATTAGTATCTCTTGAGATACAGTCCACTGAGGAGAAGACAGTGTCTGTTGCTGACTTGGGTCAAACTCTAGAATTTTGAAAGCTGCCGGTTAATGACTCACTTCCTTCCATCAAAATGAGGAATTGTAATTGCAGTTGTGCTACAGTGACATGACTTTTAGGTCAAAAATTTAAAGAAGTTAAAACATGAGAACTGCCAGACAAGAGCTCATCCAGACCACTAGAGGAAAATCAGACATTTCTGAGCTCGTGGGGATAACAATGAACACAACAGTATCCTGTTTTCACATCCATTTTATTAAGGAGATGCCCTTACAGAACTCACTAATACTGAGTTCTGTAAATCTTGGTAGGCCAGAAAAATTCTGTAGAATGCCAAAAAGCAGTGTCCATATTAAAAACAAGGCTGCAGTAAGTCACAACCTACCATCAACAAGTACAGCTGATGCTTCCAGAAATGTTTTCAATACAAGAAGAAATGCTCATACACTATCTAGTAAACCATAGATCCTAAACCTTTCCTTAATTTGCAGGCATGTCTCAGCTGTAAGTCAAAGCAGAAAACTTTGAGTTAGTAGAGGAAAAGCTGACACTTTAACTATTTAATAAAACATGGCAGAAAGGCAGGAAGTGGTGAATGATGCTTCATGTATGAACAAATTGAGGCTACAAAATAAAATACAGTCCCTAAATGGAGTTCCTACAAGGAGCAACCAGGAAAAACCAAAAAAACTGGAACATTTACAGGGATTTGATACATTTATGGCTAACACTGTATAAGGCTGCTGTCTTTGTCAGCTGAAGCTGAGCTCTGCTGGAGCATGTCCAGTCCTATAAGCTGTGTTCCCATGGACCAAATTTACTGGAGGATGCATCCCACTTCTTTCCACTGAAGTTACCCAAAGCCATGCAAGCTCCAGGCTCTGATAAATGTGCGTGACACAACTTCTCTCTTCCTGCTGCACCATCTCTTTGAACTGTCCTTTGGCAGAGCATGTATCCTGCCACTGGCTCTGAAGGGAAACAAGGAAACCAGACTCTAAATCTATGCATGTCAGTTTGCAGTTTACAACTACATGCTGTGAAGGTTATTCCCCACTCCCAACTTCAGACAGGGCTCAAGTTCCCCACTGTCATTGTGTTATCATAAATATTCAATGGAAAACACTGATAGTAAATATCCCTGGAAAAAGGAGCTCCTTGTTCCCTGGAATAAGGAGCTAAGGGCCTGTATAAGGGAACCTCTACCCCTCAGAAATGTGTCCCCAGTTTCATCCTCTTACTTTCAGACAGATCCATTTCAACCACAGCTCCACATGTCTTGTACCTTTGCTTGTTCCAGGGTGTCAGAAGATAAAAACCTTTGGCACTCTGACATTATAGTCAACAGCAAAATTACAAAAGCACCACAGTAGTGAGGAGAATCCAACCACAACCTGCTTTGGAAGGATGAGATCAAACACAATGTGATAGTGCTAGTGTTGTAGTAATGGAATAGAATGGTCATAGAGTGTTTGAGAAGATAACTAGAAACACATATCAGCAAGCTTTTTTTTAATCAACAGTTGTACTGCTTATCAAATTGCAGTTGGATTATTACTCTGGTGTCACTGCCAGTGCAGTGCCCAGCACCAGAGTACCTGC
The DNA here is from genome assembly GCA_013398275.1 of Promerops cafer. Lineage (NCBI taxonomy): Eukaryota > Metazoa > Chordata > Aves > Passeriformes > Nectariniidae > Promerops > Promerops cafer. The sequence goes on along the minus strand of VZSE01011613.1, from coordinate 70,975 downwards.
AGTGGTTGGTGCAGTACAAACAAGGGGTACAAAGACAGCCATCTCCCCAAACAATTTACAACTAACACAACAAACATAAGCCCAGAAGTGGGTTTTGCTGTGAAATTATGGAAACGAGTGGCAGAATAATGACACAAATAATAATTGAGGGAATTTATCTTTGCTGGTTTTTGAGGTTCTCCTGGATGAAAGGAGCATGTCAAGAAAAGGGTGTTTTTTGAATGTGTGACTACAGAAGAGTTTCTCAGGAAATAGGACTAGAAAGTGACAGAGAGCCCAGGAGACTTCAGCACTGGTGGGACGTGTGCTGAATGCCATGCTGAGGGGAATCTAGAAGGATTCTAGACATGTAATTCAAGAAACATCTTAAAAGATATTTGTCAATTGCACCAAGGAGATGCAGCTGTGTCCATCCACACACATGTTCACGAACCAACATGAAGTCAGGAACCACTGCTGAATCCCATAAAAGCTGAGTTGTCATAGCTGGGACTCCTGTCCTCATGGCTAGAAAGACTGAGCATTCTAGGATGCCCATGGAGGCTCCCCAGTGGCCTAAATGCCATTTGGGACACCATTCTGATCCTCTTTGTAGGGTTGTATCTTGGATCAGCTGGCCTAAATCCAGAGCAAACCCCAGGAGCTAAGCTAATTTTCCTTAGTCAAAGCATCTTTTCAAGTTTAGTTACAGACATAAAGAGTACAAATTTTAATTCCACAGAGAATAGAATTAATATTTGTCTGGACAAAATCTATTTATATGCTCCAGATCAGTAGGATTTGGAAGTGTCACCACCACCACTTTCCAATCTGAGGCTGACAGCATAGCCCAGTATCATGTCAGAGGAAACAAGAGCAGGCTCAGAAAGAGCCCAAATCTATCGTGCACAGGGAACTGCTGAAAATAAATGTTAAAACATCAGACACATCTGGACCCAATCCATAAGCAAACTTTCCCTTGAATTTGAACTTGGATTCAAAGAATAGAGGGCGGGGAGGGAAGCCATAAAGCCTCCTGTGATGTGACAAGTGAGGGCTGTTTCATTAAGGTGATGCTGTGCTTTTAATTAGATAGTCATTTCATTTGGCTCTAAAGTGTCAAGTATAATTAATATGACATCGGTAATCATTACTCCATGGTAATCTTGGGAGTTGAATTTTTTTTTTTTTTTTGCATTGTTCAAAGATCACACACTGCTCTGATGGAAGTGGGATGATCCTTTTGCTACCAGTCTGGAGAATGTCTAGTTTCTGTGCTTGTGTCTTGCCCTATTGTCTATCTTTTCTTCCATTACTAAGGAAGGGATTTGCTGTCAAAAGTTTTTTAAACTTCTGTGTTGCAATAGCCTGATTACCACAGGAGAGCCAGGCAACCAAGTGTCTGACTATCTGTCTATCTAGAGATGCAAACATTTGATTACAGAGGCTGAGGGGCATAATTTTAACATGTGCACACACACATACACACTGTGGCACCAGCAGGATGCAATTTGTCACTGTAGTGGATCACAGCTGTGCCCACCACTGCATGGTCACACTGTGGCTAAAAGGAGTTTTCACCTATGTTTTTTATACTACACTTTTCTGAAACATGAGTCCTTTCTTCTTCACAGAGGAACTCAAATACTGATTTTTTCCCTCACTGTCTCAGAAAGACAGACATGCAGGAATTCATGCTCTACTCCTTCATCTTTCTGTGCAGATGCCTCCAGATGTGTAACAAGAACTGACATTTTGGTTTTCATCCTATATTACTTCCTCAGCCACCAAATTAGAATGTCACGACTGACGTGGAGACCTTAAAACCCAGGTTCTGCTGTGGGATTTCTCGTGCCATTGTCTTCTAATTGTTTAACTTGGAGTATGGAACAGTCAGCAAGCTGTTCCCACAAAGGGGACTCCTGGGTGCACTCTGTTGTGACCTTCACTGGGGTCCAAACCTCCTCAGAGAGCCATGATTTGGGCTTTCTTCCTGGGATATTTGTTGTCCAGCCTCTTAAGTATATCACTGAATGAGTTTCTCACTGTTCTTCCAGTGCTCCATTAACATAAACCCCTGTTCAGGAGCGTGATGGGTCGTAGGGCTCCTGAGACTGCACAGCACGGAGCAAGGCGATCGAAGAAACACAGACCTTCCTGAAGGCCTTATTAAGCACAAACAACTGTGCCTGGCAGGCAGACTCACACACAGTGAGCCAAGGCTTGCTCTCCTGCCCAAATCCCAGCGTTGTCTTTGCTCACCAGGGACCCCAAGGCCTGTGGCCTCTTTGCACAGCCTGCAAGGACATCAAGGGACTGAGCCCCCGGCTGCTGGCGAGCAGGGGATTGCAGCGGCTGCTTGGGTAAGTCAGGCATTTCCTATTTTCTGTAGAGATTTGCTAAATCTAAATATTTTAAAACAAATACAAGAACTGAAGCCTCTTCTCCTCATGGCACAACAGGATGCTCTTCCACTGTTTATCTTGGTTGAGCACAGGACGTTTTGTTGTAGGGAAGCACTGGTGCAGATACAACTTGTTAGGGTGTTGTATATTTGCCCAAAATGTCTGGAGAGGATTCAGGGTAATCTGCAGACGTTCAGCCAGATAGATGTATTCCTCAGGGCTGGTGTGAGTCATGGAGCACTGACCTGCTGGGGAAAGAAAGAGATTAAATAATTTACAGTAAAAGCCATTCTGGTCTTTGTAGCTACGTGCACATGCAGACCTGCCTCATCTCAAAGCACCAGAGAGGACTCATGAGCTCTTCATAAATTATGAGAGCTCTGATTATGGCAGGCACTGAAGAGATTGTGGTTCTCCTCAGGGTTCAACAGGACTAAGTGTTTCCATTTGAAGCACAAGATTAGGACCAAAGGATGCTTCTGTCACTGCAGGCACAGGCACAGAAGCACGTTCCTTTGGTTAGGGAGAAAATCGACTTAGTTATGGTAGCTGAGGCAGGCTATCCTCACCCAGCAAATGTGAATTATTGCCACCTAGCTTAACCCACAGTGGACGGAGTTTCAGATAAATTACATTCTTTCACATTAGCCATGCAGTGGCAGCACACACCCTGACAGTTACTACATCTCAGCTGATGCTTAAGCCTGAACAGGATTTAAGTGGAAAACAAGTTGTCTGTAGATCTTCTAGCAAGCCAAAGACCCCAGATACCAGCTGTTGGGAGAAATGGTTACTCTCCACATGCTTATCAATATATGTCCTGTCATATATGCCTGAGCTCAACTTAAGCTTATGCAAGGAACACAGATCCATGTCATGCACACAGTAAATCCAGCAACTTGCACCAGACCTACCCCTTCCTGATGCTGTGCATCAGGACTTGAGGTAGATGAATGTTGCTGCTTTTCACTTGTTCATCATTTTTGCGTAGAACCGAGAGCCTACTGGACCAGCACCCATGCAATTTAGTACTCTACCTCTGACTCAGCTCTCAGAGCTTGGAAGACCTAAAGTTGTGGTGAAGACAGAAGGAAGAATAACCTGCGGAGGTCTGACTTCTAACATTTTAAAAGGGTTCAGTAAGTTCTGAAGGTCTAGGTTTATTAACTTTCACAAAATCCTTTTCATCATTAAGTATAACTGGATAGTCTTGATAGGAATATATATTTAAGTCCCACCCAGTATCCAGAGGCAAAAGATGAAAAATAAGGAGGGAGAAATGTTGAACAGATCTTTTTTTTTTTAAATCTCAACATTTTTGGCAGAAGCTTGAGGATGGTTTTCATTTTATCCCAATTAGCTCAGACTACCTTATTTATGGAAAACTGGAAGCCAGCCGAGTTTTCACCATGTGAGCAATTTGGTAAGTTCAAGAAATGATTTTATTAATAGCTTTTGTGTCTGTGTGTGAGTAACATCTGGGCACATGTAAGCGTTAACAATCACTAATGTTTGCTTCTCTGCTGAAATAACTGAAACCATCTCAATGTGTCCAAGCAACCTCACCTCACTCTTCTAACCCCTTTCCAGTTCTGATACAAACAAAAGGTCATTATCATTGCCAACAACTCAGAAAAACAAATCAAAACAAAAAAATTTAGAAAAATAGATTTAAAACCACCTCCCTTTCATAATTCAATGCCACAAGAGTCTAAAATAAGCTCATAAATAAGAGTTTGAGGGAGTGTTTTGTTCTGTTCAAACAACACAACGGTTTTGTGGTGCTTTACAACTCTGTCTTGGTATCTTGTTTACCAGGAGATGGCTCTTTTCCTGCTCATCAACTGGGCTAAGAATGGAAAGGAAATAACCATATTAAAAAAAAGTGCCAAGTACAAATAAGCTACCAAATCCTCTGAAGTTCATCTGGGTCCACCACCTGGACAGCTTGGCTGAGAGCTGTGTCCAAGGTCACATCACTGAAGGTGTGTGGCCAGTGGTGATGCTTTAGAGAAGAAATGATGGTCCCTCTTGATGTCTAACTGTGGTGCAAGTTGGAGTAGAACCTCCCAACCAATCCTGTAAATTTACAGTATCTTTAAATTAACATTTTCACTCCATCAGAAATATTAGAAATATTTTCTTTTAAAGACTGAATGCGGGGGATAAGAGAATAATTACTTGCCTAATTAAATGTTTGCTTTCAGAGGCCAGTCCCCTTTGTATTTAAGGGAAATAGCAGGAAGATAATTCAAGGTAAAGCTTAACTGAGGGCTCTGAATTCCCACTTGTTAAAGCATTCATTTTTCATCAGACTATGCCTTTTATGCCTTAAGGAGGTAGTCTGCACATCCCACAGGGGAACAATACTGTGGTCTTCATCACATATTTTCAAACTTCTCTGAGACTCTGCTCTCTTTGGTGTTTTGTCTTTATAAAAATTACCAGCATTAATTATATGACAATGTGTTTGTGCCTTCTTCATTATTTTAACTTGCATTGGGGCATCAGGAGAAGGAATTTAATCACAGGGATTTAATAGAATATTAAATTAGTTTTCTAGAAGCCCTAGTGATAGTAGAAGTCATAATAATCCCAGATGGTCTGATGGTACAGTGTCACAAGCACAATACTAATTCTCTGAGATATTGTGAGAAATGACCTTCACGTGTTGGCTTCTCGCAACAGCATTGCTCAATGGAATGCTGACTCTCTTGGGAGAACCATACACTCTGCAGAAAATGTATTTGGCTCTTTAATGTTAATGCAAATGCAGATTTGACTGCACAGTCAAGGCAAATGTTGGAGTTCATTAATTTATTCCAAATGGCAAGGGATTGAGCACACTGCTACTGTTTGAACACAATGCTCACCCTCATCACCCCAGGCTGTCCCACCTACATTCAGGATGCCATTTCATCAGTCTCTCAAATGTCCTCTCCCTTACTTGTTAGATTCATGTTACTGTCTTCAGTACTGGATGAACTGCTTCCCTAAAACAGGCTGAATGAAATATGCCTCTTTCCCTTTAGTGATGTTAAACAAACTTCTGCTGGACACTCTGGGCTCCTCTGCTTAGCAAGCTGAAAGTAGGGAACAAAGTTTCTGTTTAGAAGTAAAGCACCACAGAGACCATAAATTCTTTCAACTGATGGTTCAGTAGAGAAACTCCTTCACTGTGATGCCTTGCACATGATGCCCATCCCTGGTGGCTCAGCAGCCAAGCTCTCCTAAGGTCACCTTCTCAGTGATTTCTTCCCATATATAAACAAGCCTCTTAATTTGGGCTGTCCAAGTTCAGCAGTACTTCCAGTGGTAGGAAGGCACATGCAGGAGATGCTCAGCTTGCTGACACCTTTCAGACACACAGACTGCCATCACACAGTGAAGGATCTGTCTCTGAGGTATTACACAGATCTGGTACAGGGGCCCCAAACCCTTGCACTGCACCACAGAGCAGGGGCAGAGCAGACTCTACTTCCTATCACTTATTTATGCAGAACAGACACAATTTGTCCCGCAGGAATGTTTGTGCAAATGGTCCATTTTACACATAAACTCAGTGGTTTGGGGCTCTCTCCATGCATCCACAGCTGAATATATGAACTATAGGTCTGTGAAGTTTTCAGTTTGTTTTGGGCTTCTTTAAGATGAAAACAAGATATACACAGTAATTGAGACATGACAGTGACAGCACCATTCCAAAATAAACAGCTCTGGAAAGAGCCTGTAGTCAATCACTGTGCCATAAACCACAGTCAAACAAAAGAGGAAGACTAAACAGCAGAAGAGTTTTCTTTCAAATTCTCCTTAGTTTTCTAGCAGTTTCTTTGCCTTGGGATCAGCCAGCTGTGATTTTCTCTTCTACTCACAAGTCCCCAGAAGCGCCTTTGAGGGATTCTTACAGGGGAGTGATGACACAGGTTCAGTGTGTGAGAACACTGTCCTCACCTTTGGCCTCAGCAGCTTCTCCATTTTCTTTTTTTTTAATCTGTGTTTCAAGCACAGTGGGGGGGTAATGATGATGATGATGATGATGATAATAAAATAATAATAGTAATTGCAATTGTAATTGTTTTATTACATTGGTGGTGGGATTAAGATTATTATTATTATTATTATTATTATTATTATTATTATTATTATTATTAATTATAAAACCTTGCACAGGGTGCCTTCATTCCCCCTGGCAAGTGGGCTCTAAGCTTGCACACAACTGGGTGGTGACCTGTGGCTCCAAAGCCTCCTAACCACAATATACTGTGTTCATAAACAAAGCTCACCGGATGTTCAGCATCCAGCTTGCAGGAAACTCTGCCAAGTCTGTGAGCACTAAATGCTGAACTAATAGTGAACTTTCATAAAGCAGGTCATATAATAAACTTCCATGAATTACAGTTATAAGCTGCTATAAATTGCTCTGCAGCAGATTCCAAGCAATGTTTTTGCTGTTCTTTCACTAAAGCTGCAGTAAATCCTTAGAAAGAGGAACCAAAAAAGATGTAATCTACCTTCAAAACTTGCAGCCTTGTTGTGCAGTTCCTAGCCCACCGTCAGTCACACAATGTGAAAAGTGGAGCCACTATTTGCAATACTGAGCAAGGAAATTTTTGTTAATCCTGTGCACAAACTGGAAGAAAATTTTGATAGTTTCAGAGTCTAGATATTTCTCTGAAGAAAGGGGAAAAATAGTCAGGATTTTTTTAAAAATGCAAGGACCTTGGCTTTAGACAGCAATTGTTCACCTCCACAGGAGTCAGGAGTTCACAGCTCCTCTGAAAAGCAAGTCCAACAAAGCAACACACTTGTATAATACCCAGTTATTTTACAAATTCAGCCATGACATTCCTTGTCCCTTGGGTCTCCCACCCTTTGATCAACCCCAGACTCACAGGAAAGAGCAGCTTTAAAAATTAAATGAATACAGATATAAGTTACTCTCTTCTCTTCCTCTTTTCTCTCCTTGCCTTTCCCTACTTTCCTGTCCTAACAGACTTTTTCTGCCAGTGGCCTCCATGGCTGTTTGCCACAGGTAGTGTGACAACCTCCATGCACCTTACTGGGTTGTCTTCTCCTCCACAGCAGTTCACCAGCAACGTTGGCTTCCGGTACATTCCAATAATAAAATTTGTATTTTATTACCAGTATCTTTCCCTGGAAGCAATTCCATGTGCTACAGGCTGATGGATGGGGTATCCTGCACTCTGACTAAACACAGCCAGGAACGTGATACGTGGGCATCAACAGACAAACCTGCCAATGAGGCAGCTTGGGAAGTTCAGCAGCCTGGGAAGTGATGTAGCTTCTAATTATAATTCCCAAATTACTTCAGCCTTTTATCCTGAACTATTCCATGTAAAATCTTCACAGACCAAAGCACATTAGAGTTAAGTATTGTGATGTGACTTTGAGACACTGATGTCTTTTCCTGAACAAGTCATTAATGTACAACCCCTCAAGGTGCTGAGTTCCCATGGTTTTCACTAATATCAACAGAATTTGAAGGAATTTGGTGCTTTCTGAAACATGCAAGACCAGGGTCCAACATCTGGAATAGATGTCCCATCCCAACTATGTGTGATATCTACAGTTCCTGATACTAAAAATTTTCCCGGGTTAAAAAAAAGGAGAAAATCTCAGCACAGCCAAAGGTCTGTTTGTCATTTTCCCCTTTCAAATTGCAGCCTTACTTTGACTGTGTCTGCTGAAGCCTCTTACCTTTTTTTTCCCCTTTGCCTGGTGACATTCACTATCATCTGTTATAGGGAACATCATTCACTCTGTTTCTATTCATGGAACATCCTTCAGTCACAAGTATGAGGATAAGAAATTTTGTGAAAACACAACCATGATCTCTGGAGGAGGAAAGTTGATATTTGGGAGCCAGGAAGGAGAGAGGACAGAATGTGTTCAGTCAGCAGGTCCCACAGGGGCTGAGAGGAAAGACGCTTTGAGGAACTCCATCCTGTCTTGTGTGTTTTTCAGGCACTAATTTTCCAGGAGTTGAAGAGATAAAAAGTAATGAAACAGGTAAAAGGTAATGAAGGTCATGAAAGGTCATGAAAGACCAAAATCCTTTATTTATCCCCTGCAACAGAGCAAGTTTCCCCCAACAATCAGGCCACAGGCTCTAACCTTCTCCCATAGGAATCACCTCTACAGAAGAAGAGTTGTGAGACTCCCTGACCTGCCAGCTCTTCCCTCTGTGAAATGAAGAATTGAATGTAGCAGCCCATGAGGTACAGCAATGTACCAACAAGCATTAGCAAACTCCTTCCATGCTGACCTATCAGCAGAAATCACAAGAACTAACTCATCCTTTATTCCCATTACACACAGAACTACTGGCATTTTCCAGGCTGTCAGACAAATGTGTTCTTGGAATGAGGTCCATACACAAAGAATTTGGGAATTAGAGTATGTATGGAAATATAACCCTCTTCTTATTCATTTCTGTGACAGTTTCTGTGACAGACAGAAAAACTGCAGTGTTCTTCAGCTGATCTGGAGAAATGCAAGAGTAGCTCATGCAGTCATTACAGAGCAATCTGTGGGTGTTAAATTGCTAGGAAAAATAATAAGAAATTGCTAGGAAAGTGCAGAAGAGTACTTTGAAAGAGAGAAGTTTCTCATTTCAATATCTCTGCAGTAAAGGCATGGGCACAGGCCATGGGTATGAATGTGATTTCTCCATGGGAAGAGTCGGATCCAACACTCAGCTCAGGTCTTGGGAAGCAGCAAACACAGGTGCAGGAAGGCACAAGGACTGAACATCAGTCATGCCAGGGGCTACGTGCTCTTAGGAGATCTCAGCACCAGCACAGGACTGCAGCTGGGGAGGAGCAAAGAGCTGGGCTGTAAGTGGGGTAAGCAGCCACATCTTGGCTAACAGGGTCAGAGATATCACATACATCTTTTCATAGGCCTTGCACATGTGTACAGGCCTGTTCCAAAACTCACTGAAACCACTGGGACCCTCTCCACTGACACCAACAAGCCCCAGATCTGGCCCATAAGGAGCTGCAGCAAGACTGCAGCCATATGGGATTATTTCTTAGTCACATAGTAAGAGATACACCAAAAATATGTTGGCTTGTTTTAGTTAGTAAACATAACAGTCTTGGCAGGTTCAGCAAGAGACCAGATTCTAAGTGGCCTGGAAGCTCAACTCTCATCCTCAGAGGTGGCTGCTTGGTGTGAAGACCATGAAGAGGGCAGTGTGGGCAGGCCAGCATTGCTACTGCCTGTTTTCTACCTGTCCTGTGGACACACACAGAGCTCCCCACATCTGGCAGCCTGAAAGCTAAAAATTCCCTGTGTCCAAACAAACCCATGGGAAAGGACATACTGAGCTAGATAAATTACAGTTATGAAATACAAGTATTTAATTAAATCTTGTCTGGCTGTATTTTGTACCCCTCCAAAAAAAAAAAAAGTAAAAAGTCCAACTTCAAAACTAATCTGGAACTGACTGCTTATGTTATAATTTACTAGAAACTCTGTTGTCATCACTTCAGTTCATGGAAAGGAAAAATAAAAACAGCAATGGCTTTCATCAGTCCCCATTTAAAAAACAAACAAAAAAATGCTGCTTTTTAAAGAAAAAAAATTAAATACAGTAATGTAGCCAAGTCCAAGTTTGTGGCAACTGCAGGGAGGTCAGGCAGGTCAGCCAAGGTGGAGAAAGGTGGGTCAGGTTAGCAGAGGGCAGACAGGTTTCCTGGTGTCCTCCCACTGCCTGTCCTGGCAGCCCTGGAAAACCCCTCCTGAGCCTGCCTTGGGCTGGATGAACTGCTCTGGCTCCAGCTGAGACAGGGCGTCTCCTGACTCTGCCAGCAGCTGCACATCTGCATGAAGGTGCATAAAACAGAGACTGAAACAAGAGAGAAGTGTGGGCCAGTTGCAGGGTTGTGCCATGATAGAGGCTCTTTGAGACGTGATTTACCTGTGACCACTGCCCTTGCAGCAAATGCTTTTTGGGATCCTGACTGCTCCACATCCAGATTCAAGACTGAAAGATGGATAACTCCTCTACTCTCCCATCCATGCCATCTAGGAATCATAGAAATATAGAACAATTTGACTTGGAAAAGGCCTTTTAAAATTCATCTAGTCCAACCACCCTGCCATGGGCTGGGACACCTCCCACTAGACCAATTTGCTCTAAGTCCCATCTAACCTCACCTTGAATACTTTCAGGAATGAGGCATCCACAGATTCTCTCAGCAGCTTCTTCCAGTGTTTTACACCCTTACTGTAAAAAAAATTCTTCCTTTTGTCTAATCTAGATCAACCCTCCTTCAGTTTAAAACCATTACCCCATGTCCTTGTAAAAGTTTATTTACATTTCATATCTTCCTCTTAGCAGCCAGTTGTTCAGGACATACAAGAACAGCAGCCAAGGCTTGTGAATAGCAGTTACAATATATTTTAATAATAAGAAAGACGTCAAGGGCAAAACAGCACTACGGCTGTTTTACAAAGTAGTTTATAAAATCTGCACTGCCCAGCAGAGTTTCCTAAGCATCAGACTGACTGCTGAGGGGAAATAGAGGAAGGGCACCAGGGCTGGTGGCTGTACTTGTTGTGAAAGGGCAGCTCCATCCCAGGTAACTTTCTCGGAGTGTCTCGCTGGACATTTTCTGGTTTCAGCCAGTTGGTGAACTGTTAAAGGGAAACATCAGCACACACCATTCCCCCACCAACACACTGCTCAGCTTGGGCTGTGTCACATCTTCCTGTTGAAATGCCACCTTGTTTTCAGTCTTTTATGGATGGCCAAAGTTTATGCAGACTTTGCTTCCTTTCAGAAACACTGTCATGCAACAATGCATAGTCACATGTGTGTGGTCACTTGATGGGTCAATAGATTGTTTATTCAAACCAAATGGTTCACATGTAATAGGATATTCTTAGGTCCCTTGCACGCAAAAATAGCAGTACAGGTCATGCTGGTTTTACTGCTTCTTTTCTTCTCTGCAAATAGCAATGACACTGGGAAGAGCAAAATGGTCATTTTTACAGATTTCATCTGCATAGGGAGAATGTATTCCCTGTGATGGATACCTAATCCTGGATATTTTACTAACCACTTTTCCAAAGGCTACCATTGAACATGTCACAATTTGCAAAATAGCTATAGATTGTTATGGCAGTCCTGCTCCTTTCCTGTGCAAGGCTGCAGGTGTGAGGAACTAGGAGTTCAACTAGATCCTGAGATTTTGAGATGCTTTTACAATATGGGAGCTGTTTCCCAGCATTCTGACTTTTTACAAAATATGAAATTTTGGGGTCCTACACAAAAACTTCCAGTAAAGATTACTTTTGTTTAAAAAAAAAACAAACCCAACTGTATCCAATTGGAAAAAAATACCCACTCTGCAAACTCAAAACAAGATTAGGCCTCTTGTTTAAGACATAATATAGATCTGATAGCAGGAAGCATGTGATGCAAGAAGGTGGTACTCTAAGAGAAGTAAACAGATAAGAAAGAAGCACCAGGACCATCCTCTGATAATGAACAAAGATACAACAGGGTCAGTTGACTCTCACAGGGCCACTCTGGAGAGAGAAGTGCTAAACCTCAGTCTCCAAGGCCAGAGCATTAACCACAAGACAATCCTTCCACACTAAAAGAAGGATTATTTTTTACTATTGGAATCTGTTCTTTTTATCCTATTGGTGTTTTTAAGAACTGAATGTTTTGTTAACCATTAATTTTGGACGGGTTTGCCATCTGAAATCTTATAGCATTTACAGTAGTTTTTGGAGATTTCCCTTGTTGGACCATTCATACGAATAGATATATCTTATTCTTTCCTTGGCTTCTTTCTGTGTTTGTTTTGGCTGTCAGCACACTTACAAGAAGAATAAGGGAAACCTTTCCAAAAAATTAGCACACTTAGTTATGAGAGAGTTGAAAACATATCATGCCTTTGCAAAGCATGAGCAACCGAGAGAATTCCTTTGTTAATTATTTTTCCTAGGCCCAGAGGAAGCAAAATATTTGAGAGAAAAAACCCAAATCTTTTTACCACATCCAAAATACAGTGAATTTGAAACAGGAGAGGGCTGCACACACTGGTGTAAAGTACCAGCCTCGTGGGCAGCACCGAAACTCATTCAACACTTGAAAAAAGATTTTCTTTATTTGGAGGCCAAGCACAACAGCAATGAGTTTCCCCACAGACACACACATTTACTTTGCTTTCATCTGACAAACACAGGTCAGTGAATTTGCATCCAAACTATTTTTTTTAGGAGAGTCAGTCCTTCTTTTTACTTTGCTTGTGGCAAAATACATGAAAATATCCAGTGGAGGGAAGGTCTAGAAAAGACCAAAGTTCTACTTAAAGCAAAATTGATTTGTAGCCTGTATAGGCATCACATTGGATATTTCATTTATTGGTTATCTCTATGAAGAACATTGTTGGAATCTGAACTGGGATCTTATTTAGAAGATCTATTTCACTTATTTTCCATTGGATATTTGTTTTGTTAACCCAGATGTCCCACCAGAATTCTTGGGGTGCCTGACTCCATCACTTGTCTTCAAGTCACCAACACACACCAGCTGCTGCAGCTGGCTCATGGACACATCTCCTTTGTAACCCTGAAGGCTGAAGTCAAGCACTGAATGGGATCCACCCCACAAAATTTCCAGCTGCCTTCTCAGATGTTTCATTAAATATACTGGTCCAAAGCTGGGTTTTGTTGGGAACAGTCTGGGTCAATTTTGGGGACTTTGGGTTGACTTAGCCTCTTGAGATGAGGTTGCAATGAAAGAATCTGAGTCATGAGTATGCACAGAGTGATCCTCACCATGAGATGTCCCCTCACTCACAGTGCCCACTGATGTGCCACAGTGCCTTATACCTACTGCAGGAGCTGGGCCATAGAAAACTGTCTTCTTTTCTTTATCCTGACAGCTGAGCTTTAGTTTAGCAGGACAAATCAGTCACAGTTCTACACAGCCTGTAGGGAATGCTCTTGGCTCGTCTCCCTTCTGCATTCAAAAGGTTTCAGAGGCATCAAAGCTGGATAACTGCAGACAAAGGTTTAAGCTTCTTCAGGCATCTCCTCCAACACCCACTCACCTCCTTGCATAACTTGTGGCCTTGGTGTACTGTCCCTAAGGACAGAAATCTGGCCTTGAAATGAGCTTCCAGAAGCCCTCAAACAATATTGAAGGCAAAAACACCCAGTGCTTGTGGTCTAGTGTTTACCAAGGGTTTGCCCTTGTGTCCCTGATCTGTTCCCACAGTGGCTGAGCTTTCCGTGTGGTCACCTATCCAAGTTTTATACAGCTCCAAAGCTGCTTTGCTCCTTGGCACAAATAAGATGAGATAGGTTCATCCTGGGATGGAAAAGTGACAAAACTGAGCTGTTTTCAGCCAGGAAATCTCACCATCCTCCTCACATGCAAAGTGGGCCTGGAGCATCCCTTCCCCCCTTCGGGTTTGGGGTTAGCACTGCAAGCCCAACACCAGGGAGTCAGGTTAGATGGAAGCAAACTCTCCACAAGACATTAGTCATCCCTTTCTATTTTAATTTTTGATCTATGAGAAGCCAGTCATAACTTTCTGCATACTCTAACTACAAAAGTTATCACTGCACTGTTCCCACCAGAAATAGACTCCTTTACCAGTACTTTTAATTAATTTCAGGATCTTTAAATCAAGTCCATATGAATGGTATGTAGAATCTGATCCTCAAACACCCACGTGTATTAATTAACTTCTTATTTTAATAAAAAGAATCCTCATTTAAGCCACGGGAAATTGCAGTGTGGGCATGTATGTGATCCTTGCATCCACACTGCTTTTTTGGATATGTTTACCTTGTATACACACTCATCCAAAACTAAGTTAATGGTCCCCATCTGCCCCTCAGGGCTCTGCAGATGGCAGAGGCCAGTCATGAACAGTTTCTTGGAGAAAGTACTAGAAATCTCTTGAAAAGGAGGAAGGATACAAATATAACTAGGGTAAATATTATTATTCTGTGTTGCAGAAGGAGAGTAAGTGAACAAAAGCAGAAATAGCTCCCTTACAGGTTCTTTGCAGGTTATTTTCTGCAGCCAGTGGATCTTCTGCCATTTCCTTCCAAGCTACTTTGTCTCCACACTGGATTATCCCACAGAGAGAGAGATGCAAAAATGAAAATAAATATTGCAATCCACAGGAAATTCCTTCAGCAGAAAGAGTAGTGAGATGACATCTGCTCTTATCAGCACATCATTTGGCTTTAGATTGTCCAGCTTTTCAAAAAGGGAAAGGGGGGAATTTCTCACCTCTTCATGACAATTATAAAGATAAAATAAATATTTCTCTAAAAAATGAGCACACAGAAAACATTTCTTTTGCGCTCCTGAGTTGGGGTTTTTTTTTGTTTGTTTGGGGTATTTTTTGGCCACAAATATGAGTCTCCAAGGTCCCTGAAGCTCTATGTAAACCTGTTGCTAAATAGATCAAGAGACCTGTCTGCTTTGATGTGCACAGTAATGTGTAGAGAAAAAAAAATAGAAGGCAACTGGATTTGACTTCTTGACTGTGGCACCCTCATACAGAGTCCAGCCAATTTAGTCTTTGTTTCATTTTGGAAGCAGGTTCTTCACAAGCAGCATAAAGGCAGGTCCAGCTTTGAGGGAGGTCAATAGTTTACAAAATTGCAAACCATGTTTTTTCTTTAAATATATTTCATTCTTCAATTTATGAATCAAAGTCGTGGTATTTGCAATGTGGTGGTTAACCTCTATCACCCACCTTTATGATTGTGAATTCTATGCTGGACCATGAATCCATCATGTTTTATTGAGAAGGAGACAGTCCTGCATTTTAAAATGTGCAACAATGATCTTTGACTTGTCCTTTTGATTTGGGTCAGCTAGCAAAACTGGAGGAATGTTTATGATTAAGGGAACTTATAAATCAGAGAGAAAGGAGGCAAATTCGTTAGTTATTGGTTATGGCAACGCTGAACTTTTGAAGTTGTTTTTTTGGTATCTTTTTTTTTTAAGTAGTCAAAAAAGATCTATAAGGGTGTCTAAATAAAAAAGTCTCCTGAAGAGTTTCACATTGTAGATTCATTGAGATAAACTCCATATCTGAATTAGCCACATCAGCTTACATTTATCTTCAGGAGATAGCCTAGTCTTGGCTTGTTTGTTTCTGCACTTATCTCAAGCATCTCTCTCGTATTTGAGCTCTTCTACAGAACATAAACAGAAATAATAAACTACAGAGTGAGCATATAAATCTCCCCTCCCTGTGGAAAAGTCCTCAGCAACTCCTGTACTATGCAGCCTTTAAATTTTCCAACAAGTTTTGTTTGGCTAAAACAACTCTTTCAGAAAGTCATCCAGCTTTAATTTAAGACATTGAGAAATGAAAGGATCTATCAATCTTTCCGTGGTTCACTGGAATGGGTAATCAACCTCGCAGTTAGAATGTGCCTTATTTCCAGTTTGGAATTGCCTTGTTCTAGCTTCCTGCCCCAAACAGGCAGCACATTCTTCCTGAAGAAAACAATTAATTACACACTACGGTGAAACCCTCTTTCAACTTTTCTGATAAATTGAAATAAAGAACTTGAGTTCGCTGAGGGGCTCACTGCACAGCATTTCCTGCAATCATCAAATCATTTAGGTTTTGGGTTTTTGTTTGTTGGTTGGTTGGTTTGTATTGGCTATTTTTCTCTGCACCTGCTCCAGTGCTCAAGGAAGATTTTGAAAGAGCACATGCCAGAGCTGGATGAATTTCTCTCCCAGGCTGGGATGGAAATGTAGCACTCCCTAGTGCCATGTGAAGGTTGGGTTATTTTTCAGCATCACTGCCTCCTCCTATTTCCCATGCCATGTATGACTGTGAGTCCCATCCTCTACAAATATTGATATTGGGTTTCTGCTCTCACTGACATGGATTTCCCTCAGTCTGTTTCATGAATAATCCCAGCTCTCCACCTTTCCTTGGCATTTGCAAGAAAGTAGTCTCAACAAATAGCAAATAAATGGCTTTAACATAACCTGTTTCCCTCTTTTTTTAAGCATCTCTCTGGCACAACACTTTGAAAACCTTAGAGATGGGGATAGTCTCTGCTGTTCTACTGTGCTGTTTTCTGCAAACAGCATTTGCTGTTTCTGTAGCACTTAGGAGCCTCAGCCAAGCACCAGAGCTCCATCTCCTTTCTTTGGGTTGGTGAAGATTTTTGAGATGGAAATAGGGGCTGAGGAGATGAAGCCTGTAGTGTAAGCTCTTCCCTGATTCAAGGCTACTCCATTGTAGTACCAGGAAAAGGAAAAGTTAACTTGGTTGGCTGTTTCCAAAGATTTTTCATAGCAGCAGACACTTCATATGCAGCCACTCAGACTGCCAAGGTGGGATGAATCCCCCATCTCATCAACTTTGTGGTAGATGTCAACAACTGAGCTAGACCCTGCACAGGCTGTCTGTGTAGTCAGTGGACAGAGAGGCATTTTTAGGGTGTCATTCATATAGCCACTATTGAGCATTTCAGTACAATATGAATCACACCTTCTAAGAGATTCTTTAACTCTGTTGACTACGAAGAATATTTCTGGACATTAACTCAGACATAAACCCCTCCATAGTCACGCAAGATTAAGTCCACAAGCTTCAACAGCCCCTGATGAGCAAATAATTTAGAATAATTTTCTATTTACACTCAGAAATAATGTATTAATTAGGCAAATTACTTTGTTTAAACACATAAGTAGCAGAGATGTCAGTCTGATTGCTTTGTCGGTGGTAGCAGCAGGGAGAGAAAAAGGAAAAAGAAACCTTCAGACCTGTGCTCCAAAGACAGGAGTTCCCCTTTATATCTTGGACATGTCTTAGCAGAGTATCATGTTTTAGGGCTTACATAGACTCAGGTATTGGACATATGTTACAGCTTTGTAAAGGGTAATTTGATAGGGTGTCAGCCCTGTGTTATCATTCGCCTCACTGGCATGTTAAGCCTCATTCATGTAGAGCTATTGAGGAGGGAGACAAAATCAATATATCTGTACAGTGATGAAGATGCCAAGCCAGAAACTGTGAGCCACTGACATCTGCCTAACAGGGAACTATTACAGCAAAATGTGTGTGCGCAGATATTTGGAATATTCAAAGAAAATTGGACATTATGCCTAATAAAACCACAATCAGGAGCAAAAAAAGCCCTACTACTATTATCATGGTTTTTATGTTCCTCAGCTGAATACAGAAATCAGAACTGTATCCAGCTCTCACTGTCTGGAGTGAAATCTGCTGGCTCTGGTTTTACTGTAAAGTCCCTCCTCCTGCCTGGGTACACCAAGGCTGAGATCGGGGGGTGGTCAGTGGCCATGGGAAGACAGAAGTGGATTTTCCATCCAACTGCTCCCTGGCAAGGATATTTGACCCAGTGTGGGCTGGAAGTTAGACTGTACCCACCCTGTGAATGAAAGTCTGGATGATAAACAACCTGTGAAAGATCTCCTAGGGCTTTCAAGACATCTGGAAAAGCCCAGCAGCTATGGCACAGAGGTATGTCCTATTAATTGTGTCTCTGTCCCATACATGAGAATACATGCAACCATAAAATCCCTGACCAAACCCAGCTTACCCTTCCAACACTTGAATGGTGTGAGGACACTCAGGGTATGGAAACCAAGGTTCTTTTCTTGTCCTTGCCTCAGAGAGATTCCCTCAAATTCCTTCCTTTTCTGAACAGTGCCCTAATTGCCAGCTTCAAGCTAACTTGAATGGGAAGCAGCATCCTTTTATCCAGTAGGAGTTCTGCCATTATGTACAAAAATGAAAGATTTCTGTGAACATGTGGGAATGAATAAACATGACATTATAACCTAAGGGCTCTATGTGGGAGAGCAAGGCCGTGATGTTGACATTGCTCAAAAGATCATTTCTGTGTTTTGTGGAATGTAATGTGAAATACTTGAACACAACATCAAGTGAGCCCTGGAACACTCACCCCACTGGTCAGAATTGGGCTCATCCATGTTTTCCCTGGTCTCATAAATCTTTTGCTTCTTCCAATAACTCCCCAAGTGTTAAACATTCATCTCCCTCCTGAAAAAGTTACAACCTTGGTGCTATGGAGAGGATTCCAGCAGCATGAGGAGGACTCTGAAGTGAATGCCATCCTGTCACCGTGGTGTTCTGAGAGAAAAGATGAGTTTCTCCTTAGTTCTTGAAAGAAAGGACACAGAAGACCCTTTGGGGGGGATTCAAGGCTATGTCTTCCATAGGACAGATAGAATCTTCCTGGGATCCTGGACTTGGGCACAAACCCTATAGAACAGTTATGTTTAAGGTACATTCCTGACAGTGTTATTTCCTGGGGGTAATTGAGGGTCTCTGCCTGGAGAAAATGGGTTACAGGCAAGGGCTGAGATTCCTTCCCCCTGGAGTACTGGGCTTATAAAGGTGCCAATGTCCCTCTGCACCCAGGTTTGGACTTCAGAAGCAAAAGCAATTGCCCAACCCATTGGTCTGTTCTAAACAGGCTGGTAATAGGGGCCATTACTATTACCACAAATTAACTTTGCCTTTTTTCCTTGCCAAGCTGAAGGAGCCTTTTGGTACAGACAGCTCTGTCACGCTGTACAAAACATTCTTTTATCAGAAAAGAACCCAAGTGTCATTCTTTCCATTGTAAACTCCTTCCTCCCTCTAACCCATCCCTGAAAATAAGCTTCTTACTAGTAACAAAGTGCAAATTTGGTGTGGAAGGTTATTTCTTCTTTTATCATGCATGAGGAAAAAAACCCCAAACAATATGGCAAATACACCAGATAATATGGCAAATTTTCCAGGGGAGCCAATAGAAAAACCTGTTCTAGTGAGAAATTTAATAATAACAATAACAATAACAATAGTAATAATAATAATAGTAATAGACAGTTCTCTTAAATCTTTTTAA
The DNA here is from genome assembly GCA_013398275.1 of Promerops cafer. Classification (NCBI taxonomy): domain Eukaryota; kingdom Metazoa; phylum Chordata; class Aves; order Passeriformes; family Nectariniidae; genus Promerops; species Promerops cafer. Next base: position 51,668 of record VZSE01011613.1, on the reverse strand, counting down.
AGACATTGCCTAATATTAGGGTAAATGAAGCAAACTACAGTCTAGGGCTGTTTGAGGGGTACTCTTAACATTCTTTTTTCCTCAGGAAGGGGTTGATTATGACATCTTTCCAGTCTCAGTGCTAGACATGAAGAAGCTTCCCTGTGTGCCACATGTAGAAGAAAATACTTTACGCCTTTGAGACAGCTCTCAGCCTCATGCCAGAAAGCAAGTTTATCCAGTCAGGAATTAGGGAGACAAAAGGTTCATGTAAAGCCTCTTCTGGCTTGCCTCTCCTTAAAAAAACCAAACCAAACCAAAACAAAAAAACCAAACCAAACCAAAACAAAAACAAAACAGAACAAAACAAAAACAAACAAACAAACAAACAAAAGCAAGTAACCCCAGTTTTCACAGACAATTTATTTTTCACAGTCATAAACTTTGAGATACATGAGTTTTTTCAAACCAAATCAGCCTAACAAGGGCTGTATCAGCTCTGATGCTTTACTGACAAAGTCCTGTGCAATTACAAGCAAAAGTCTTGGTCCAGGTGTAGAGCACATGGAAGTTTAAATATATCTGAAACTCTTGGGAAATCAAGACTGTCCTTAAGATTGGCTGAACTGCAGCTCTTCTATTTCTCTGCAGGAGAAGCCTAAAATACCAGCCATGAGATGGTTTTTCCACCTTTAAACTCTGTTTGGAACAAAGGTGTTGTTTCACTCTTCTGTACAAAAGGGACAAGTTGCTGCAGAGAAAGAGTCCAGGACAGCTTTCAGCAGGAGGATGGCTTTTCACTGCCCACACAAAACCAAGAGCATTTCACATAGATAAAATAAGCAGAATAGTGAAAAACAGTACTCACAAAACCAGTCAACTCTTCAGCAGTTTTTAAATTTGGAACAAATGTATGCATTATTTGAGAGGAACTGAAAGAAAAGAAATGGACCAAAAGTTTTTCTCCCTTGAAATAATGAACAAGTAGTGATTTGTCAATAAATTAAGTTTCTTTTTCATCAGAGAGAAAATCCAGGAGGCAGCATTCAACCTGTTTTCTCTCAGGCACTTTCAAAGTCTGTAGAGTGTAATCCTGAAAACCAGTTGGTAGACCAGGGCAAAGTGACAGCCTTTGGGGAACCAGTTGATGTTATTGTATGCTCTATTTCATGGTTTAGAATTAAGTGCAGTTGGGGGATGGAAAAAAAATCCTGAAGCCTAAAGTGGTTTTGCAAATTCATAAGGAAGTATTTTTCTTTGAATAATAGCGTTATTATAAAGTTATGATCTTTCTCTTTTTTAAATGAACCCTTTATTTTCTTTCAAATTTCTGGTACTTGTGGCCAGAGGCTGTCTGGTGCTCTCATCTTGTGGGGAGTTGCTGGCTGGAATCAGCATCATTTCTGTAATTACCTCTTTCACTGAAATAGTTCTGAGCACTCCAGAAATGCCTTCAAGTATTTGATCATATGCATTAAAAGTTGGAGGGACAGCTAATAGCTGATGGTTGTTCCTAAATGCTGGAAAAGACTAAGCTCATGTGAAAACTTCTTTTTAAAGCTCTCAGTATGTCTCACGTTTCCAAAACCAAGTGAGCTTGCTCTCTTGCCTGTGCATAGCACAGAATGGTGCTGACCTTTACTGCTTTGTAAATACAGATGATGAACCTCAGGAAAAGTCAGGTGAGGATTGCTACTCCACTTTCCACCATAAAACATCCCCCACGGAGATTTCTCAAGCTTTTTTACGCAAGACTGAATCTCTCCAGCATTCTCCAGGGTGAAAAGATGATCCCCTCCCAGCTGTCTCAAAGTGAGGGAACCAGCCAACATCAGGGCTTCCCTCACAGACCCAGGAAGGGATGAGTAGCTCCAGAAGGAGATTCAGGACCCCCAAGATGAGTATCCAAGGCAGGTGGGTGTTTCCCCTGTTGAAACAGGGCCCTGCGTCCCATCCAACACTCATCTCTCACTCAGGTCCAAAATAAGAATTAGCTTAACTCATCTGAGGCAAAACAAGGAGTTTAGGAGGACAAATATTTAAGTTTGTGTTGGCAATGGAGTCTCAAGGAAGACAGCTAAAAATCCAAACTTTGCATTTACAAGCTGTAGTTCTCAAAGAGAGACTGGATTGAATCACCTACCACATTATTGGGGTGTTATCTATGGCAAGGGATGCATCCACAATTTTTTATTCTTAAAAACTTCTTCTTTGGCCACATTATTACAGAGAGTGGCCAAAATTCAAGATTAGTAATCTTGCTATTGGCTTCAACCGAACCAATATTTAATTTCCTTTTTCTTTTCACACTGAGCTGCATCCCAATCTGATTTCTGGCAAAAATACGTTTCAAAGGAGCTGTTTGTTCTGTGTCCCCCTGGATCACACTCACAGCTCTGCCCCACATTCCCTGAGATATGCCCAAGGACAAGGCAGGTCCTAGGCAGCACTGGAATGACCCACGTGCAGCTTGGCCAAGGGAGGACATCAGGCACATCAGCTGGATGCTGTCAAAGAAACCACAGAGACTGGATCTTATAGAATTCTTTAGGTTGGAAAAGACCTCTGACATCACCAAGTCCAACTGCCCCTAGGAGACACAAATTCTGGTTTCTCTTTCCTTCCTGCATGCTGATTTTGATGAAGTCTGTACAAGAATAATTATGTTTGATACTCCCATCCCTCCATCAGATTTGGTGGAAATAAGTTTAAGAGTTACTGAAAAGGCTAAACCAACAAACAGGTACCAGCAGACACAATTCACACCTCCCTACAAAACCACACTAAATAGACATATTTGTCATTTACTGAACACCAGAAAAGAGCTGAGCCCTGCAAAACAGAGAGAAGAAACCACAGCAACCACCACAGAGCTTCACACTTCTTTCTGGACTGCTCAGAGCAGCCACTTCCAGGGATGATTCAGGGGCTCAGGTCAGACCAGCACAGAGAGCAGCAGCAGAGGCAGGAGGATCATGTGGTAAAAATGAAAAAAACAAAGATTCAAAGTTCTTCAGCTTGGTCATTGGACCAACAGGAATTTTACAATAGGAAAACCTAGCTTTTTTTTTTCTCATTAATAGATACAAATGGTAGAAGTGCTTAATATTAACAATAACATTAATTCTTTGCTGAAATGGTGACCCTGTAAGCTTGGATTGTGGACACTGTTGGGAGGAGCAGAGGGACACTTCTGTTTTGTCCTAAGTAAATTTGCCCATCATTAGTAATAGATGCAGAAGAGCTGACAAGTATCCTGGATATTTTGTCCTATTTTTTCAGACATGATGCTTGAAATAAACCCTGTTTTAATTGGGGGCTTATTCTTCTCTAGGGAAAGCAAATTCAGTTTGCCTGGGTATTCCCTGAAGTAGTACCAAATGTAGGGCTATTTTCCATCTCTGGTTATTAGTCAGCCAGGAAAAGGCAGCAGAAAAGAGTCCTCTTCTGGCCACCTCCCAGCTCTACATAGCACATCAAATGGGTGTTCACAAGAAAAAATGTATTTCTTAATTACAGGCTTATTGCGGTCAAAACCAAGAAATAAATATTTTGACAGTTTTAACCTGTGATTGTTCATCCCTTCGGTCCTTGTCTCAAGCAAAGACCACCCTCTCATGAATCTTGAAAACTCTTGCTTTCCCTGGTGTTAGGGAACACTGAGACATTCCTGTCTTGGAATTTTTTGTATCTCAATTGTCTGAGCTGTTGATCAATCCTGTTCCTCTGCTGCTCTTGCTCCTTTATGAGCTCTTGTCCTCAGAAGTCAAAATCATGAAGCTTAATTCAAGTTCTCCAGAGTCTAAAGTGGTGATACACCAATTAACCAAGCAGCATTAATTGGGAGATGGTGCTAAGGCACTCAAAGGAGAATTGGGGAAGTACGTGGCATGCATCAAGACTGCTTTCATTCTTTGAGTTTCTGTTAGCTAGAATAAAAAAAAAAAACAACAAAGCAAAATAATCAGTGAAGGGTATTTGAAGTTTAATGGAAAAGGCACATTTCTCTTTTTACTTGTCAGGCTTAGTTGCTTTTTAAAAAATAAAAATAATAATATACATTTAATATTTTGCATGATATTACAGAAATTCCACAGGAGTGTGCTTTGCTTCTCCTATAATCTGGTTATCACTACACCTTTAAACAAGAAACAATTAGGACTAGATTGCCCTGAAGCTGGATCACAAATGATTTTCTAACACCTTACAAGAAAAAACCCCAATATTTTTGAAGGAGACATCTATAAATGCCATTTGAAATTCCATTGTCCATCAGTGAAATTGAGGTAAGCACTTTGAATCCATCTACTCAAAAAACATGTCTTTGAGTCATGTCTAGGAGGAAAAAGTAAATGTAACTCAAGACCTTGACTTTCTAGAGAAGAATCTACTTTGATCCTCCCCAAAAAATCTTTTGCAGAGATTTTTCTGCATGAAAAAATAATCTTTATTTCCTTATCTTGGCTTGCCATGCTTTGTGTGTTGGAGCAAGACATTCTTCTCCCATGAAGAAGCTCCAGCACTGTCTCAGCTGGACTGGAGAGCCTGAGCACATGGCTCAGCTCTAGAGGAATTAAACCAGGATGAATCCCTGCTTAACTTTCAGAGACTCCAGCTTCAAACGCCTCAATGCAGGGCTTGTGCAAACTAGCCAGAAACTTGCCTTCTGCTTCTGACCTAAATGCTGAAGAAAATCACAAAAGCACAAAAAAATCACTTGACTCCTGAGATGGCCAAAATGATGGTATTTTTGCAAAATCAGCTTGTGCCATTATTGTCCTGACCTTTTCATCTAGATATATAAGGTTTTCACTACATCAATCCCAACTTCTGCAACCTTGATGGTAATTCATATGAAGGCTATTTTGGGAACCCTGAAAATCTCATATAGGACATGAGGGATTCCATTCTATAGACTGGATTTCCCTTCATTGAAAGGGATCTCTCCCATTAAAAAAGGATGCACTGCTTAAGGAGCATCTAGAAAACCAGTCCCTCAACACCAGTTGTTGGAGGCAGCAGCTGAGAATTGTGAGCAGCAACATAAAGGGCATGAACCAATGTTGAAGCAACCCTCTGACATCCAAATTAGAGGCAATGGTGAGGACACAGCAAATTGCTAATTATGAGATGGTTTTGTTTAAATGCCCTGATAGCCCAAGGGGCTAATGCACTGGCTGCCTCTGGCAGGGCAGGGATAGCTTCTCCCTGGCTGGGAGATCACAGTGCTCTGAAATGCCCTTCCTTCCTACAGAGATGAAAGGCAGCCTGGATGAACAGCTAATTTATCAGGCATGCAGTGCTCAAATATAGCCCATTTATCTCCTTCTAAGTGTTTTGCTTCTCCCACCACTCAGCTCAGTGAGATAATGTCAGTGGTCAGAGGGATGCTGTGGTAGGTGCAAGAAAGCATTCAATTATCCATTGTGAATGATTCCTAAGTACACCCCATTTCTGTCCACAGTTTGAAGTGGCATTTTTCTAAAATATAATGGAAATCAATAGGATTTATGCACTTACAGCATCTCAGTGTTCAGGAAAACCCACAGGATGTGTCTGATTTTCCCTTCCTGCAGTAATCCTTCACCTCCCACCTTGATGCCAGTGGGCCTCCTGCTGGGGCACACGGGGGCAGGGGGAGGATCCAGGGCTACACCAGGGGTGTATGTGCAGAAAAGGGGAGGTGGGTCAGCACATCAGGCTGCAGCACATCACTACCAAGTTTCTTTGGCCTCCTGGGTGGTGTGCATTGGCAGAGCTGAAAGTCTATACTTTTGGCTTATTGCTAAAGTTGCAACTAAAGTGGGTTTAATTTCACGTTTGCTGCTAGGAATGTGCAACTGGCTACTCTGCACTCCAGTGATGAGTGTGCTTAATTGTCCATGTGTCCATTAAGGGGGACATGCATTCCCAGTCTCACACAGCTGCCTTTGCACATCATTTTATATAAAGCCTACACACATCTGTAGCCACCTCTATCAAAAAAAAATCTGTGTTTCTAATCAAACACGAGTAAGAAAAAAACAAAAATTCAGTGCTCACACAGAGAACTGAAAAGAAAACTGGTCGTGAACAGATAACACCTCGCTCTATGCATGATGGACATCAGGAATAAAAAGCTGTCTACAGCCTTTCCCTTTCTAGCAACACTCCATGCACTGGAGCACAGTCAGAGGTTTAGCCAATGTTAAGCAGGATGCAAACATTCCTTCATTGAAGTTTCATACCTATATAGACCTCCATGACCGCCATATCTTTAGTACAGTGTGACATTTCAGACTCTGATCAGGTTGTCTCTCACTGCAACCACTAGATACTTTGCTGTCTAATCAATTTTTGTTGTGCTGGTTGTGACAATTACCTATGCCAAAGTGGGGTGTCTTGTCCTTCCTGATTTGCTCCCTTCCTCTTTCAACCCCCTTACTTTTTTTTAGAGTAACTGTGTCTAATTTTTAAAATAATTTTAAATTCCAACACTGTCCTCCATAGAAAATACTAAAATTTTATTCCAAGCCTAGCTAATCTTGGTGTTCTATCACCATTTAAAATATCTCTTTCTATTCTGTTGCCTCAGGAGGCCACTTAGTGCATCCTCCAATTTGAGGGCAAGCCATTTTTATTACTTGTTTTCTGAGTAAATACTTCCAATCCATGTTTACCCAGTGATGGATATTTTCATCTAGCCTCTCCTCCTCTGGGTTCCCAGTGAGAATGGTGTATTCTGGCATATGCCAGACACACTGCTCTCCCTCACCCAAAACCCCTCTTGTCTTCTGATCACAGGGAATAACTACTTTAACTTGAACAGCCATTGAACATAAGCAGCTGCTATTGTTCATTTTCAATAGAATGACTACACCTGAGCGTGAACATTAAAGTCACCGTGAAAATAACACAGGGAACTTCCAGTCAAAAAGATTTTGACAGAAATGTGAAGAGGAAAACAAAAAAAGCCACTCCCCAAACCAGAATATATCTCATCAGGCAAGTCAGAGAAGGCAGACTGACTAAATTAACCCAGACAAAAGAGGCAAGTGGTTGTCCCTCTCATTACCAGGTCCCGGCACCACCGTGTTTGCATGCATCCCAAATTCTTGACTCACTGCAGGCAAGATATCCTCCTGCATCTGGTCTCCATTAGAGAGTAGGCGTCAGGAGGAGGTGAGGTCTGCTATGGCTTCTTATTTGGAGCGCTTGTTGCTTGGTAGTACAAACAGTGGGCTATTAAAAAAGCCAAATGCTGAAATTTCCACAACGCTCGTAACACAAGCTCCAGTTTGCTTCAGTTTGGTCACAGCGGTTTACACACAGAGCCGCACACATTTAAATATAATATTTATTAAACTTACTGAAGTTTGTTCTGAGGTATGACTGCAACCCAGTTTATTCTGGCTGGGCCTGGGAGCCTGTGTCGGGGTTGGAAGTGCGATGTCCTGCCATGTGCACCCGCAGAGCTGGAGCAATCTGCTTCGAATTAGCAGCCCAGCTTATTTTATTGTGCTTGGCCTGGCCCTGCTACCCAGTGACCCTGAGCGAGATTGCTCTTAAAAGAGATAATATGACTCGATAAAACATAAGAACCTTTAGAAAAAGGGAAGAAGTATCAGCCCTCTGGGCCTAATCACAGCCCACGGTGTGTTTCCTTCGTTTCTTGGATGCCTGTCATACGTGGGCTGCAGGAGCAGCACTGTGCACCTGTATTTTGGCTGGCAATAAGCTCTTCTTCCCACACAGCAGTGATCTGCCGGCAGTGCAGGCATGGCATCCATCACCCAGTCAAGGTGCACTCTTCCAAATTCGTGTGAAATGCCTCTCTCAGCCTCTCCAGGGCTCCAAAAGCAAAGCCAGGCTTTCTGTGGGATGCGAACTGAGCCAAAGTTGGAGCTAAAAGCTTGTAACCATTTTCCATAGGGAATCTGGACATAGTGCCCAGCTGGAAAAAGGCCCTTTTGTGTAGATTTGCTGAGTAAAGAGATTGCCTTGGGATGTTCTAAGCACACGTAATTATGATTATTGTTTTATGATGCAAAAGGCTACATATCCCATGCTAGAAATCCACAAACAATTGTTAACTTGTAATTGGAATTATGCAGCATATAAAGCATTTCCCACAAACAACATTCATTGGCCTTATTTCCATCAGCTACCCGATCATCCCTCTCGTTTGTTTTTTTTTTCATAGAAAAAAATCAGTCAAAATCAGGAAAAAAACCAATCAAAAGTCAGGAAAGATACTCAGGATAAATAGCTATTAACAGGGAAGTCTGCATGTCATTTCTGATCGTGCAAGTTCTCAGAACAGTGAAGATAAAGGCTGAAGAAGAGAAGAATGGAGAAAAAACTATTTGCTTCCAAACTTAAAGGAGAAGTGGCTTTCCTGCCCTTTTAAATTACCACAAACCCACTTAGAACTTTGTCAGTAAAATGTAACAATTGAGAACAGGTTGAGCTAAGCCCTAGATACATCCATCATCTCTTAGTTAACTCCAGGTATTTCACATTATTGATTGTGATTATTTGGGGGCAGCAGCTCATTCATAAGAAGTTCTATATTTCAGAGCCTCCTAATGCTGTTCTTACATAGATCATCTCTTAACCCATCAGCACAGGATACTAGGGATCTCATTTAATAAATTTCTGAAACACTTTTATTTAAGTTTTATTTTAACCTGACTATAATTTGATCAAATTCTCTTTAGCTTCTTTCAGAAAATGGAGTTGTGAAATATTTTCATTTTATTAAAAAAGAAGTTCCTGCTGATACAGAAAGTTTCCATTTTGGTTTTGATTTCTTTATTTCTCGGTGTTTTACCCCTTTCCTCCTCACCATATAAAAATGGAAGCATTTATCTTACATTCAGTAAGACTCCAAACAAAGCATTTCATATGGTTTTCAATCCATATGAAATCATATTTCTCTTTACATTTTGCAACTAAATCAGAAGGGTCTCAAGAAAATTCCCAAACATTTTCATTCTTTTCTCCATGTCTTTCACTCACATTTTGGTGGTGTTGGTGGGAAAATATGTCCTGCTCCTTATTCTAGTGGTGGAATCCAATCAAGGACCAAAAAGAAAAACAACTTAGAAAATGCCATTTCTGCTTAAAAGATGACTTCACTTCTAGTTTTAAGTTAAAGAGAAACATTTATCTGGACATTTAAATTTACTGAGGTCCACAAAGATGGTTTCTCCTCCCCAGATTAGAAATGGCACATGACTGGATGTCTTTCCCCTCCCTCCATCTCTTGTCTACCTGCTGCTCCTCCAAACACAGTCCAGCAAAGTGGATCCAGTCCCATCAGCCCCAGTACCCCTGGGACAGGGGTGTCTCATAGGCCAGGTCTCACCAGAGGGATCCTGAAAGGAAAATTCAGATGACACACACGATTCTGGGCAGCAACACTGAGACAGTGGGGGCCTGACAGGTCTGTGGCACTTGTAGCCACAGCCAGGAGAGAGGATTTCACAGCAATCTGCCACAGCAATGCTGGTGCCTCCAAGGGACAGATGTCTGCTCCCATGGGGTCTCTTGGATGATGTGTATGTCTTCTTCTTGTGCTTCTCTAGCATGTTATGTGAGAGGAAGGGCTGGCTCGAGCTAGAAAGGGCAGTCTTGGCTCTCCCCGTATGAAGGTTACCCAGAGAGCTGGGATGTGCTGCCCTTCCACAATCACTGCTGATTGCCAGCACCTGTCAGCTGGAGATAGCTGACATGCTCTGCCAGGAGAGGTTGCTTCAGCCGCTCAAAACCAGGCTCTCCTGCTCCCGTTAAAGCATGCAATTTTCTTGCCAGGGGTTTTGAATTTGCCGTAGGCTCACAGGCAGAGCTGCCTCTGTTTGCTCAGCCTTGCTGTCTCCTTGCCTTCCCAGTCAAGGGAAGTCCCAGCTGAGGGATGTGGGGTAGGACACATATGGGAGAGCTCCTAAATCCAAGGAAGAGCAAGTGACAACCTTTGCTGCACACATCCTTTCGCAGTCCTGGGGTGGAGGAAGTGAGCCCAGTTCTCTGGAAGGAATGGAGGTCCAAGCCCTGCTTCACCACTGTGACCTCTTGTGCTGTTTTAAGGCCAAATCCTCAGAAATGCCCCAGTTCCCATTGCCTTTATGTATTAAGGCCTCATTTCCTCCAGCTCTCTGCCGGGGTTTTCCTTCCAATTTCGCACCAGAAGAGCTGTATTTCCCTGTTTTGCCCCATTGTGATGCTAACAGGCTGGCGGGGAGAGCAGGGGGCTGTGCCAGCCAGGGGAGGACGGCCAGCACCGCCCCGGGGAAGGCAGAGCAGAGCGGGCAGGATTTGGTGTGTCAGCACAGCCACGCAGAGATGCTTCTGCCAGCAGCAGCACAGGCTCAAGGAAAACTGCTCTTCCCAAAAAAAAACCCAGGCATTGCAATGTCCCAGAGTGTCTGGGGAAGGAAGGGGTGAGAGGGGTCTCTCCTGTCCTTGTGTTCTTCAAGTACCAGTTTAAGCTCCATTGCATTCACCAGGAAGTTGTGGAAAAATGGGTTTTCCTGGACTGTGGACAAAAAGTCCTCAAAATAATGGGAGCCCTGGAGAGTGGACAGAGGCTGGGGCACCCTGGGATGGAGATGACTCAGTCACTAAGGGCTTTTTGATTATGAACAAAGCACCCAAGACCAAGTAGTTCCAGGTCCACAAGATTCAAAACCCCTCAGAGAAGATTCCAGGTGACAAACCATCAGTGTTTGCAGCACATTGGCTTCCCAGCTCTGCACACCCCAGCTCTGCAGCCCAGCCGCTCCCAGGCTGAGGGGCTGCATGAAATCCTCCCCGAGAAGATAACTCTCTCTGGAATGAAGGCCTTTTTCTGTTCTTTTCTTTTTTAATCACATGGAAAATATTCCCAGCTCACCACTGCCTCAGAGCTGTGGCGACCTTGCCTGAGGCCACCTCTCAAGCCAGTGGGGTGACATGGGCTGCAAGGCTGGGAAGACCGTGCTGCCAAGCCTCCTTTGGAAGCAGCCCTTGTCGGTTTTCCCTTTCAAGCTCTTTTGTTGAAAATCCTTAAGGCACTGAGAAAAAGGCCCTTTCTCAAAACAGTTTCTCCAAACAGCCTGGGAGAGCCGGGAGCTCAGCCCATGGGTGCCAGCAGGCTGCTGGAGGGGGCCACCACTGCCCATGGAAGGTCCAGGGGCAAGGACCAGCCATGAGCAGAGGATGGGCAGGGGTGGGTGATGTCTCAGCCCTTACATAAAGGATTTATTTTTCCTCCTGCCCCAGACCGAGAGGATGTCCCCTTGTCACGTCAAAATTAACAGCAAGACTTGATAGGTTAGGACCCACAGAAAACGTCCCCTGTATTTAACACCTTCCCTGCCTCATTACTGTAGGTGTTCACACTGATACCCATGGAAGCCCAATGCTTGACACATGGTTAACAGAGCAATTGAATGAGGAGGGGGAGAACCCACTCTCCCCAGCTGCAAAATGATCTGGTGTTCAAGGTTTATCTCTTCTGCTACCTTTCTTCTTAATGTTAAAACCTAACTTTTCATTTCTTAGGCCCAACCAGTATTTAAATGACTAGTTTTGTTATAGTAACTGAAAGTGCCATGATGTCTCCCTGCTTCAGGTTCCAGATTGCAACACCTGCTGGGACAAGGCTCTCCCAATCCTGTGAGATCAAATGCTGCAGGATGCTCAGGCTGAGCTCCTTAAACCACCCCAGCTCCATCTATAACCTCTGAGCTTGAATTTAAGCCATCCATAGCCTTGCAAATTAGAGAGCAAACAGCCTCCATCTGCCCACTTCAAAAGGCTCAGGTGGCAAGAAAATGCATTCCGGCCTCTGAGCTGTTTTATGAAGAGCGTACACTTAGCACAGAATCATAAAGTGGTTTATAGTCAAATTAATGAATGTGTCATAACTTTGGGAAAGCTGCAGACACCACTCAGATGGAGAAGTAAGCAATACATGGATTGCTTTAAGTTACACATTGATTAGAAATAATGCAGGAGATACATTTGCGTTTACAAGAAGTAAAGGAAATGAGTAAAGCAAAACATGGCTCCACGTGGATAAATGACAGCACAGCCTAATGCCAGCACAAAAGGCAGTGAAGCACATCCTTTTCTGTGCTGTATGCACATGGAGGGCACTCTCACCAACATTTATTTTTGTTTAGGTAGTTAATGAAGGGTAGGGAAAAATCAACAGCAATAAATGAGTTGTTGCAACCTGCCCTTTCTGCTCCAGCGATTTCCTGTTTTTGTAAACAGGAAGCAACGCACGTCTTGGCGAGGCCTCGATGTGATAACGCCGCAGAGGGATCAGACAGTCAACTATGAAACCACGACGGCGTCTGCTGAGGAAAACCCACAAGCTGTCAAGAAAGCTGCGGGATGTTTTGCGACACAATCTATCAACTATCCAAGGTGAATGCCTTTATTTATAGATGGATTTCTTTTCCTGTTGTAATTCCATGCCTTCTCAGTCTTACAGTAAGCCACCTGGCCAGTGTGAATATGCACGGTAATTTCAAGGTAATATATTATTCTGTATAATAAAAACAAGTTGTCTGGTTGTTTTTAGTGAAGTTGTCTGAGCCTGTTCCCTTGGGCTTCCCACCTCCCAGGGAGAGCTTGCAATCTGCTCTGTTTCATCATCACTTTTGTGTCATTTCCTACCGAGATGAGTGGCACCAAGACAATTTCCAGACGTGGTTATTTGTTCTCCTTGACCTGAGTCACTGCTGTTTTCTAAGTCATTTGCAGTGTCAGTCCTAAGATTTGACACTTGGTCTTCTCCAGTTGGGGATTATAATGTTGTATCTTTCATTCAAGCTCCTTATTAATTTTCTGGAGGCAGTTACAATGGAGCTGTTCCAAAAATTTGTTCCTCACCAACACTTAATTCTGCAAATCAGGCCAATTTCACTAATATCACATAACTTGATAATTCAGTTTATACCACGTAAAAAAACTTTTCCCTGGACCACCAACCCTAATTCTATACAGAGTGTTTAACAATGACTACTTGTAGGTTTGGTTTTTCACCCATACCTAAGGAAGCTTTAACCCATTCTGTTCCCAGCTGTGCCTATAACCTGCAGAGATAGACTGAGAACAGCTTACAATTCCAAATATTTCCCTCCTTTGAATTCTGTCCATCGTTTCCTTGTTGGTTCCCCTCTCAAAGTAAACAGTTCCATGAAAATTTAAGCAATCTTGAATGAGGTCTTTGCAGTGACCTTATGCCTTAGAAGCAGATGAACCCAGAGCTCATTGGGCAATAATTTCCTATTGTTCATATAAAATCTCAGCCTGAAAATGGGATGTGTGTCCCTAAAGCCAGTGTCTACTGTGGTTGAGCAATGTGTTGTCAGGCCCCTCTTTCAGCAGCTGTCATCTGTAAGCTCCAGCATAAACTTAGATGACCTGAACAGTTCAGCTCTTCTGGGTTACCAGAAGGAGTCCCACAGCCTAAATAAGGCACCACAAAAATGTCTGAAAGTTGAGTCTAGAGAGGTTTTGAAGTCCTGTGCTGCCTGGAAAGCTGTTGATCCATCCTTGCTCTCTTTGGAAGTTTGCATTTCCATGTGCCTGGTAACATTGCACTCCAGCTGAGGCCTCTAAAATTCTGGATACAAGCCCTTCAAACAACAGATAAGGTGCTCCTCTTGTATCACTACTGGCCCATTGATGACTCTGTAGGGCTGTACCTCATGGAATAACTACTCCTTTACTCCATCCTTTGCAGAGGGAACTTTCGGGTGGAGAAGAGTAGGACCCAGCCCCTGAAGGCACAGTGTCCTGAATCAGATCATGATGTTGAGTCGGTCATTAAAAACATTTTTCCCAAAGGCAAAACAATGCTCTGAAAAGAGCGTCAGGAGAGCAGTGGTCTTTCTACCACCTTCATCTCTCATTTTCATCCAGAGATATTGCCCCACTTCATCAAGGCCACAGTAGAGGAGCAGAGAAAAATGGGGAAACCTGTTGCTGCCAGCACGAAAATTCCAGCCAGCGCCTTTTTTGTCACCACTTCCTCCCTAATCCCCGCATTTCTCCTCCCCTCTGCTCTTGAGGAGGCAGCCTCGTGTTTGCAGATGCCAAGGAGCCTCAGAGCAATAACAAGCACATCCCTTTGTGCCGGCAGCCTCTGGAGGCAGCCTGCATCCCTTGGCAGGGCAGGGCTGGCCCGCGGCGGGCGGCGAGCCCAGGGCAAACATCTCGGCGCTGCAGCACGTCGAGCTGGGAGGCGTTTGGCTTCCAGTCAGGAGACGAGGCTTCCCAGCACTGCCTGGACAAACACACCTGCCCAGCCAGGTGTGCTCCCTCACCAACGCTTCCGCTGGACGCGCCCGGCAGCTCCGGCTGGAGTGACAGCCCTGCCCCAGCCCCGGCGGGGCTGCACGGAGCTGATAAGCATCTCCAGGCGTTCCACCAAAGTGTCAGGAAAAAGCCCAAGTGAGTCAGCAGAAAGGTACGATTCCACACAGGGCCTCTGGACACAATTTGTTGGACTCTCACCCACCGAGTAGGAGTGTTTTCTTATTGTTTCTAATGAGTTTTGGATCAAGGTTTTATCCCAAGGAAAAGAAAATAAATAATGTCGATTATAAAACGCTCTCCTCCACAGCTTCATTTTTTAACATGATTTAAAAGCGCCCAAGGGAAAACATTTAATCCCAAACCCGTTTTGGATTTGTGTTTTAGGAACCTGCAGGAAAGTTATGTGATGCAGCATGTATTGAGCTCCTAGCAATTCAAAGGCAGACTTTCAAAGGTGGAGTGAGGCTGGGCACATTAATTCCTTTAGCCAGAGCAGAAGAAATACTTGCATATTCTGTGTACCTCTACATGGAGTCAACAGGATGTAAGAGAATGTAAAGCCTTTTTTCCATAATATGCATGAGAATACATACACAGCACAGATTTATCAATGGCAATTACTTATTTCTCTGGAAGTTAACTCAGAGAAATTTCAACACAGCAGTATCAAGGATGGGGATATTGAAAATCATCATGATTCCCATGAAGCTGTCATGTAATTGCAATTTCAGTCCACCCAAACTGATTGAGATAAATGAATTTTAAATGTAACCATATGGTTTAACAGTACAGCCTAAACAAATGACTCGGTGTGCTCCCAAAACATCAAGGTCTGCAGCCTGTTGGGTGCTGCAAAGTTTTACGATGTAAAGAAAATTGAAAACAAAAGCCCACTGGAGATCAAAGATGACCCCGAGGCTGATGGACTGTTGCATCCATAGGAAACAGGACTCCAGAGGAGCCAGAGGGGTCATCTGGTCCATCTGCCTTCTCCAGGACAGGGCCTGACTCCCCTGCACTGTCCTGCAAAGGCTGCAGAGAAGAAACCCCTTGAAACACTTTGCAAGTGTTCCGTCACAAAGAGCTCTCTTTTCCTCAGTAAGTTTGCTTCAAGGGAACACAACGCTCCCTGCCCAAAATTCCTGGCTGCATGCACAAAAATGAATCTTTGTGAGGGGAGGATGCTGCCACACTCTCACTGCTCATCCAGCCCATCTGCATCAGGGGTGCAATCAGTTCTGCCTCCAGCAACGTAGGAGACAGAAGGGAACCCCAGCAGTGACCCCAGGGCGGGGAAGGAAGGATCAAGCGAGGTAAGCAGATGAGATGACCAATACTAAAAGACACTGAGATGTTATTGTAGTGGTAGAGTTACTTAGGAATGCACAGTGACACAGGGAAAGCAATTGAAATGAGGAGACACTAAATTTTTTATGGGCCCAAATTAAAGCCCAGTGCTGTGGATGAGGAATTCTCCTGCTGCTCTCAGCTGGTTTGGGTGAAGTATCCCAGTCTTAGACTAACATGGGGAAGTTCAGCTGCACAAGACTGAGATCAGTATGGTAAAAAATTGTTGGTTACAGTGTGCCACATCTTTCCCATGCTGAACTTCAGTGGTTCTGGTCTCCCTAACACTCCGTGGAGTACAAGCTAAAAAACATTTGTATATTAGCATAATTTTAGCAACAGGCTTCATGTGATGATCTTTGGCAGAAGCAGAGCAAATGAAAACCTCACTGAAACCAGGGACAAAGACCCTATTGACTTCCCCATCATCTGCCTGAGACCATGATTCATCCCCAGCTATGGGATTCCACAGCACCTCCTGGACTAATGCAGTTAATCCCCTCTTATAATTTTTATTATTTCTGATGTTTTTCTTCCACACTGACACGTGCTATATTGACAAAGGAAAAGAGCTAAAGAGTGTATATTTTTAAATGCCCTATAGGGACAGGCTGTATTTTTTATGTGGAGTTTATGTGGTTTGGATCAAAAATCAATGAGGCAAGTGGTTTTGAAATCAGAAAAATTACTATGTTGCCTTAAAAATTGTATCTTTCCCATCTTTAAAAATGTGCTTGTTTCTCTTCATTGTTTCCCAGTTTTTCCCTTCTGAGGGTATAAGAAAAATTGACGTGAGATTTCTGGCCAATATAAAGATATACTGTCCCAGAAAGACACTATTTTCTTTGTTTTTTAACTTGGTCTATATTTACCTCTTTGGTCAATAGGGGTGAGCACTGAACTCAACCACAAGTCAGTACAGGTTTATGCTGGCAACTCACTGTAACATGCTTTGAATTAAGTAACTGAAGGTTTTATTTTATTTCCTGCAATGCAAATTCGGGGCAAGGTATGGTTAAATCACAACAATGGAGTTAGAGTCTGGAACCACTTCAAAAACAAATCAAAATACTTAATGTCAGGAACAACCTCAAATTCCTTCACTACCTGCTGACATTTTTGCAAACAGAGATACTATTTTAGGAGGGTGTAATCATAATTCAGCCCAGTAAAGGAAGATATTCTCCATTTCTTAGCATCAGTTACTAACACGCACATAATTGCAGGGTAAGGACACTGTCAGGTTCAAAGGTGCCCCTTTCCTCTGCAGAGAGGTGGGGCAGAACTGCAGGTAGGGACCTGACTGCATTGTGGTTGGCATTTTGAAATCAACACTGGGAGAAGACAGCCCATCACAGGAGGAGGAGAGCAGTTTACACTGAATGAGGCAGCTGGCATTTGAACAAAAGACCTTACTTTGTGTGGCTGGTGGGAAGAGCATTGGTGTGAAGTGGATGTGTGGTGACTCCAAAAGCTGTGACACAGCTGCCTGCACAGGCCCACCTAGACCCCCTAAGTCCTCCTGTGGTCCAGTGTGATCATCACTGCAGTGCAATCCATGGTTTGTGTTTCACGGATCTTACGGCATAATCTGGATCACAAGGAGCTCTCAGGATGTTTACCATCAGGTGCTCCATGTTAGTGAATCGAGTAAGAGCAGATTTAGATTGGATATTTGGAATAAATTCTTTCCTGTGAGGCATTGGCACAGGCTGCCCAGAGAACCTGTGGATGTCCCATCCCTGGAAGTGTCCATGGCCAGGTTGGATGGGGCTCTGAGCAACCTGGTTTAGTGAAAGATGTCCCTGCCCATGGCAGGGGAGCTGGAACTAGATGTTATTTAAGGTCCTTTCCAACCCAAATCGTTCTAGAATTCTATGATTCTGTGATTTTTTTTTTTTTTTTTATATCAGCTTTTTTGGCTTATGCCTTTGGGCAATTTTTAGTTATTTTTTTCCAATGAAGGCTGAGATTTGCATGTAATTGTTTACCTGCCATTCCTCAAGTTTTAAAGGAAACACTGAATGTTGCATGATTCATAAGAAAGGCATCAGAGCTGGCAAACTGCTTTCAGACTCATGAATCACCCTATCAAATACTGGGATTTATCAGCAAGATCAGGGCACAACAAGCAGTGACAAACCATGACAAGCAGGAGTTTGGTGTGAAAACAGCTCACAACACAAATTCCAAGCAGAAGAGAAATTATATGATGCAAACACCCTGTTTGTGGTTGTAAATACGTGGTAATCACTTCCATTAGCACTGTTACAGATTCCAGCCCCAGGAGGACAAAGCACTTGGTAGCTCCATTCATTTCTCCCAAAAAACTTCAGCCTGCCCCTGCCAAACAACCCTTGGCTGTACACAGCTCCTGAACAGATACAATCAGAACAGGCCCTTATTGTATCCCAGGGCTGAAAGGCCAGCTCCTGCTCCAGAGATGAAAAGCAATTAATCTTGAATGTCTGTTGTACAGTAACTCTCTCCCTTCCCACCTCCTGGCTCTGATAAGTGGCTTTGTGTGGAGCAGACAGGAGCACCTTTCACACAGCCCATCAGACCCAGAGCCCCTCCTGGCAGCCCTTGGACCAGGAAAAAGACTGGTTTGGCATTCACTCTGCTGGGCGTTTCCCTGCCCTGCACAGTGGAAAGAGCAGGGGCACGATGGCCAGGGGCTGGTGGCAGCTGCTGGGGCTGGCCAGGACTTCTGCCACTGCCACAGCGTGGCCAGCAAGGCACGTCACTCCTTGCAGAGGAAGGCTCCCGGCTCCTTTTCAAGCCCCTGAGATTGCTAATGGCAATTCAGACACTGAAGTGGTCGCTGATGCCACCAGTCAGTGCTCAGATGAGCAGGTTTCCCTCTGTGGCTGTGTGGGTGCATTTATATTTTAGTATAAAATATACTGAGCTGTGCGTGTTTTCACGTGAGGACAAAAATTGCCCATGGGTACACAGATACTGAGGGAAGTATCTTGCAGTCTCCGGTCTGTAATTTCTAAATTTCTCTCCAAAAGCAGATGGGTCCTCTGGGATCCTCATCATCATCATCATCATCATCATCATCATCATCATCATCATCATCATCATCATCATCATCTGTCTTCTATACTGTGAATGCTGCTGCATGGTTTGGCCAGAGCAATCACCATCAGCCCAGACCTAACCCACTCTTTAACACTGCTCCAGGACCAAAAAGTGAATTTCTTTCCTCATATCTCTCTGCATCCACATTACCTTTGTCCAGATCTCAGGTGTTTGGCTTCAGAGGGACAGATCCATCCCAAGGTGTGGCCTCTGGGTATCCAGCAATAGCCTTTCATAAAGCATGAGAGGGAATCACATTAAAAGCATACTTTTTGAGTCTTTTGACCTTCATCTAAGACTTGGACCCAGGAAGAAAGGAGGGCTGGAACTGGCCTCGGTGTGCCTCACACATGAGAAAAAGAACCACAGTTAGAGCTAGAGATTTCATGGCTCAGATTTTCCACAAATATTTTTCATTTCTGAATTCTCTGCCTTTTATCCCAGAGGTCTAATGTGAGTTACCAAATCTACATTCCCACAGTCTACATTTAAGTAGTATTACAAGTGCCCAGAATAAAAATCCAGTCATGAGAACAGAGGACAGTAAAATTAACCAGGGCAAAAGCCCTTAACCCACCAAACAGACTGTATCTAAAATATTTAAAAGATAATAAATAATGTATATCCTTGCTAGGTGATTTCTCTTTGGCCAATGGAAAGGATGTAAGCAGCATCCTCCTTAGAGATTCTGCAAATTTTTCACACTTCAGCAATGATAAATATTGATGGGCTTGTGGATTTTGTCACCTTTCTATTTGCTGATGGCAAATTTCTTGAGGAAAGTCATTTAGCCACCATGTGTATTTAAAGTGATTTGAGTGTGAAATGGATGAAACTTGCTATTCTTGGGAGTTTACATCTCCAGCCATCATTTGCTTGTCAGATTTCTTGCCCCCATATAAAGGAAAGTCAGATATGCAATGGTGAGCTGTTCCAGGTGAGACCCCTCTATGGCCTACCTATCCAAGAAATTGCATTTAGAAAGGGGTTTGCAGCCAACCATGGATAGGAATTGGTCTGTCTCCAAACTTATTTATTTCCAATTAGTCCTTCAAGCTGTGTGGTGAAGTCCACTGCTGTCTAAAATCACTTATTTTGTGCCTTTAGACTGAGCCCTCTTGATCACCACAAAAGCATGAGCTGTCAGACCTGCATTGCCTCTCCCACAGAGACTGGGCACCCTGGATGTCTTGGGCTTTGCACCTGGAGATGGCCTTAACAAGGGAGTCATCTGTGATGAGAGTCTCTCATCAATCACAGCCTGGGAGCATGAAGGGAAGGTTCTCCTCGCCTCTCTGCTGATTTCCATTGAGAAGTTTTAAATACCCATCAAAGAAGCATGTCCCCTCCTGCTCTACGCCCACCCAGGCTGTGCTTTCTCCAGAGTACACTCCCATTTACATTTTTCTCCTGTTTATATCATCTTTTCAGCAAACCAAAGAAACAAAAATCCAGAATGCTAGAAAGTCATGTCTGTAAATCTCCTTTCAGGATCAGATTGCTTCCAAGAACTTTTTCAGTCTGACTTTGCTATCTCTGATTCCCAATTCCTGCAGCACTGCTTTAGGATGGGCATCAGCAGAGCCACTTCCATGACTGGCTGATGAAATTTAGCTGAAGTCATTGGAACCCAAGTAGCCCCAGACCAGAGGAATGGGGGAAATCTGGGGGAAATGGATTCTGCTTCCCTTAGCAGCTGTACATTTTAAGGGTCAGGTGAACCAGGCTTCCTAAAGCAAGTGATTGTGCATCTCCTGTGGGGAGAGAGAGGAATGTGCTTAGGAGTTCTACGATGTGAGGGTCTGCCCAGCCGAGAGGGACCTGGCTTCACTAACTATGCAGAGACATTTTCACCCAGTGTGGGAGGATTATTCCTCAATATGCCTTAGGCAGGTGGACTGGATTCCTCCACCAGCACTTCAAATGAATGCAGAATTAATTACATGTGTGGCTCCTTCCAGCCAGCAAATTTTACCAGGACTCACTGAATCCCATTTTATTTCTGTCCCCAAGATACGAACGGGAACTTTTCCACCAGCTTCAACAGATCTTGAGCGTTTTATATCCCCATAACAATCGCAGTTATTTCTCTAAGATTTTGAACTACAACATCACTTGCTGTCAGCTCTCCAAAATTTTACTACCACCTGCAAGCCCCAGCAAATCCCAGCCACAACTGCCTTTCACAACATCCGTCTACGCATCAGTGAAACCTGCAGCTTGTAAAGAGCAGATGCAGCTCAATACAGGCAGATGAGACATCTGAGCAGTGCCCAGGGGCTCTGCCATTTCCAAACTGCCTGGCTTCCCTTTCCAAGAACTTGTCTCTTCTGCACACTCCCTCTGCGTGGGTCGGCTTCGGGATGGACGGCTTCCAGCTCCTGTGGAAAACAAAGGACAGGCACATCTGGCAGAGAAGCTGCCAGACACTCATAAATCATGACTGATCATGGTGTTGCTGTGACGTGCCACAAAGATGCCTTTGAAGAGCTGTACCCAGCTATAATTTGATAAACCCAGCACTGCTTCTGCCCCTCACACACAGAGCAACGGCTGCTTTGGCGCCTCGTAAGAGCTGTGGCTTGCACAGCACTGAATGACGGAGCTTTCCTCGTCCTCCCTCGCTCCCGATGAACTTCCCACAGGGCAGGAGAGGCGCCCTCCCCACCTACCACCACAAAAACATGTGAAGTATCAAAAGAAATCAAGACACCAGCCACACCAGGAAACACTGGGGCCTTCTGGTGTCTCTGACGCTCATTTTTCTGATGCTCAGGCAGACAAACCTTGAGGCTTGCTCACTGGTTGAAAATCAATGGCCTATTCTGTAAAATGCTGAAAGGGATGAAATATGTCAACAAGATATTTCCACCACAACTGAGCTGGGACTGTCTCTGTAGAGTCCAAAGGGCTGAAGGCATGAGCTGGCCCAGGTTTAGCACAGACCTTCTTCAATTTTATTTACACTATAGAAATAAAAACAAACAAACAAATAAATAAATTTGAAGCTTTGCTCTTACAGAAGTATAAAGCCCCATCTGCCTCCATTTTGTAGACTGAAGTCAAAGATTTCACTTGAAATGGTACTGACGTTTCTCTGTCTCGAACCCCAACCACGTCCTGTACATGGCTGGAAATGAGGAGGAATTCAGTGAAAAAATGCACAGGTTCCTGGGTTTTCTTGGAAGGAAATTCAAAATTCCTGATAAATGTTACAGATATTTGGAAATTGGAAATATTGGAACCAGCTGTCTCACCCATAGATTTTTCTCTGCCTGAAAAGTAATTATTTCTATTGTGCAAAATGGTGAGAAGAGTGCGTTAATGAAGAGTCAAAAAGGGTTAGGAACTAAAAGACAGGTAAAATAAAGTTCATTCTCATGAATCAGGCATTGAAATGGAAACCAACAGATGTGAGTCAATACCAACTGTACTAAAAATTCTCCGGGCAAGTGAGGGACACCATAATGCATTCACCATCATCCTTTGTAGCCTTTAGAAATACATTTTGTGATGCCTTCCCTTACTGAACTGCTCTGTGAATAAAATAATTTATTGATTATAAAATGCTCAGGACCTGAAAAATTAAGACATAAACATTTCCTCGGGCTGGGTGCTGATGTTGACACAATCACGACGGCCATGAAACCAGAACATGCACAAAATTCAAGGGGTTTTGGCAAACAAAATACCTTTTCTTTTTTTCTGACCCTGGTGTAGCCAGGTCTGAGGTGGTGTGTTCTCTTACTGGCTTTATATCAGTTTTCAGTGGTCTGCAAAACAGATATGAAAATCAAAGTGTCAGTTCCTTTCACCTCCACCATGTTTCTGCTGATATAACCCTGCTGACTGCAGAAATGTTTCCCAGAGTTGCATCCAGAGCAGAGAGAACTGGAAATGTCCCACACTTTACCTGAAACAAACAGCTGTCATTATTTCTCTTTACAGCACTTGCCCTTCTCCAAGAGTAACACAGTGAATGCCATGGGGGGCTGCCTCCCAGACCTTCCCTTTACACATGAGTTTTCCACCCCATTCAGTTCCCTGAGTTGTTTATATTTTTATTCAGAGTCAGTTAAGCAAATATATATGGATAAACCATATTGTCCTCTGCACCAAGCTGTATTTGAGTCATTGGAGTGTTGTACTGTGCCCAAGACAAGGATGTTAAAAACACAGACATATTAAGGATGGCTGCTCTGTTCTGGGACACTGAATCCCAGTACTGCAGCTTTCCAGGTTTTATAGACCATGTGGGCTGAGGCTAAGATCAAAGATATAGACTTTTTCCCCCCCAGAAAGCCAATAATGGGAGGTTTCCATAGAGATGTAAGAGAAAATTCTAAAAAAAAATTTAAAAGTGGAAATCCTCCAGGTTGGATCTGACCCTTCCAGTCACTCCTCTGCTGCAAGAGAAAAGTTCTACAGCTCGGCTGAGCAACACCAGAGGAACTGCTCAGCCATATGGTCTAATTATGGCTCTTGTGTGTACTTTCCATGTATAAATGACTTTCAGGATTGCTGTCAGGGACAAGCAGCACACTGCACTGTAGTGGTGCCAAATCTCATCATTATGTTTTGTCACAACTGGCATTCTTCCCAAACATCAGCTCTTTGACTCGGCCGATTAAGCAAGGATCTCGGCTTCCACCAAAGACCCGCATCTCTGGCCTCCAGTCTTGCAGATCAAAGCTTGCAAGCATGACCTGATCAGAACTCCAGAGGGCTCAAAAAGAGGCACACAAGCACAAAGTTAAGTTTTCTGCAGAGTGGCATGTTTTCTGGGCTCATCCCATGGGAGCGGGTGGTGTGGCAGGCAGCGCTGCTGCTCGCTCACGCATCATCGCAGGAAATGCCCCGCTGGGGCAGCGTGCAAGGCTGCATTTGTGTGCACAAACACCCCAGCCACACTGCTCCTGCAGCTTCAGTGTCCACAATGCCTCACTTTTCAGCTGCTGGAAACAGCTCTGAATGGCTGACAAGGAAGGGGTTTCCGTTGGAACGTTTTTAATTAAAGTGCTGATTCTAATCAACCAGCTAATTTGGTACTAATTTTTTTCACTGTGTTGCTTTCACAAGGCTATTAAAAAACTGGACTAAACACAGAAATACTTTATTTTGATGCTTTATTCGATGCTTTTTTATTTTGATGCTTTCAAAGGAAGCCTTTATACAATTTTGCTTTCAATGCTTTGCAACGGATGGGGTGATTTATCCTCTGGAGCTGCCTAACTTTAGATGGAGTATGAAAAGAGCTTGTCTTCAAAGTAATTAAGTTAAATTACATTATTCTCACTTTAAACAGATTAACTGAAATTAAATCATTCTCACTCTGTAGCTACATTTAGATAATTCTTAAGACATTTTAAACCCTAAACCATAACACTACATGTAAACTAGGGCAAGTGTTTTGACACAATCTCTTTTGTAAACAAAATGAAAATTTCATTCAGTTAAATGAATATCACTATTTTGGTTTGCCTGCAGAATAGAAGAATCAGCTCATCATGCAACCCCTTTCTTTTCATAGCTATTGGCTGTGTGCTTCCATGCAACAGAGTACTAGGTAAAAAGGCAAGATTGAAATCCATTTCCTTTAACAGATAATCCTGACATCTGGTTGTATTTTCCAGAAACTTTTGATCAGCAGGAAAATACATCGGAGAGACCATCAGTATTCTGAACAACTAAAGGTCTTTCCCACTGTACAATGTATCTGTAATTAGCTCAGAAGCAATGGGCTCAGATCTGAGCAGAGATGATGCAGCCAGAAAGCTTGCAGGGCACATCCCCCATGCAACAAGATCTGCCATCTAAAGAGAGAATTAAAGTTTTCTGTGAGTGTTGAACTGCAGCAGTTGATCATGGATGGCCACAGGGCACTGGTCACATCCAATACTGCACCCAGTACAGCCAGAGACACCTCCCTCCACAATACAAAGATTTCTGTGCCCGGACACACAGCATGGACTCAGACATTTTGCTCCTAGAAGTTGCCCTAAATGTTACAGATGCAAAACTGCCTGCACTGAATTTCTCTGGAGCCAGAGGTTGCTCCCTGGCCTGGGTACCACTGACAGCAGAGATTAATCTTTTTTGAGAGGCTGACATCTATCTTCATGCCACATTAAAATAGTCCCTCCCTTTCCACTGCTCAGTAAATGGAGAAATCTTCTTTGATGCAAGAAATAGCATTTAGGATTGATTACACAGTGTCAGTTGGTTGGGATTTTTTTCATTTTCAAGTACATAGCTTTAAATTCCAAACCAAAACATCATCTGTGAACAAAAAAAATCATTTGTTATTCCATCTGAGATTCATTTTGAAAATCTGAGAACTTGGTCCTTTCTCCAGCACGTGACTTTCAAAATTACTGTGTGACTTAATTAAGTACTTGCATTGTAATAGGATTTTATTTCTCAATGAGAACACGCTGCTGGCAATTGTCCAGCCACTTCTAATGACTCCTGCTTCATGTGGCTACGGTGGAATTCAAGCCTGTACATCCTATCTGTGCTGCCATTACCAAAGTTTAATGCCATTTAGCTTTCTACTGTTTATTCTCAGCCTGTGCTGAATAAACAGCAGTGAGCAGACCTGCAGAAGGAGCATGTTTCCATTGGCATTCCTTGGTATGAGCATTTTGTTATTCAAAGCTTCTGATGCTGTTCTCACTGTTTGTTCTGCTTCAAAGCTGGATTACCTGACAATGATTTCTTCTGCCATGTATTAGGTGTGTCATTACTCCCAAAAAGAAATGGCAGGTTATGAGGTATAGAATAGAAATCCTAATGTGGCCTGTGATACTGCAAAATTCCTCTGCTTTCCTTAGCATTTAAGACTTTTAGGATCCAAGATGGATGGTGTGCAGTTTCCTTTCATCTTCACCTCCTTGTTAAGTTGTGCATGGAAACAACCTTGCTTCCAGTTCCTCTGTGAAATGAAACATTAATCAACACTCCTCAGTTAACAATTTGCAAATTGTTTCTTAACCTTCAGTAAGGTCCAAGCTTGGGTTTAAAATATAAGGAAAAGGAAAGCAGAACTCAGCTCAGTTTCTGCCCAAGATTTGTCCTGTAATGCAGCCCAAGTCTCTCTGTACCTGTTTCCAAATCTCTGAAACCTGGATAAGTATTAGATCAAGATCAAGGACAAGGAAAACATGAAACTGAGCTTTTCCTGGCTCTTTCTAATGCAGAAACATCAACATTTCAGTGAGATGGCAAGGCTTGAAGCACATCTAAGACTCACTGATCTCCTAAGACTTGGTAAACTTCAGCTCACTGATGTTGATATGCTGCTGTGAAAGAGCTGTTGAAGAGATGTACAGTTCCTTTTCAAACCACAAACTGATCATAAATAAAAGTTTCACTTGTATAAAAGGCAATTTAAGGATACTGTCTACTGTCTCAAATGCTGTGCAGTAATTTCTCAAACTGCAAGTCAAGACCTTCGGGAGGCTGCAAGAGGAAGGCAAAGTATAGAGAAGGATTAAGAGAGTCAAAACACAGTAGCTTATCTAAATTTTTAAGCATCTAATTTAGTATTAGCATGTTAATAACTTTTAAAAAAGAGAATAATTTTAGGAGAAAAAAACAAGAAAAATAAACAATAATAGTTCTGATCTCCTGCCGTTCAGAGAAGTGGGGCAACTGAGTTCATCAGCTGCTGGCTTCCACAGCTACTGAGTTACAAGAGACAAATCAGGAGGTGCTGGAAACTTCTGAGCTCAAGAATGATATATGGAGGGTCCACAATAAATAGAACCCTCCTGATAGAAGAACAATTAATGACCACACAAAAGTGTCAGGTTCTAACACAAGAAAAAGCTTCTTTGTTAAACTTTGGAACTCCTTGACATTGGGGGCTCTGGATATCAGACATCTGCCTGGGTTCAAAGAAGCCACTAGGCAAATTCATGGCAGAGGAAGCAACACAGAGATACAAAATACAAAAGGTAATTTGTAGTTAAGCTACAAATCAGTGATAGGAAGGGAATTATTTTTGACAAGCAACAATACATTTGCCATTTTCATATGCTCTTCCCCAAATCAGTAAGACACAAGCTCCCAGCCTGAGAAGATCACCTCCTCCAAAAACTTACAACCTCTTTTTCACCAGGATCCACTCTGTGCTTCCTCTGAGTGAGGGGGCACGAGGCTTTGCATCTGCAGATAGGAATTATCCAGCTCACGTCCTTCACTCCAAGATTATTACACGGGCAATTAGAAGTATTTAGCAGTTCTTGGGTAGTGTAAAGACTTTCATACATGCAGAGGAAACAGCTGTTGCTGCTCTGAAGGGAACAAACAAGATGATGCCAGCAGCAGACAGAGGAGCTGCTGTTGCTAACAAGCAGAGTGCACCTGAGTGAAGACACAGCTGAGCTGCATTCAGAGAGGAATTGAAGGCAGGTGTGTGCATGGGAGAAGCTGAAGCAGCTCCTGATTGCAAAAACTAAACAACCCACTCACCCTCCCTGTGATGAAGGTATGGTTTTATGGAGGCATTATCACAGGGAAGAGGGGAGGTCTCTGTGCAGGGTCATATTTTTATTTGGAAACACATCTGTAGTGTAGCTGCTGATCACTGTGAAGTGCCTGAGACACTGCATACCCTCACTGGATCAGAATTCAGCACAGCAGTTGTTTAATTTCTGATTTTTGCATGGCCTTTTGGTTTGTGTCACTGAGTTGCTTAAATTTTTGAGGGTACAATTTTCATGTGAGAAAATTAGTTGGAAAATGTGTGGTGTGGTGTTCTGACTATGAAGGTTGCATGTTCCTTGTACTGAGTTTTGGCTGTCAAACTCTCTGTGCAGTGCCCAGCACAGCAGGGGCTAAACTTTATTTGGCATGGTTTGCCACTGCTGCAATAATAAAGCAAATTTCCTATGTAGATAGCTTCTCATGGTTGGGGCTTATTTGGGTGGTTTTTAATTGCCCCTTTCATTTTATTGTGGAAGATGAATTTTAATTGATTTTTATATTAATGTGCCTGTAAAACCCAACAGCCTGAGGAACGACAGGCAAATTATACCTATTTCTTGTCTATGTTTTAAGCATTTCTGTTCCCACTTGACAACCTTTGCAAAACCTTTTCCTCCCACGCAGGAAAGAGAGTCTTTCAGCTCCTCAGAGGCTCAGGCTTCTCAAGAGCTGTGCACCTGGGTAAGATATAGTTTCCATACAGCACATGTTTCCAGCATCTCCCAGGACCTTTTCCCTGTGGTCATCAGGGATCTCATAAGAAATGCACATGTGCATGCTCTGAGCTGCCAACAGACTGAGCGTGAGGGGATAGACTGTAAGAGAAATTA
Source organism: Promerops cafer (assembly GCA_013398275.1). Taxonomy (NCBI): domain Eukaryota; kingdom Metazoa; phylum Chordata; class Aves; order Passeriformes; family Nectariniidae; genus Promerops; species Promerops cafer. The sequence goes on along the minus strand of VZSE01011613.1, from coordinate 23,640 downwards.
AAGTGTTCCTGCAGGGGATCACAGTCTGACTTTGGGTTACACTGAACTAAATCAGAAGGTGCTCCTGAAAAATCACTCCCTGCAAAATGAATCTACAAATTGGAGAAAAAAATGGGCCTCCACAACAGTGCAGCCTAATGGGTTTAAGAAAAAAGCAGTGGAATTATGTTAATGGCCTGCTTGGGCCTCGTGGCTCTATATGGGAATTCTCTGCAATTCCATCAGTCACACTAATGAAGGCACCATATCCCAAACCTTTCTGAAGCCAGAGACTTCTGCCAATCAAGTGTTATGCTCATCCTAGAGCTAACTTCATAATGTTTTCTTTTTGTTGTTTGCTTGTTTGTTTGGGTTTTTCCCAGGGAAATTGCCTTGAGCTGATCTGATCCTAATCTCATATTGATACAATTTTCTTTCTTCCAGTAAGGCTGCTCCTGACAGGTGTGGGGTGAGGGAATGCCAAATCAGCTCCTACATGGGTTGGGTGAAATTCCAGGTTCTTGGCACCTGAGAGAATTAGAATCATGGGAGGCAAAATGTTAGAAACTACGTGTTGAAACAAGAAGTAAACACCTTGGATTGTATCCAATCACAAAGATGTTATAGGAATCTGGTCCATCAGGGACTTGGAATCAAGGATAAAAAATGAGCCCTGAAGTCCACAAAGTACTGACATTCTTCACCTATAGCATGAAACCGGAAATTAGTGTGGAGGGAAATTTGCAGAATCATTAATAACTGGTTTTTTGGGGGGGAAAACCTGTTGGGTGTCTATTCATCTCCTTTGCTGTGTGCTGTTCTTATGCTTCCATGAAAACATTCATGCTGTGGTCATGTCAAGAGCTCAGCTCATCCATTCCCACCTAGCACAGGATAAGATGATCTGGTAGGTGCTGGAGTACAGTAAATGTTTTGAAAAATAAAGTAAATGGCAGCCTGTTCTCCCCACAAGGCTTTCTGTCTGGATTTGCAGACAGATACTGGAGAGCAAATGGAGAGGATGCAGGAAGTTGCCACCTCTGTGTTTCTTTCACAACTGCCATGTCAAGAGCTAGGCCTGTCCACCCCTGCTCTTGGAGCAGCCTCTTGCCCTGGGAGCTGTCCCCAGATGTCAGTGGCAGTAGTCATGCAGAGAAACAGGGCAACATCTGGCCTTATGTATAACAAGTCGTGTATTTTTTGCATTGCTCAAGCTTTCAGACAACAGAAGTACTGAGAAATCAGCCTCCTACAGCCAACTCTGCAGTTTCTGTTAAAATGGCTGCATTATAAATAACTTGATAATAATAACACTTGATCATCCTCAAGTAGTCTCTGAGATGTTAATGCTTCATGTAGTTACTTGGAGGAGAACAGGGATAAATCTACTCTTTAGCCTGGGAGGAAACATTAATTGCTATTCCCTGTGGTAAAACCAGCCTGACTGGGCCCCAAAAGACTGAGTAACACAGGAAATATGGTTAATAGTTGTTCTGGTGAATGGACACGGTGGGTGTCATGACATTACCCAAGGCATTTGCCTACCCATATATAACTGTAAAACCATCCCCTAGCAAAAAATACCCTTCTTAATATTATTCTGCTTCTCTGCCCATAAAAATGTTTTAAGGCTTTTGAATTTGACCTGCAGAGCAGAGAAAATTGGTAGCAAGAGCCCCTGAATAATGGCACATCACTATGCAGTCTTTATTTCTCCAAGTATTTGAGAGAGGGTTATCATAGACAGGGAACTTCAGCTCCATCCATCCCTTTGGTTACACAACTCCAGTGACTTGAAGTCAGCTCTCAGCTCTGGGAAAGTGCCTGCTTTAAATGGGTCTAGCAGAGCTTTATTCACGCTCCATCCATGTTCATTTTCTTCATGCAAACTGTCACTATTTGTCAGCGACTGCTGCTCATACAGGACGTTCATCAGGTTCAAGTAGGCAGAAAAAAAATGCGTTTGTTATATCAAACCTGGCTCTTTGAAGCTGTGTGAAACGCAGTTGTTGCCACCTCGGGGAGCTTGGAGCAGCCACGTCAACATCCTAAAGCTCAGCCGAGCCTGCCAAAGCCTGGGGACGGCTGCGTGCTGGGGTCCTGCAGTGCCACTGCTGCTCTTGGCCACGGCGAGGAAACGTCAGCTCCTCCAGCCCCACTGTGGTGCACAGCCCCCAGTGCTGCTCTCCACAGCTCCTGATCCCTTCCTGGCCCCAGCAGGTCACCTGCAGCCTCTGGCCTGTGGGCCTGACCCTGTCCCAGCAAGGAGCTGGAATGCCTCGCAGCCGCTGTGGCTTCTTCAGTGGGATCCACAGGGCAGGCTTCCCTGCAGAGGGTGAGACACTCAGGACTGCTGAGGTTTGCTGTGTGCATTTGCCCAGAGGTGCTGTGGATGCTCTGTCCCAGCAAAGACTCAAGGACAGGCTGAATGAGGCTTTGAGCAACCTGATCTAGCAGAAGATGTCCCTGCCCATGGCAGGTGGTGGAATTAGATGATCTTGAAGATCCCTTCCAACCCAAATAATTCTGTTATTGATTACCAACTCATTCTGATATGCCTCTCCTCCTCCTGCTCATTGACCACAGTCAGAGTTCTGCAAACAGCACCATTAAGCCAGACTATCACCAGGGACAAGATTTAAGAAAACCCTCCTACTTTATTCCTAGCCTTTATCTTCTTTGCCCTGATGACAAAGCATACTAATATTATCCTAATAGCTAGTACTGCCCAAATATAAGTAAGGTTAGCCAGCCAGACACAAAACTAATATCTCTGTCCCTCTCCATCCCTCCAGCTGCCCAATTGCTTCAGCAGCTGTTTTAAAGCCCCTGTGGAAGCACAAAGATCCCAGCAGCAAGGGGGTGTAAGGAACTGGCTTTAATGTGCAGATGCTCACCTCTGCCTGCATCTGTGGAGCATCTCTGGGCCAGGGCAAAGCATGCCAGCAGGGACAGAGGCAGTGTCAGAGGGTCACTGCACTAACTCCTTACAGCACTGCTCAGGACAAAAATTAAATGTGGAATTGATTAGAGAATAAATCTTCCAGCAAAACTGCCCAGAAAGGGGAGCAATAGCAGATGGGTCCTTAAATTCACCACTGAATCCTGGCTGCTGTGCAGAGCTCATCTCTCAGTTGCTGCCAAGACCCCTGCAGACGCTGGGGGCTGTGCAGACTTTACAGGTGTGTGTCTGTCTGTCTTCCAGAGCTGACAGAACACACTGTGATCAAACAGCACAAGAGTTTGAATCTCACCCAGCCATTGTGCAGCCGTTTCTCTCCTAACCAAAGCCTTGGGTAGGTTCCTAACATTAGAGGGGAGAATTATTTGGATGGGAGTTCCACAGAGTAAACCCAGAAAATGTAAAAAATAGCAAGAGGAACTTTGTCCCTGAATCAATGCTCCTGCAGTCGCCCTGCACAGCATTAACTTGGAGACCAGCAGGCTGCCAGAAGTGACAACTTTCCTAAGAGATTTAAAACCAAAGTTCCCTCTGACAGCTTAATCCCTTGCATGTATATAGCACTTCACATGCCCAAATATTAACTGATTCATGGTTAATTAACTCGTGGTTATAAATTTCCCCTGGCACTTTTTGCAAGACTCAGGATGTAAATGTTAAACCAAGTGTCCCAGGCAAATTGCAGCACTGTAAGAAAAATAATAGGGCAGATCATCACCTGGTCTAGTGCAGTTATGTAGATTTACTCGAGCCCAGGGCCTGACACAATTGCTCTTGAATTCATTACAGCAAACTGCAATGAATGAAGTGCAGAGCTCCTTCCCATACAGAACTCCAGTAATTATTTCCCTGCCAACACGGGAGACATGGTATACAACAGAAAGTTCACATTTATTCAGATGTAATTCAGTAGTAATGGAGGAGCTGAGGAAGACAAGGTGTTCCAAGGCAGTGGATTTGAAGGAGTATTGCAAAGGAGAGCCCTCTGTATGAAAGCTGATGTTCATAGCACAACCTACTCCTTTGCTTGAGCAGCACCCAAAGCAAAGGGAAATTTTACTCAAAAAGAAACTCTGCAGAGTAGCTCCTTCACTTCTCTGCATTTGCCAGAGCTGGTGAAACATTTCAGTAAAGCTCAGGTCAACTCCCCAGTGGCCTCTGAGAAGGAACACATACATCCTTAGCTGCCTCCCTGGGAGGAGCGTGCCTCCTTCCTCTTCCGTCCTGCTCCTTGTCAAAGTCTTTGGGGACCCTCAAAAATTTTCCACAGAGCTAGTTTCCCTTTGAGCAGTGCTAACCCACTGAAACCAAAATTGTTCATAAGGATTCTTAATCCATGATTTTTGACCTGGTGAGGAAAGTTTTCAGAAATATTAGACAGCTACACACACACAAACATCTCCTTCCAAGTCTCTGTATGCATATCAGCCACATTTTGGCTTACAGCTCTACACTGCTAAGCCTAATATTTAATGAACCTAATAAACATTTTGCAGTAGTTCAGAGGTTTCCCTTCCATGAAGGACTTGTGGAGGGCTCTGATTAGTACCTCTGGCTTTTCCAGGCATCTAGCCTCTCTGTAGTGTTATTGCACTAAACTTAAAGCCTTTTTTCTCTGGAGACAAAGCATAAAGAAATATGGTACAAAATTATGAATGGCACAGACACTTATCCTCTCTAGAAGTGCAAATGCATGAGAATAAGACAAAACAAAGGCTTTTACAGGAAGAAACCCCTTCTTTTTCTCTATGGATATTACTAATCTGAGGAACCTGCTGTGTGATTTTACAAACTAAGGCACAAAGAGATTTGGGGTGGGGAAAAAGGATTCTGATATTTTTATGGCCTGAGGAAGCATCTAGCATTCTGAGAAATGAAATTCTATCAACTAACTATCAGCTAAGATATGTCAGGAAGAAACACATCCTCAGGGCAGCTTGTTCCATAGGCTAGTCCCATGTAAAAGAAAAAGAGTTCTTCCTGGCCATGGGAGAAGGGTGAACACTAATAAGGCATAAGGAATGGAACTGTCCTCTGTACTTAAACCACCTAATGGAGCATGCTTGTGTGAGTTCTCACGTGTCTAATGAAGCCTGAGGTCCCAGGGCAGCCTACCAGCAAGGGCATTAACAGAGCAGCTTTTCTCCAGCCCACAGTGTGTTCACCCTTGTAAGGGCTCAATACTTTTGAAATTTCTGCCTTTAGGTTATGTTTACTTGGAGTCAGCTTGTGAGTTCCAAACTAGTTAGGGAACAAACCTGCTAAAAACCACACGTGTGCACCACCAACATGCTGTGTGATGGCACCAGTCTTGTTCTGACACCAAGCTAAGAAGGGGTGTGAGCACAGGAACATCACTCCTTTGACCCCTTCCCAAAACTGTGACCCAAATTCACAGCAGCACTTTACCCTTGGGTTCCCAGAGGGCATTCAGAGCTGTGCTCAGGACCAGGACCAGGACGGTAGGCAGGGCCCAGACATCTTTTGATGCCCCAAGCTACGGGGCTGGTGGCACAAGAGAGACATGTTCCCTCTCTCCTTTTGCACATGAGTGTTTCTTTAAACAGAACAATTTGAGGGTGAGGGACTTCAGTAAATTGTCCTATCCCTGAGACAAACATTTTGGCCCTGTGTGCTTGGGGGACATGAGAGGACAGAGACTGTGGTTGCCAGACCCCAGCACCCCTCTTGCCATGCTGCATGGGCAAACCTCTGAAGCTCCTTCCCCATCGCCCTCCCAGCCAGGCTTGCCAGCCTCCACCCGATCCATCACTCAGTGATTTGTGATGTACAGAAACGCAGTTTACATTGCAAGAAGCTCTAATACGTCCCTGGAAAGCAATTAAGGGAGACCTGCACATGAGTGTTAAGGGGTTTGCTCCACAAGCAGATGTCCTCCTGGCAGAGGCACCACCGACCTCTCACTCCGGCAAGCTTTGCTCCACCTCGGAGACGCGGCGAGGACGGGGGCAGTCGCGCTCCTGAGCGGCCAGGCTGGTCTTCCTTCGGCCCTTCTCCGGAAAGGAGAAGTGTGGTGAGGTGAGGTGATCTCCCCTGCAGCTGCTGGTGTGGATTATGGAGCTGGCAGCAGCAGGGACGCATTAAGGAAAGCTCCCAGCAACGGGTAAGTTTTAAAATGAAAGCTGGCTCAGTGTTAATGCACAAGTAATGTGTCCCAGCTGCCTTTAATAAAACAGCCAGCTGAAACGCAGCATCATAATAAACGGAGCAGGGATTTCACAAACATCCTGGCTGCTCAGAAAGAGACTGACTTTTCTTCTTTTTTTTTTTTAAGTCTTTTTTTATTTTTCCCCCTCAGAGCTTGATTAAATATTTCCTGTTTTCAGCTTTCCAGAAAGGTCCTCATGAGCCTTCCCCTGCTGCTTTCATGCTGGCAGCTTCATTTTTCAAGGCCTTCTCCTGGTCCTGGTGTGACACAGAAATGGGAGGATTTGTGTGGACCTGGTACCTGGGCAAGAACTGCCTCTGCTGCAGCTGCATCCCCATCATGTTTGATGCCATCCCTGCAGGCACAGGGTGGCACAATGCTGATGGCAGCCCCACCACCTGGTGGTCTCACAAGACCCCGGGGAGGAGCCTTAGGACCTGTCGCTTCCTATTTGCAGACAAGGTGAGGAGGAAGCTGTCTACAGCTGGGAAACAAACCTTGGATTTCTGCTTTTGCTGCTGATTCAGGCAAAGTCACCCTAAGGCTGGACCATCAGGGCTGATTGAAGGTCAGTAACTCACAGAGGAACAAGCCCCTGAAGCAGAACCTGATGAAACAGCTGGGCTGGGTTTCATCCCACTGAACTCAAGTCAGCCTTTAGTCTGGCTCAGCCAGTGGGGCAAAATAGGCACCTTTGGGAACTATTAATTCGTACTAATTTGAGTTTCTTTTAAAATAAAATTTAAAGCCTCCTACAAGCATGCAGACATGACTGTGTACCTCTTATGTGTCCACAGCCAAACCTTGCATCCAGCCCAAGTCTGGAGGAGGGGAGAAGATTCTCCTGGCTATGCCAGTCCTTTTGATCATCCAGGGCTTCTACAGCTCTTTCCATAAACTCCTCTAAATCACAGAACTAGAAGAAATAATGTGCTTTTTCTGAGTCTTTTCCCCCGAACTCTAGAGACCCATCACAATTTGTCACCCAAAATGAAGAATGGAAGCAGCCTTGAAATTCTGCCATCCTGCCTCTGCCTAGCCAGGGAGCAGAATGGGACTCCTGACCTCCAGCTGAGGTACACTGGCATCTTGCCAGCCTATAAAATCAAGTTTCACCAATAACTTTCAGTAGTGGAGGGTCTGGCTAGAAGTACTCAGCTCTAATCCCAGATAATGTGTGACAACTTTCAGTGTGCTCATTCCAAGTGTTGAATGGGCTTCAGTGTTTCCTACAGCTCTGTAATATATGCCACAAACACATAAAACTTTTCTGTGGTACAGGAGAGAGAAAATTCTCAAAATGCTGACTGCAGCAGAAATGGAAACATCTCCCCTTCATCTCCTGGTTTTAATGGTATGTGTCCAAATATCTCTAGAATCCCAGCTTAACCTATTGTTTAGAAATGCCTGTGATTTCTGTGTTGTTTTCTTGACAGCCAGCTAGGAATCCCTTTGTGATTTGGAATTTAACTTCATCTTGCCTCAACTTTCCCCACCTGACAAAGGTGTTGCCAGGATTAATTAATAATGTAAGGTGGTGATTAATGAGTAGATACTACGAAACACGACGTGCCGCCGGATGCTGAGGATTTTGGGGGAAGTTTGGAGAGCAGCATTCCTAAGGAGCTAGTCTGAGCCTGACCTCTCTTGATCACAAAATCATCATGCATATTCCACAAAATGGAAATGTTCTCTCATGTTCACTTTTGGTAGCAGGCTGGTGAATGGTGAGGACTTCAGTTGATGCTTCTGGCTACCCATAAATTTCTGCAGGATTTGTAACATTCTGAGAGATGTTCCAAGAAAACAGATTAATTTTCTTTCCCCCGCAGTCTTATTTTACTTTGAATCCTCAGCATTTTCTTTTCCTAAAACAAGGTATCAAAATATCTTGGATGGAATTTTTCAATGCATACTGTGAAACACCTTGCCAAAAAACATTCACTTCAAATGGTATTTGTTTGGAGTACCTGAGTTTTCCTTTGGCCTCAGGAATTCTGCTTAGCACAACTCCATAATATTTCAAAATGGAAACAAAATAACATTGAAATTTATCAGCCATATGCAGTGCTTTTTTAGACTTTGTGCATTGATCTTGATTAACTGAAAATAAGTTTTTCTGGAGTTTTCTCAAATTTTTTACTTGTGTTACTCTTTTTTTCTTCTTCTATACAATCTTCTTTTATCCTCTTATAAGTTTTCAGAAAGGTTACTTCAGGTTGTGAACAGAGTGTAACACTTGTCTGGCCTATTATCAATATTTCTAAAATAAGTGTTAGTGAACTATTTTACTTTTTCATGGGTTTTCTTCCAAACACTAGTACAGTCATTCTACAGAGGTATTTTAAAACAGCTCATGCTCTTTATGATTCTGTAATCCATGCAATAGACCAACTCACAGATGAAGGAAAAAAAGGTATTGCAACAAAATGCTAAAAATTTTTTTTGACGTCTCTTTGTTTCAAAAATGTAACGTTCTTTAAGGAAAGGGGAAAAAAAATAATAAGAAAACCCTCCTTTGGGAAATCTTCCATTTCAAAATTTAAAGACAATGCTCTTTCTCACTGTGGGAGTTGCTTCTATTTGAGGACTAAAGAAAATAAATATTTTTCCTGTTGAAAAAGGTATGGTGGAGGAAAGAGTGAACTCAGTTTTTGTCTCTACCTTAATGGTCCTATTACACAAAATCAAAATTAAATACAAAATCAAGAATCAGAACTCACCCTCTCCATTTTCTTTATGTCACAAGGTATAAGTTATCTTCTCAACTGGGAGAGAATTTCTCATGAAAGTAAGTCATGGACAAAAATGACCTAACATTAAAATTAAGTGCTGTCCGAGAAGGAAGGTTAGGTTTTGCTGAGCTCAAACTTTTAGAGATTTGCCAATCAAGCTTGGCTGCAATCACTGCCTTGCTCTGCAAATTGCCAGTGAACTCACATCTCAGACCTCAGGCAAAATCATCATGGCCATACAGTGGACACCACAAACCCAGCCTGCCCCGAACAGGTGGACAATTTGACCTTTTAAACAGTTGTGTCTTTTCATTTTCTGTTTCTAAAGCCTAGAATTAAATACTGGTCTCAACAAAACAACCTTGAAAGAAGCCTTGGGATAGCACAACCTGTGTCTGCTGCACAGCCATGATGAAAAGGGAACAAGCCTCTATTGTGCTTGATGCAGCCCCTTCCCTCAGGATTGCTGGTTTGACATATAAAGCCAGGATAAAGGAAAGGGGCTGTTATTACCCTCTGCCACATCTCCATTTCATGGGCTGAGAACCAGGGAGGAGGTCCTGTGACTTATTCTTGGGCACACACCCAAAACCTGTGCCAGCAATGGTATTTAACCCAGCTCTTTGTCCCTGGCCAATGTTTATCAATAATACCCATTTTTCCCTCCATAGGTTTTTTTTGTCCAAACAAATACACACGTTTAGGCTATCCCTGCTCCTTTTCCATGGCACATCACCCCTGTCAGCCATTCCTTGGCACCTGCCCAACCAACACGGCCATTGTCTGTTTGCAGCTTCCCTCAGAGCACCATGTCATTGTCATGGTGCTCCACTGAAAGCAAAGGTCCCAACCAATATGGAGGCTTGTTGTTGTTTTAAACATCACCTGAATTACTTTTTGATAAAATAAACCATTTCATAAAGTGAAAACTCTTCTTATACAGTTGACACATAACCAGATTTAGGTACAGCATGTCCTTGGCTGTGGATGAGCAACTGCTGTTCACACAAGTCATCATTTCTGGGAAGGAGGAGACAATTCCCCATGGCACCAAACCATCATTCTTGGAAAAAATAGCTATTTTTGATTGGGACAGACAAGTTGCCTTTGCCAGGTTGGAGATGACTCTGGTTTGGGCACACCCAGTTCATTCAAAGCACAGTGAAGTGTACCAGTATCAATCTCTAGTGGAGACCTGCTTTGGCAGAGCCAGGGATTAAGGTGATGTCTTCCAACCCCGTAATAAATAAAGACACACATGAGTGTTGGGAGTACTTGACCATGTTAATGATTTTAACCAAGTTTTTATTGCAGGAGAGACTGCTAATTTTAACCTCGTCCCTATTAATTAATAGTCAAACATGTTTTTGTCCAGATTCTCCAGCAGTCTAAATAGAAAACCTCATATATATTTTCAGGAAATTAGGTGATTGTTTTGAAAATTCTACATTCGTTAGTGTTTGTTGTGACTTTAGGGACAGTGTATTGGGCTATGGAGGAAAGCCCACCTCCATCAGTAGGGGCAGAAGGCATGGAGAAGGCAATGTCCCTCGTGCCACCCATATTTAGCCAGGGGCATGGTCTGCCCCAGGAGTAAGGGTCATGGGCACTGTACCAGCAACATCCATACCAGGGGCAGAGTCTGGCTTCAATGTCGAGGATAAAAAGCTTCAAGTAGGTCCTCCTGTAGACTCAGACTGATTTTACCTGATGTATCTAGCCACAAGGCCTTTTATTTTTATTTCTTTGCACGGTTGTGCACTTCCTAAGAGTTGTGCCAGAAGTGGGAGTATGGAGACATTACACACAATGGTGCCCTCACAGCACTTCCAGCTATCAGCACAAGGGAGGGAAGGAAAACTCACCAGAAGCCCAGTTTTTCAGAATGGAAGTGTTTGGATAAATACTGACTGCTTTGAGGTTTAACCACTCTGGAGCAAAATGGGGAAAACAGGGATGGAAACTGCCTCTAAGATCACCCAGGCTCATTTGTCTGCCAGGACAGGTTTATGCTGCTTCTCTACTCTGTCCAGTCCGGGCATAAAATTCCTTGCCAAGGGAGCAACCTGCTCATTTGGTAAGACAGGAGAAGTCCTCATCCTGTCAAGGAGGGCAGTTTCTCAAAGGAGGGGTTTTATGCCTTTGAGGCAGCAATTAGTTCTGGCAGTCCAGCCTCAGAATCACATCACATGGTTATTTTCCTCTGGAAAAGTACTCATGTTTTACTTGTTTTCTCCTGTTCTTCTTCATTTTATACCCAAGTGAAACCTGTGCCCATTGAACCAAGTTGCCTTTTCAATAACTTCACAATTTCCACCTCTTTTCCCTCTGCGTGTTGCTGAGAAATCATCATCATGTCCTCATGGGGAAAGATCAATACCTCACTTTACTAGGAGTGGCCCCAAATTTTCCTTTCTCAATTTTGTCTCATTGCTCCTGCATGTACCTCCATAGCTCCCAAGGGAAGCTGTAAAGAGAGAAACATTCTTTTCCTCCCAGAAAGCAGTCCAAATTAACATTTTCTTTGTCTATCTAATCCATTGTCCAAAATTTAGGTCACATTCTCAGCCAGTATAAAGCTCACAAATTCATACTCTCTATAATTTTATGGCAGCTGAGAATTGATGTAAAATGTGTCTGAGGAAAAAAAAAAGAGCCTCTGTTTTCAGGCTGTCCTGGCTTCACAAACCAGTCATTTCCAGTATTGCTGGAAGAAACCATCCCTGGGCAAAGAGACTGTCCAGTGCAGAAAACAGGTGATTGTGTATATTCATATAATCTTTACACATCTGCAATAAAACAAGATGCTACTGTATATTATTTTACTGTATAAAAAGCTCTAGGGTTAAAAGCACAAGCAATCAGTCTCTCAGAAATTTATTTTTTTTTCATGACAGCTTTTGTGGCCACATTTATCTTTACAAACTATAAGGCCATTGACACCTTCCAAAAGCATTTCCTGCCCGGCTGTCTCAAAACTCACACATTTCTGCTTGCAGTGGAAACCCTGCAATGAACATGTGCATCAAATGTTCTGAGGGGTGTAGAAGACATAAGAAAAATAAGAAGCCAAGAAACAAGATGGATAAAACAGGCTGGGTTTTCATCGCTGGTGGCCACAACAACAGCCACAGAAAGTGTAATAAGAACGGTGTTTCCAAGAGGATGTGAGGTTATGGATCCAGCAATATTGGTCTGCTCTCCAGTTTGACCACATAATAGCTAAACTGCTGCATTTTCCACACTGCTCAGCTAAACAGCTTAAATTGGACCTTCTCAAAGGCTAAAAGGAATCAATTTCATCGTAAACAATTTCAAGGCCAACCTGACCAAAGCCTTTGATTCATGCCAGTTAAAGTCAAAGGCTTTATGGTGCTGGTTATTGTTCAATATTCACCAGCAGAGTGAGGAGCAATTGCTGCATTCTCCTCGTCCTCCCCCTGCAGAGGTGACCAGCAGCTGGTAACTGGGATTGCTCAGGAGTGAGGAGCTCCCTGGCTCAGTCCTCTGGTACCAGCTCCAACTCATTGCAGCTCTGCACCTTCTCCTTACCTGGAAGCCATTAACTCCCTGGTCTGAGCTCCCCTTCCAGGGGCCACTCTGCAGAGAATATTGCTGACCAGTTCCTGGTATGTTCTTTCATCTGATGAAAGAGCTTATTTAAACAGAAATCTGAACATTGCTGCTCTGCCAGGCACTGGCTGAAAATATGTTAGTAGATGCTTTGTCATGAGCAAATCCAGACCAGAGTTTCCCTCTAGGTTCCTCGAGTTCCAGTTATGAGGTCCTCAGTTTTCAGCCAGGTAGGTAAAAATCTTTCACATTTTTACAGATGGGGGAGCTGTGGTGGAGCAGAGTGTAAGAAATACACCCAAGATCAACAATGATATTTTTTTCTGGCAGAGTGAAGAGTCAAGCTCAGATCTCCTGCCATGCAGTGGGGGTACTTTCACCACCACACCACCCTCCTTCCTTTGCAAGCCTGCTAGAGCTGGGTTAAGGGACAACACTCCAAACCCAGTGGCACCAGCCATACCACAGATGGAAAAACAGTGCCCAGGGTCTGGATAGCTAAAATACAGAAGTGAGACACAGCACACACATCTCCTGCAGAAAGGCAAGCACATGGTCACGGCTGGAGTGTCCCTCCACCATCTAAGGCATAAAAATGCTAACATTTGGCTGCAAAGAAAACTACAGGCAGCTCATGTTTGCTCACTTGCAAACAGCCTCATCATTCAGCTCAGGGCCTGAAAGATCAGACCACCCACTCCAGCACAGGAGTTATGTGCCATGTACCTGGTGATCAGTGGGGAAGGAATTAATTTCACCTAATTCAAATGCCTACAAGGTAGAACTGGCCACCCTCAGGTTCTTCAATAAATGATCTTTAAGGAGACACTTGTCTGACCTACTCTAAAGCTCTATTTTAAGATGAGTAGAATTACACCCTGGATATTAAAAACCCCAGGAAATGCAGCCCCAGAGTCTGGCTCAGATGAAAATATCTATGTCCATGCATCTACTTTTGATCCCATGTGTCTCACCCAACATGACAAATGGGAATAAACAAAAATTGAAGTAGGATTATTTCAAAAACCTGTGAAGTGATGTTCAGTCCAAAGTGGCTTTATTTGATACACATTATGTATTTTGTGTGTATATAAATGCAGTGCAATTTGCACTGCAATATTTGGCCACAGTAGAGAGCTGATAGTTCTGATTATGGGAAATGTTTTCATTATGAAAGACGGCAATTAAGTTGAGTGTTTTTGACTCAGTCCTGTTTATCAGCAGAGTAAGGTCATGTTCTTATTTTTCTATGGGCATAATGGGAATCAAAAAGTAAAGAAGAGCCTCTCCCTGTCTTCTTTGTCTCTTCTTCTGGTCACATCTACACCCAAAACATCCTGTTTGTGGTCAGTTGGGGTTACATGCACGGCAGATTCTGGAGGCTTGGGGCTTTCTGTTACTATCCTCTCTCCTTCTCTGGTGTTTCTGGCACATTTGCTTTTACACACTCAGAATTCTACCAAAACAATATCCTGACTCCAGGTTTGGCTTCTGCTGCCAGTGAAACACCACAGGCAGTACATCTGGGGTTCTGAAGGGCCTCAGTACAGCTTCTGCTTTGGTAAACAACTTCTATTACTTAAACTCAGACCTATCTGTCTGGAGTGGAGGATGGCCATTATAGCCAGAAATTCAATGACATTTTGCAGAAGTAGCCAGGAATGGGTGAAACAAGTAGCAGAGCTTGTCGCTTTCAGCTCAGTGCCCTCCTGAGTGATCCTGGACAGACCCTACTTTCAATTGCTTCCTATTTTGCCAGGTTTGCTGTGTGGGTTGAAATGTTATGCTGTGAATATGTGCTGCACACTAAAAGTTTTGAGCCAATTTGAGACAAAACATTTCAGGAAATTTCATGCACAAGACAAGGGAAAAATACATTCTTTTGCCCACGTTCAGGAAGCTGTTTCACGAACAGTGAGGCTGAGGAAATGTGGTTTCACTTCAACACGCAGGCTGGGCTGGTAACTCACTGCAACTCCCCTCGTTCCCCCCATGCCCTCTGAGCTGCCCCCCTGGACAATCAGCAAAACACACCATGGTTGTACTGAGCCACCTGCCTATGGACAGACTGGACATGACAAAATTTGGCCTCTTCTCACCATTTTCAGAACACTCACATGCATCTCAATTCTCTACTCAGCCACGAAGTTTCAAAGAACTTGCAGGACCTTTATTGTATTGGAGTTCTCCCTTCTTCTCTCAAAATTGGTTTGCAATTAGCCAAGTGATTAAAAAGTGAACACAGATGGGTAGAGGGAACGATCACATCTTTTCACAGTGAAAGAATGATCCTTCTTTTGACATAGGTTAATATCTTTATTCGACCTTTATTTGTGGCATTACCAACTCTGCTTACAGCCAGTTTAATATATATTCTGTGTATTAATGTGTACCTAAACACTGTAGAGAAATGAAAATTCATAAAGGACCCAATCCAAAGCTTTCCAGGGTTCTCTGTGCTGTTAAGGCCAGAAAAACCCTTCCTCTTCCTCTTCCTCTTCCTCTTCCTCTTCCTCTTCCTCTTCCTCTTCCTCTTCCTCTCTTTCAGTCATCTGACTGCATCTGATCTTTTTCAGCAGTGCATGAAAATGAAAAAAGTCAATGAGAGTCTACTTGAAGAATTGTTATCTAAAATACAAAATGCCTGGTAGCTTAGGAGAGAAATGTTAGTGGTCCCTGCCCAGATCAGAACATGTCCTCCCGTGTAAAACACCAGCTAAATGATATCTTCGGGGCACTCACAGAGGAGGCACCAGCATGAAAAGAATTTTTGACCATTTCTCTGACGTGACCCTTTGGATTCAGTTCAGGTAAATAAAGTGCCATGGAAAAATGTGTATTGGCCACTCTTTCCCTTGCACTATTTGTAAGGGATGTCAAGAAGACAACAAATCCCAGCTAGTCGTCCAACTAGGCTAATGAACCACAGAATCACACTATGCAAACCCATTGTTCTGCACACGGTATTTTGGCTGACGAAATACCAGCAAATTAGTACTGAAACTCTTAGAGATCAGAGCTGCAGAGTTATTATCAATTCTTCTTCCACCAGCCCTTCCTCCATGACAAGAAGGAACACACAGGCAGGCCTTTTTATGTGCCTCAAAGTGTCTGAGATGCCCATCAAAATGAACAATTCATTCTCCTGGTGTTGCATGAAGAAGTCCCCGCTCCTTGGTGACTGCAAAAACTTCCTGAATACAAGAACATGCATGCAATTACCAGCAGCTCTAAGGTTAGCATAAATCAAAGTGAGAAGTCAGCTGCCAGGGGCACTTCAGAAGCAATGCCCACATCTCAAATGGAGCTGAGCTAAAGCAATAACCCCATCCAAGTCCCTGAATGGGCCATGGCTTGTAATGGGCTGGCACAAAGCTACATTATCCCACAAGCTGCACCTGCTTCTGGAGCTGCTGTATCAGCAGCAAACAGAGGTGCCACCTGGCAAGATGGCATTTCCTGAAGCCTGCAATGACGAGGCAAAAAAAAAAGTTCCCAACAAACAGATGGTGCCCACAGAAATGGGAGTTATATGGAAACAACAAAGGGCATTACAGCAACCACGCTGCTCTCAGCCCTCTCTAAACTGTCACGCACATCCTTAGTGGGTGGTAAAGACAGGCCTAAATTCAGGTGCCTTCTCTCCCAGGAAAAAAGGATCTTGTTTTTCAAGTTCATTGCTCCTCAAACTGTATGAAAAAGATTAGAATCACAAAGACCCACTGAACAGTGTCTGTCCCTCAGCATAAAGACAGCAAAAAAATAAAACCCAAGGACTGACAGTGCTAGAAACAGGCCATCTGCAAGGGGATGTAAATGTGACTGTGCCCCCAAGTCATGGCTTACGGTCTTGGAAAGCTAAAACATGCTGACTGAAAGCACACAATTAGTGCCAAGAAGAATATAAAGTATGGGAATACAAGGGGTGGGGAGGTGGTCAAATTTGCAAGAGGAAAACAAAAGCTTGTTTATCCTAATGAATTAATTGCAAAACATGGAAGTAACAAACAATCAGAGGTGCCTCTGCCATGGGTTATTGATTCTGATGGTGTCCAGCTCCAGTTGCAGCCACCAGTTACAGAATAAATGGCCTAAAAGGAGAATTACTTCCTGACACACAATAGTTATGCTCTGAAACATAAGAGTTTATGTCTTTCCCATAGCTGTTGTTTATCTAGTATTTAAAATGTTGTTATTATAATGCTGGATAGTCCTGTCATCTGCTGAAATATCTCATCCTTATTTCCATACAGCCAATTATTTCTTCAGTCACGACCCTCGAGATTTCACAATAGTGTTGAAATAATAATTGTGTCTCAAGGATCTGAAATAGCTTTGCAAATCATGGACAAGATCCTGTCTCCCTTGTCAGGAGATGCCCCAAGTTCATACTGGAGCCTCCAAAGCTTCAGTGATCTTGGAGACTGAATTTACCTTTCCATAAGAAGTAAATATAAAAGTCAATATCAGCTCACAGGTGGCAAGATACACCAGAAATCCCTGGACCACCATCCTGAAGAAGAAAAACATTACTTTTTCACTCCTATTAGTGTCATTTCCCCATGGTCCTGTGGGATTCCCTGCCCCACACCAAACACTGGCAGGCTGTGGTTCCAGGTCATTTATGGTGCCAAAGCAGTGGCAGACACAGCTCAGCATTGTTCACCTCTTGATCCAGTTTCCTGAACTTTAGCAGATCATTTGGGAATATGGCAAAGGGTTGTCTCCCTTTTTTGTTTTATGTTCTAGAGAAGGAAAACATCTCAATAGGAAAATCTGGAGCAGCCTGGCCTGTTCTGAAGACTGCAGGTCATGTATTTGTGATGGTGTTATCTGTTCAGAGGGGTCACTCTCCCTGCCTCAGGCAGGAGCTCTTTTCTCCCTGATATCCCTTTTGTGCAGCAATTGGAGAGGAGTAAGGAGACCCAGCTCCCCTCCCCATGGACCATGTCACATCTTTTGCATCTTGGAACATTATTTTTTTTGCCCAGTTTGCTTGAAACCCTGAGAAATGCCAAACTGGGGAGAACAATTCCAAAATAAATCTGCAGAGTTAGGCTGAGTCTGGGTGAGCAGTGCAGGCAGTGTGGTGCTCTGGGGCTGGCTGCGTGCTGTGCAGGGCAGGGACAGTAAATCCCTGCAGTCCAGGACCCTGGTGGCACTTTGTGTTGCTCCTCTGTGATCACTCCATTTCCAGCCCATTCTGGCCACTGGGTACTCATTTTGGTTGTGTCTTGTCTTGTCTGGTGCTTGGCTCTGTCCTAACCACAGACACATCTTCCCTGAAACAAACAATAAAAGTGAAACATCTATGCCATCATCTTCACAGGCATTGGCTAACCCCATCCCACACTCATCTGGGTAGAAAACCCAACATTGAAGCATTGCTCTTCCCAAAAGGACACCAAAGTTTTCTGTGTCAAATTCCTCCTGGGGAAGTTTCACATCCTTCCAGAATAACTGCAGAGTGCTTAAATCTCAATCTGATCAACAGGTGAGCATCGTACACAGGGTTTGAGATTCTCTTCAGGTAGGGCTCAGCTTAAAGGTAGCCTTTGTCTTCTTTTTTTTCTCTTTAGAACATGGTGTCCCACTGTTGCTGTGTTTTAACTGCAGAAGGTTCAGCTGTTAGTCCCTGTTTTGAGACCAGGGTGGGTGACACAGCACAAGTTAACAAAAAAGAGAAGCAGAAAGATGCACAAGTGGAAAGATGAAGATGAAAACAAAACAATTCAAACAAGAAGCACTTGAAATGACAAAAAAAACCAACCTCAATCCATGCCTGTAGGGAAAAAAATAAGACTTAAAGACAGAAAATTTGGCACAAGGGCAAACACAGAATCATCACATACCCAAAAATTGATCCAGTCACAATGCCAGATGCAATGCAGAAATAGTTCAGATCCAGAACACAGCTCTCCAGTGCCTATCTATTTCTGGGATAATCAGTACCATGGGGGAAAGGGAAATAGAAACACTATAAAGTTTATCTAAGGGATGGAAACACCCACAGCATTTGATGTGAGAAAAGAAAATGTGCTATTATCTAGCACGTGTACTGCAGGAATGGCCACAGGCCTGGGCTGGGATCAAGGTCTGTGGAGCTGAACTGCCTGAGCACACATGGAGAGGCTGAAGTGAAAATACTCTCTCACCATCTGCTCTGACATCATCTGAGCAGAACATGTAAAGACTGATGGTTTAGGGTTTACCCCAGACAACTCAGAAATGAACAAAAAGCCTCCTACAATCCATAAAACAAAACTCTGCAAAGATTTTCATGTTTTGCCATCTTTCTCTGAAGTACATCACAGAAGATAAAATGCTTCAAACTCAGCTGATCTAAAAACTTATTGAGGTCAGGTGAAATCTTCCTATTTGCTACCACTGGAGAATTAGGTTTCTAAGACTTGTTGATCTGCTCCAAGGATGTTGGAAACCAGAAATAAAGTGTCTTGCTAGAGTTTTGGGCAAAGGCTTCAAGAAAGAAGAGTTTGCACTTCACGTAATCAAAACAACTGAGCCAGAGAGCAAGAGGACAGAGGGGAAGAGGATCAGAGAGAAAACCAGACAGACCAAGATTTCAGGAGTGGCTAACGACTTCGACTGCCACAGCTTGGGCCAGCTCCTGGCTCTGCTGGCTGGGCCTTCACTAAAATTCCCTGCCTCTGCTTTTCACAGCCCGGCTCAAACCGCCTCGATTATACAGCATCATGACCTCTTTGGAAAAGGAATTGCCTTCCATTCTGAATGGGACACCTCCTATCTAAATTTAGATACCAATAACATAAATGTAACTACAACTTCCCTTGCAGTTGATGAAGAGAAAGAGAACTTTCTCAGAAGATCAGCTTTAGGTGACTACTTAATGATATCCCACTCTACAGAAACTATATTTTCTGTACTGTTTCCATTGTCTACAGCTCTGATGTGGCACTCACACCATAAACTGCCACACTTGGCCACCTAAATCCCAGCCTGTGTGTCCCTGTCTCTATTTCAAGGAGCCCAGATTCCAGTCAGGGTCTCAATATGCAACAATAACACAAGTAATGTTAGATACATCTGAACACACTGGGAGACTGGGCTCACAGCCACCAGTTATTTAGGGACTCAGCTCCTAACCTGCACCATGGCAAGGAAACCACTGGGAGTCAGGAACCTAAATGCCTCTGTGGATCAAAATCCAAATTCCAGACTTACTGGAAGTGGAAGGGCAATGAACTTTATTCACCTTTCAAGGGCTTCATCAGAGTTGTTGTGGTTTCATACTCCCTCTAACATCCACTGCTGCTGATCTGCTGACCTCAGGGGCCCTGGGATGCATTTGGGGCAGGATGACAACTGGTCTGTTTCTTGTTCCCAAGAACCAGCCTATAATCAGAAACTGGCAAACCTCAGAGAGGCTAGTGTGCCATCCAAAAAGTTCCCATGAAACATTAGGGCCGGGAACTGGGATCCAAATCTGCAGAGACCAAACAGGGTTTCTTACCAAAGCAGGGCAGAAAGTGCTGGTAACAATAGGCATTTTGTGGTGTTTTACTCTGAGCCCCTACTGGAGCCAAGGGGAGCACACACCATCTGCAGATGCATTTTAGACTGCAATGAACCTTTTTTTTACTACAATCTGGAGTGAAAAAAAAGGCTGGGAAAAGGCTCTGGATTGTCACTTGCATCTATTCAAATATAGCTAGCCAGTCACTAATGACAACCTACATTGAGACATGTCCAAAACACAAACCAACCCTTTGATGGAGGTTTTTATAAGTCTGAATAATAGGGGTTTGGTTTTTTTTTTTTTCTTCTCCTGTCTTTCTTTTCCCTTCAGTTCTTCAGAGTCCCTGGATCAGAAGCAGGAGTGCCAAGATACAGGGGGAGCTGCCCATCCTGCCAGGTTCCCTCAAAGCAATGAATGCTGCTATTCTTCCTGTCCCACAGCAGGCTTTCCCCAAGGTCTCTGCCTGCTTTAATTCCTTGCTGTGAGCACGGGCCCCTCCCTGGTGATCAATGCAACTGTGCCATGGGCAAACTTCTGACAGGTAAAGCTGGAATCCAACATCAGCTTGCAGGGCACACAGCCCTTCTTGTGCAGCTGACCTGACATGTTTTGGAGGAATTTACATCCTTCAGATTTGCTTGGTGTGTCCAAATAGTTGTTGCAATATTTCTATCCAGATAAAGGAATCTAAAAAGTATCTTTTCACTCTATGAACTTGTCTGTTCTTTTGACACCATGACAATCACCTCTCAAACTTCCAGCACAGGGGGACCTTGATTAAAGCTATTGAGGCACTGCAGGCTGGGACACTCTACTGCATGCAGGCATGGATTTTTCTCTCTGCTGACAGATCTTCAGTCCAGCGAGAAAGAACTGGCATGTCTAGAAATACCTGAGGATTTTTCGTTTTGCTTTTCATACTTGGATGGAGATACAATTCATGGAAACACAGAATTGCCACATTTTGTGAGAGGGTCCTGGATGTGAGTGGAGCACCAAAGTCGTGCTCCCAACAGTGGTTCCACAGGTCCCCCACTGAAGTCAGAGAAAGCCAAAATCTTCCCCTTTGTGGGCTTCTAGAGAATGAGGATCGCCTTCAAATCCCACCTGAATTTGGAGGTGAAAGCCAGAAGCCAGGCAGGGGGGAAGTGTAGGATGGTCTTTGACAGCCAGCTCTGCCTGTGAGTGCCCTGGTAGGATCATCTCGGAATCTCCACCGCTCTGGCTGTTTTCTGTAATCCTGTGAGGAAACACAAACAGACACAACAGACATTCTGACTGGCCTGATAAGATTAAGCAAATGTCTAAACATCATCATTCCAAGAGATATACCAAAATGCCAGAGTTTGTCTTCTTCTTCTTTATACCCCTCCCCTGATTCTGAGTAGGAAAAGCTAAACAGAAAGCCTCTGATATTTCTAGATATTTCTATTTTAAACATTTTCACTACACTAGCTAGGAAATGCTGCAAAACTGCCCTAGATACTCAGGGATAATTGAGCCACTGAGTGCAGGAGAGTTCATTGAACCACACTGAGCTAAGGAACCAATTACAGTCTGACCTACTGAAGAGTCTTTTCATCTCTATCATTTTAATTCCACTCTTCCTTTTAATTAAACAGTTTATTTTCCAGCCTAAAGAGGATATCCCAAATGCTATTACTTGGGAATTGTCAAGTAATTATTGTCTTGCAAGGTCTATTCCCGGACACTTGAGGATTTATTATAGCTCTATACTAACTAATGAATGTTTGTAGACCCATTTGTAGAACAAATGTAGGTTTGTAGGAAGGTCCTATGGGCCTAAAGAAAGGCTTGCATGGACACCAGATATTTGAAATCAGTAATAAGTGGACTTCAGGCAGATCAGGATTAATCCTACTGGATTTTTTCCTGAGAGTAGAGAAATTTTCTCCTTCAGCTTTCCATACCTGTCAATATCTCATTGAAGCTCTCATGTTATCTCAGCACTTAAAATGGCATTTGGGTAGCTACAATTAATTACACTAACATAAATCATTCTGGTAGACGTCAAATTACTCACAGATTCATAAAAACCTCTCTCAAGCTGGAAAACAATGTTGCACCAGCCAGAAATATTGTCTGTCCAGCAGATGTTCATCAATTCTGATCAACATGGAAAAATGTGCCTCCTACTCACATCTTGATCTGGGCAATAGCTGTAAGTTCAGACAAGCAGAGCTTTGGTACAAAAAGCCATTTGAGTCCTGACAATTCAATGAGATCTACTCTCTATTGCTTCTGTGTTTGTTGTTCTCCCTACTTATGGTTAGCACACTTAAAAGAACTGCAGAATAACCTTTGTTTATGCCCATAAAGTAAATCCAGAGGAATTCAAATGGCTGATGAAGAAAAATGTGCAAGTCTGTGAAGGCAGCAGATCTCCTTGAGCACTGCAAATCAAAATCAAGAATCAAGAAGTTTGTTGGGAACAAGAGATGCATGGCATGAATGAACTCCAAACAAAGGGTACAGAGGAACATTTAGGTGTTAGGCACAGAAGATAATAAATCATATCTGTACTCATATCATTTTGGAAATCCCAAAGGAACTCAGGATTATAGATTACATGTGGAGATACTTCCACCTTCCTCAGCCTACGTTATGACAAGGGAGAGTAAGAGAATCACTGGGACCAGAAGTAAAGAAAAAAATTGTACCCAGCTGAAACTAGGGAAAACCTTGGTACAAAATCATTGAAAAGGGCTGAAAACAATCCCAGGAGTCATGTACCAACTTCTGCTGTCCCAAGACAGCAGCCCCGTGGAGAAGGACTTGGGGTGCTGGTGGAGGAGATGCTGGACATGACCCAGCAATGTGCACTGGGAGCCCAGAAAGCCAAATGTGTGCTGGGCTGCATCAAAAGCCCCATGGGCAGCAGGTGAGGGAGGGGATTCTGCCCCTCTGCTCTGCTCTGTTCTGCTGAAACCACACCTGCAGTGCTACATCCAGCTCTGGGGTCCCCAACACTAGAGGTTCCTACTAGAACAGGTCCACAGGAATACCAGGAAAATGATCAGAGGGCTGGAGCACCTCTCCTGTAAGGAAAGGCTGAAAGTGTTGGTGTTGTTCAGCCGGGAGCAGACAAGGCTCCAAGGAGCCCTAATTGTGGTCTTCCAGTACTTAAAAGGAGCTCATAACAAAGGTGGGGACAGAAGTTTTAGCATGGCCTGTTGCAGTAGCCCAAGAGGTTGTGGTTTTAATGTGCCAGAGGGCAGATTTAGACTAGACATGGGGATGAAATTTTTAGGATGAGGGTGGTGAAACACTGGAACATGTTGCCCACAGAGCTAGCTGATCACCCATTCCTGAAAATATTCAGCATCAGGTTGAACAGGGTTCTGGGCAATATGATCCAGTTGAAGGTATCCCTGCTTATTGCAGGGGGGTCGGACTAGATGACCTTTAAAGGTCCCTAGCAACCCAAAGAATTCCATAGTTCTATGAAGACAAGATTTAATCTGTTCCCACAGATCTCCATGGCAGATCCCACAGCTAATGCTGTCAATGCTTCACTGCCTTTCTACTATTCCTAATGTCTAAATTGTTTTTCTCCTCTAATTTATGCTCATTGCTTCCTATTAGCTTCATACATAGACAATATATATACAGGAAACCAAACCCTGAGGTCTTCATAGTACTGAATTCTGGAGTGCCAGCCAGCCTAGATCTGATTTTTTAAATTATTATATATATATATATA